>VXAC01006285.1:25877-60168 GCA_013399225.1 Rhipidura dahli
CTTTTAAGCTGTTCTCCCTCAGGTACTCATCATTTTCTGGGACAGGGGGTTGCAAAGAAACCAGGAAAAATTTTGTAAAATTGAGACTGAACTGGGATTCCTGTCATACAAAACTATAACCCTAGGAATGGCAGTATGAATACTGCTGTACAATTTGACATAGTGCCAGGATCTGAAGCAGCTGGAACCTCATCCTGGGAGGGTGTACATAATAACAAACAAGAAGAATTTTCTAAATGCCAAAATTTTGCTTGAGAAACCATATTCCCAGTACAGTTTTTGGCTGAATTCCATCTGCAGTAGCTCTCAAGTCCTTTCATGTGCCTTTTACACTCATTTCCCTAACCTTTACACAATTTCTAAGATCAGAAGAGATAAAGACACAGTTATTTTTGTGGCTTTGTGCTCTCTGAGGCAGTTTTGGCTTATGTGGTTACAAATGTCCTTCTGGCCTTTAGTCCATGCTCCAGACTGCCTGGACTCAATTTCACAGTTGAACTACCAGACATTCAAACCAGATATGAAGGCAGTGCTCCTGGCTGACTGTAACAGGTAAGACCTGATATTACAGATACAGGATATCCCATATAACATGAAAATAGTTATCAGAATACATTTTCCACTTCAAAATCCCCATGGAAATTGAATGTTACCTGCAATTGATTTATGTTTTGTCACCAATAAGCCTTTGAATTTCATTGAATCCAAAACAAATAGTATCTCAGTAATTTCGTCCATGTCGAAAAGCTGGCTACTGACTATATCCTCAATTTGTGCAACATGTTTGACCTTGTTTTTTCTTCATCACACAGCATTCATATTTATGGGGGAAAAAATTTAAAAAAAAACAAAAAAAAACCAAACAAAAAAAAAAAAAAAGCAGTCAGAGAACATGTTCTTTCCAAGATCACGATTTATTTTTTCCGAGTGTTATTCATTACCATTCCCCTTTTCAGCCTATTTAATACTTTCTTCATACACATCCACTATTTAGGAAGAATCAGGTGCAGTTATTTTAAACCAGTAAAACTGAAGTCCACTTAAAGTCAAAGTATTCTTTGTACCAATCTATACTTCCCATCTTTGATCAAATTCTTGTCTTCCTGTATTTAATGTTCTGACTTCTCATCACCTAAAGAAAGCAGATGGAAATGTACTGTAAAATAAATTTCCTTATTTCATTTCTGGTACCTGGTGTTAGCCCATAAATCTCAGCACTACCAGTACTTCAGTGGAGTAATGCAGGCAGACCTTTCAGAGTTAACTAATAACCTAATTATATTTTGATTATTGTTTCTGCTTTATCTATCAGCCAAATACAGTGGTTGATAAGAAAAATGGAAAAAAAGAAAGCATATTCTTGGCACATACTCATCACCTAATAACAAACAAAATCCTTATATGAATCTTAGAATTGCTAAAGGCATTTCTCAGATAAGGAAAAAAAAAAAAAAAACAAAACAAAATGAAAAAGAGAGAAAATAAGCCTGAAAGAGTCAAGTTTTCTGTCTACTTATAGGTCTGACAGAATTTGAAATACCTGGAAATAATGGATAACCTTAATAATAAACCATAATACCAAGATTTCCTATAATGTAATTCTTCCTACAGTTTTTACAGATCAGTGGATTTGAAATCCAGATCTATATCTTTTCAATTTAGTGTAACTGAATAAGGGAGGAAGAACATGTAGCTCTTGGCAAGCTATGGTTGGGCAATCAACATTCAGAGCTGACGTCTAGCTGTAAAAGGCTCCCATAATATGATCAGCTGAGGGTAGGTTTGTGACTGATTTGTGGCCCATTCCAAGCCCTTTTGTCCTATTCAGTAAAATACAACTTACTTGTTAATGGTTAATTACTAAACGAATAGGAGTTGAACGTGGAATTTTAGCTGTCAGGTCTCTTATTTCTCTGATAGCTCATATAATAGATAGTCAGATACTGAGTAAGAAAAAAAAAACCTACATAATATCTGGGGGCAATTTTTGATGTTAGGTTTTTTTCCTAGAGTCTGTACTTTGACCTCTGAACTACCAATACTTTGTTACCTATGAGTGGATACTTACTTTTTGGTAAGAGTATAATATCTTTTTAGGGAGTATCATATATTTGTGTATTTTATTTAATCATTTTAAAATTACACAAATCCATTCTATACTACTGTACTTTGCAAAAACATTCACTTTAATTTCCTCCCTTTCACCCCCAGGTCAGTCTGTGATACTGTGGATATACCCTGTAACAGTGTTGGGGAATAGAAAATTATTGGTTGTCTTATTTTTGAAGTTGTTACATGTTAGTAGCTCTCCAAAAATCCTGATTACATTCCAGAAGAAAAGGTCCTCTATGACACTTTAAAGTGCAAAACATAAAAATTTTACAGCGAGAAGAACTTAGGCAACCTGGTGTTGTGTGTTGTTTTGTGATTGCCTGTAGTATGTGGAAGATGAGAGATGTGGGATAAAATTTATCTGATGACAAAAAAGAGCTTATTACACTGCTTTCCAACAAATACCTTTGTGAAAAAATTGACTTTTTTAACACCCTTTTTTAAATCTAACATCTGCTGCATAACTATAGCATTCTGGTCATGACTAGGAGAGCAAGTTTATTTCTGTTCCAAATTGCTTTTTTTACTGAGAACTCCAGTTAAATTCAATTATCAGAATTAAGATTATGTTGACCTTCCTATCCAAATTTTATTTGCTATATCTGCATTTGTTTTAATTTTCTGGCATAATTTTTGAAGTGTGTCATAGGCTTTTTGTGAGGTTTTGGCTTCTATTTTGGTCTTTTCTTAACATATGAGACTGGTTTAGACTTGGTAGACAGAATATAACCTTTTCAACAAACTGCAGTATTTGATAGTTTCTACACTCAGTCAACATTATTATTATTGCACAACCATAAAACTAACATTCTGGCAAAAGCAATTGGAAATTATTTCCTGTTGTTTAGCTTGTGATTTTGTTATAGCCCAGTAAAAAAGGAGACTGGTAACGCAATAGAAGTAATTTCTTTCTACAAATGACAGCAACAAAATAAGATTCACATATGAATGAATAATTAATGAACTATTCACCTTTAATTGTCAATTAACTGTTTCACTACCATCTACTTATTTAACATCAAAGGTCAATATTCCCTAAATACTAGTTTTCAATGTGAAGAAATCTTTACTGTACTACATCTTCATTCCCCTGTTTAAGGAAATAAAATTTCTCATAAGGACCAAAACCTGCAAAACCAAGAAAATGAAGTATTACCATGTGAACAAGAGTGTAATATACATGACATCTCAGTTAGGAGTTTAAAGCTCTAAATCCACATCTCTTAAGAGGCAGAGAACAAGTTTTTATTCTTTGGACAGCTTTTAATTGACTTGGCTTCAATCCTTGACTAAATATCTTTGGACTATCCGGGCGTAAGTAGAATTGAGTTCTTGAATTCCTAAATCTATTTGCAATACAGTTAGAAATGTACAATTTTTAGACACCTTAGATTGCTGCATCAAATAAGTCATATGCTTATTTGAGGGACATTAAGGGATCTGTGTGTATATATAAATATGATTTTCTGATGGATACTGTCAGCTTCTCTTTTCCAATATACACACACACACACGCATATATATGATGTATTTATGTATAACGTATGTCTATATATAATGTGTATACATATATACATCTGTGATGTTTAACACCATAATCTGCTTCTAAAGATCTTTTAAATGTAGAGAGCTAGAACTTCAACTCAAAGCAGTTCACAGTTCCTTAACATATTACACATAAAAAAAAAATAAAAAACAGAGAGAACAATATGTTTTTTTATTGAATATGGATCTAGCAAATCTTGGATATCCTATGACCCAGGATAATGCTTCAGTATCTCAATTTAGTTAAGCTGGTATATGAACGTTTTTACATAAAGAACAGTAAAAATGCTGTTAGACATTAGCTTGCAGTTTGGAATACATAATTACATAAATATAGATTTAAATGAAGGACAGATATTGTCTGGTCACACTCTACTAAAATCTATATTTCTGCCTTTTGTTGTGTCCTAAAGGAGTTTTTAATAACTAACATTTTATTTACCTGTGTATTGCAATAAGTTGAAAATAATGGACGAATAAGTGATTTTATACCTAAAAATACAATAACTACATTAATAATTGCTGATATCAGATAAACTTCCAATTCATCAGCATCATGATAAAGGAGTCTCAGTTCACAAAATTAATACTTAAGGGCAAGAAAAGACACTATAACCATTAATAAGTTGCACTGGATTGCATTAAGTTGCATTTTGACTGTTACTTTAAATCTCTGTAATATTTTAAATAATATAATAATTACAAAGAAAAAAATAAAGCTGGAACATGGTAGTCTTCTGAAGTTGCACTGTTTGGTGCATCAAGGTTTTTAACAGCAATGTTACTTTTCTGAAAGCTATAGAAACTTTTCTACACAACCCTACTACGATTTATTTATTGTGACATATATTGTATAGTCTGATTCCGGTAGCTCTGCTGTCTGTAATGGCTGTCATTAAAAGTAAGAAGCTGTGATGATCTGAAAAGATGGGATCTGGATGTGCAGAAATACACAATTTTTAGTCTGAGAAAAGCTTTTAAGTTAAACATAATTTTATAAATAATACAGCTTAGTTGTGCATTAGTTATACACCAGTTGTCTTAAAACTGATGCAAATAAAAAATCCCTGAATTACTCATTTGGCTGTTGAGGTTGGCTGATTTAGTTTCATAAACATTATAATGCTATTTTTGAAAATCACAAATGAGGACTAATATTATTATAATGCTCTGGGAAAAAAAAAAAAAAAAAAAAAGATGATCCAAAATGCTGAAAAATGAAGCTTTCTCCAGGGACAAATCTTAAGTGAATGGAACCACAGCTTTTCTTCATTATTAGGTACCTCAATTAATAAGTGTTATCCACCAGTATTGTATGAAACAATAATAAAGCTCTGTTACCTATAATGTACCACCTACAATTTAAATATTTAACCAACAAAGATATTTTCTTCTGACAATCAAGCCTAATGTGATTATATTTCTTGATCATGAAATACCATTAGCCTAGCTCAATTCCATTTTCTCTATGTTATTTTTCTAGTCATTGTTATTATACTCTCAGTCTTTATGCCAACAAATCTGAGTCAGGAGTCAATGCTGCGTAAAGTAGTGCAACCTCAAACTTAAAATATTCAAACCTCTTCGTATTTGTGAGTGTTGCTTTCCAAATTTTGTGGGGGTATAATGACATCATAATCCATGAATTTTGAAAAACACAGATGTTTCACAAATACACAAAACTAGAAACTGACTTGGATTTGAAGAGAAGCAGTGTATCTTTTTTTTTTTAGTTATTTTTATAAGAGTAGGAATCTTAAACCGTGGAATGTAAATGATTGGTCAAATCTTGACTTTGTGAAAGCTCCATAATGAATTTTTTCAGTAAAATTTTAACATTCAGGTTAATATGAAAAATATTGTTGGAAACTAAAGAGAGTTATACTACCTTCCCAGCAGAGTATACTGTGTCATCTACAGATACCAATTAATGAAATCCTAAGTGTCATGTGACATATATTTGTAAGTTAACAGAATGCTGGGACTCATGACTAGAACACCAAATTAGGGAAATACTGTGCATGGAGGGGATATTTCATGTTCTAGTTTTACCTCATCCTTTTATGTTCTTGTCAGGTCTAGTGGCTCACAAATGTACAAAACTGGAATTGCAAAAGTGTGTGCATTCAGTGACACTTGCACCTTACACAAAGTCAAAATATAATCAGACTAGACAATTCCATAGACTTACTGAGTATCTGTCATTCTACTGCAGAATATTCATGTTTTTGTGCACATAAGCACAAACAGAGTTGAAGGACCAAAAGGCTGACACTGCACTTGTTTTCTTAAAAAATCATGGTTTCTTTGTGTATGTCAGATATACATGCAGGCCCATAACCAGATGGAGCTGGCCAGTGTATCCCTGATGCTAGCTGTAGTAATTCACACTAATAGTAATGGAAATAAAATAGAGCTTTTCTGTCTTAAATATGTATGCTTAGAGTATATTTGCTTGGAAACTGCAGGTGTCAATATTTATTCTGTTTGCTTTGCTGTACTGAAGTCATCATGTGTACTGAAACAGGTGCCAAAGTCAGTGAATCAGCATTTTGAAGGCTGAAATAGAATTTGCAGAAGTACTGCCATCAGAAAGTGGATTATTGAGGATTGAGATTAAAGTAATGATAAAAATGAAAGGCGCATGTTCATCTGCTCAAAGATACTGGTCTGCTCATTTTATTGTAAAGTATACATATATACCAACCTGCTAAGTAAAACTGGAAATGATACAACTAGTTATATATTAGAACTGGATGATAAATATCAGGGAGGTTTAAGATTTAGTTTGATAGTATTTTGACCTGGCTGATCCCTTTACAGTTCACCGATACTGCTGTTCAACACTTTTCCAAATAGTAGGCAAATCCTCAAGGGAAATGAAATAATATCTGAAATACAGGTTTTTTGTTTGTTTGTTTGTTTGTGTTTTTTTTGTGGTGTATTAAAAAAAACCAAATAGTTATTCCATACCTGTGTCAATCTGTTCTTAATAAATGTCACTACTTCCTATTAAAATGCCAGGGGTGGATTTATATTTGAGGAGACAGGAACACAAATCATAAATAAACATTTGGATGAGAAAAATATGATTTGGGTGCACATATTTGTATGTTTTGGTGTAATTTGCATCACTGAAGATTGTAGCTGGTATTAGGAAATTTAGTTTAATTACCCTGGGAAACCTCATCAGAACACTGTCACAGCAGCAAATATTTAAAATACACGCAGTCTTCTTGCATCGCATATACTGAGGCAAACTGATCAATGTGAAATATTTTAAGCTTGATTTCCTTTCCTTTGAATTCTGTGGCCATAGTCAGTAAAATATCGGGATGGCACACTAGCCTGAAGTGAACAGGAGTAAATGCTAATGAATCAGGATAATTTGGTTTCAGACTTTGGGTTTACCTGGTTATTTTGCACTGGAATGAATGAAAGCAAAACAACAAAGAAAGAAAGAAGAATACTAAAATATCCACAAGTGAGTGAGTTGTAGATATTCAACTGTAAAAAAGTCTTTCTCAATATAAAAATATTTTTGGCCATGAAAACTATGGCCAAATGACTGCCAGCTTTAAATTGCAAGACAGGAGTGTAACATGTTGGGCAAGACCACCAAGCGAGGAAAACAAATATAGGTGGATCAGTGAAATCAGCTGCTATGTAAAGAACATTACAAAATGTACTAGCTTGAAAGAAGTTGTGTAACCAAATAAAACAGTGATGAACAGTGTATTTGAACTCCCTGTGTTATTTTTGTTTTATTGTAACAAATATTTATACAATGAATACATATTTTCCATTTCCACTCTAGTTAGTTTGTATTTCTTGACATAATGCTGTATATACAAATAGAAATTACATGAGTACAGAAATTTAAATGAGAATGCTGCTTAAACTCAGTAGTGTAGCAAAGATGGTGGAAATCAAATTTCTTAATTTTTGTTTTCCCCAAGAAATTTTCTGTGCATCATCTATGAACAAAATGAGTTCCTCAGGTAAAATTTACAACGATGAGATATAAGCGATCCTCACATCATTGATTGAGAAAAAGAGAGAGAAGTTTAAATACTGAAAGTATCAAACCAAACTTCATGCAGAGCAGGATTTACTAATAGACCCTCCTAAACCTGGATATGATCAGAGTCTAGAGAGAGAAGAGAACAGCACTATTGCAAGAATACACTCTCCCAAGAAGGAGAGAGTCTCCCAGATTATCTCTTGTTTTACATTCAGTCTTGAATTTTTGTCACAATATGTGCCAAAAAGGGGCACACTTGCTATGCAAAATTCCTAGCTCATAGTAAGGAAGATAGTTTGCTTATCATCAAATAAAAGTGGATGGTAATCACCAAGAACGATGTAAATCTTGCAACAAACTGGCACATTGCCAAAACATTTTTTTCCTGAGAAACATTGTGAAGAAAAGGAGCTTTTCTTCAGCATTTTTTAAATACCTCTCTCCTGCTGGAGGAAGAAAAAAACACCTTTTTAGTACAGTGCAAAAGTGGCTCAGGACGGCTCAGATTATATCCCACACAATTACAGCTTCATTACCTATATAAAAGTTTTTTAGTCAGACTTGGGCTTTCCAGTGCGCACAAAAGATGTTGCCTACTATAGGGCACTTGTTCCTAGCACTGTGTGGTATGCTGGTGATGAAAAATCAGAGCAAAAATAGTGGCTTTGATTGGTCTTTGAACCATTGCTGGTATGTTTTCCTTTTGATAAATTATGCCAGTTTATCAAACTATCTCCCTTGTTATATTTGCATAGTAATTAATGGAGGAGAAATGTCTTCAGAGATTTCTGAAGAAATGTAAAATGGGATTCACTGACTCACTCACCTAATTTGCTGTTAATGCAGAAGGGGGGTGAAATAAAGTTGTCTACCTTCTTCTGTTTGAATGATGCAAAGTAGATCAAACTTTGTCACTATTAATACCATTTCCTAGTGCCTTTGTGTTGCACTGATTCAAATTCAAGATACCTCTGAAACTCCTCTTGACATAATAACTACTACTTGTCACAAATTATTATTAAAACCTAATATTAATTTTATAGTACTTGTCACAATTTGGAAAGTTAAATTCCTTAAATATTAAATTTCCTGACAGTTGAAAAAATAAGTGCAATTGCTCCTTCTCTTCTCAGATCGTACATGTTTTCTTCATTGATATTCAGTTTCAGAATATCTTAAAATAAGGTTAGACGTTTCTACAAAATTAAACTTATTCTACCTTTGAGGCTGCTGAACTAGCTGCTACACCCACCTCCCTTAGAAAGTTCTGTCTGACTGAAGCATTTATATAGCTTTTTTTATATTCCACCTCAAAAGTTGCTGAATTTTTTTTAGTAGTTCTGATTTCCATTGACAGAGCTCTGCATGCTGCCTGTGAAATACTCCTCAGAAAACATAACTTCCCTACATGGATAAGCTAAAACATATTTGTGTCTATACTTATTTCTGAAAATTACTCAAATAAATTCATCTCATTCTTCAGATTTTAAGAGGCAAGACTTCTTCATTCATGTTTTGACAGCAAGAGTAACTTAGAGGTTTGAGAATCAGATGCCATTCATGGGACTTTTCAGTCTGCATTCAAACAGTACATCTCATGATATATTCCTGTGAGTGAGAAGTTCTGGTATTAGACCCTCAAAAATGTGTCTCTTAGTTTTTCTCTCACAGTATTTTTGGAAAACTGGCCCAGAGCTTCCCTAACAATCCAGAAAATAAAGGCTTATATGTTCAGAATGAAGGGGTAGTACTGAAGACCTTCATAGTTTATACAGTGCAACAAATTTAGTTTTGTTGTAATATGTAGAGATAAGTATTGTTTTCCAAGAAGACAAAAATAGTTCAGAAGATTTCTTTGAAGGGGAAATCTTGTTTCACATTCATTGAAATATCTCCAAGATTCCAGTCTGTTTCTCTATTTTTTTTTTTTTAATATTGAACTTCTCTCAGTCTATAATGTAAGAAGACAAGACCAGAAAACATGAAGTTGTTTTATGTAAGAATATTTCTTAGTTTTCATCAGTTCATCTTAGTAGTTAGGACAGCTTCAACTAATACTTGGTTTCTTATATACAACTAATATATTTAAACCATACTAGAACAAAAGGAAATTTTTGAAGGCATTGAATGATTTCCTATGAAATCCAGTCATGGAAGGATGCTAAACTGTGACACTGTCTTTAAGGGCAGCCATGGAGTCTTTTTATACACGGATAAAGTGACAGGGCACAACTGCTTTTAGTTTCCTCCAAATCAGTAGTATGTCTCCTTCATGCACAAAGTAACTGTGTACTAGAATTCTTAAGATTCCCCAATTAATCAAGGTCTCTTGTTCTAGTAATCTTTAAAGAGGTATTTCTCTGATCTTACACTTTGGCTGAGTGCACTATATCCTCCTAACTTGCTGTCTTAAAATCAGGAGGAGAGGAGACTGTGGAGATGAAAACTCCAGCAGGTTAGAGCATGGTGCTAATAACACCAAGGATGTTTGGTCCCTGTATGGACCATTCATTTAAGAGGTGGATTCGATGGTGCTCGTGGGTCTCTTCCAATTTGGAATATTCAGTGATTCTGTTTCCAAGGTTGTACAGTTTGATACCAATAGACATGGGTCTTTCTTCAGGCAGTATCAACTCTTTTTGAAGAGCTGAGCTTTCCTGCACTGAATGCGCTTTTGGTTTTTTAGATGTTAAGATTGGTTGTTTTGTATGATAGTTTTAAATATAGGTAATAGGAGAAAGACTTTTTAGTCCTGAAAATAATCTCATAGGAAACAATAGGATTTTGCTTAGATCACATTATACAGAATGTGATAGTTTGTCAGGGAGATTCTCCTGAGGAGTCACAAAGTTCAGAAAGAAACTCTTTGCTTTGTAAACTCCTGCTCAGAGAGGAGTCTAGGTGCAGCAGGAACCATCCTAGTCCCAGAATTAGTCAAAAATTTATGTCTAATGGTTTATGTATGTGTAATTCAGCCTTTATGTTACTTTCTCCAACAGGTTTAAGGACATCAAAGCAAACATATTTATATGAATAAAGTATGCTATTGTTGAAACTGATGATGATAAAGATTAGACTAAAAAACTTTAATCAGAATTACTTCCTGCACAATATATTTATAACTACTATTATAGCGCATTGCTTTTTTTAAGCAATATTGAAGAAATCATATTAATATTAGCAAAATAATTATTAACAGGAGCTTTATGTTACTCAACCATACCAATGACCATGGGCAACTCTTTCATTCAGCCTCAAGAAGTAACCTTGAGGGGGTGTCCCCATTCAAGAGAGGAATCGCCACATGCACTCCTAGAAGGATCATGTTGTGAGTCCCTGCTATTAAAAGTGGGACTGGGCTTTCATAGTATAACGTCATTGTCATTCCTGTTTTTCAAGCCAACTGTGTCAGCTCAGCAGCCTTCAGTTCAGCACCTTTAGATAAATTATGAGTACTATCAGTTGCTGTTTCCTTTATAAGGATGTCTGTGTGCTGCATCCTCACTGGTGCGAGTTTCTGTAGGGATATGTTGTTCTTCACATCCTCAGAATGTTTAGCTTTGGGATTTATGTGTCAGGCTGGCCTCGGTGTTCTTTAAAAACAGAAGAGTGCAAGCCCTCCTGTCCATCTGTAATCAATAATTTTTGCAAATATGGCAAATTTCAAGCTATTTTATCCCCACTTAGGCAGACCATCCTGCTACAGACCAAAGGCAAAAACTGAACAGCTATCAAAAATGTGGTTGAAAATTACTATGCAGAAGTTTTCTATATGAAGCAGTGACTGCAGAACTGCATTCTGATTTAACTTTCCCTCTCAGCCTCCTTCAATCCACGTAAAAAATAAATGATTCTGTGTCCAGTATTTCTTATTCACAGCTCAAGGTCCCTCATCTCTTCTCTGGTTTACTTACCACAGTTTATCCCTGGTCTCAAATTTTGAGGCTTATGTCCATGTCGCTTATCACTGAAATATAGCTCAGAACAGCATTGCTGTGATAACTTCTGCATGGCCTTTCCAAAAAATGGGAGAAGTTGTGATTTATGTTCCTTGGCATCTTTGGCTATTTAGGTTCTTCTTGATAATTACTTTTGTTGCACTTTGCTGCGCTATAAATGGGAATTTGTAATTGTATGAGCTGTATTTCTTGAATTGCCTCATTCAAACAGAAAAGTAAAATGTAAAAGACTAGGGTTTTATCAGAGCGGTACTATTACTCTAGACACTTTTTTAAGGGGCCAACAGGCTTGTCACCTGCTAGAAATGCACCAATGCCATTTACCAGATATTGCCCACCAGTCCCCACCTCCAGTACCTATCAATAAACTTAACAGAAGCCTCGTTCTGTTTATCAAGGCCTACAGTTTTGTAATTCTCAGTTTGTGAAAGAGGATGAATTTCAGCTTAAGAAATTAAATAGTGTCATACTTTGGTGTTTTAGGGGTTTTGAATGCTGTAAAGCAGTTCATTTGATTATTTAAAACCTTGGAAGACAGAGTTGTCAATTACTTGCATGCAGAAAATCTGCTTTGTAATATGTGCAGGCAAATTCATCCCTGGTGCAACTTCATTGACTTGAAATTAAAATCAGCTTCTGTTAAATGATCCATATGGGAAATACACAGTTTGATTAATCAAAGGAAAGCATCCTTTCTGATGTGTGTTAGTTTTAAGCCTGAACTTTTGCTAATATACATTTGTTGCAATTATTGCAATTAAATACGCAAAAAAAATTGACATAATTTAAGGGTGGTATAAATGCGGGTGCAGGCTAAATTGTCTAATGAACTGCATGTGAAGGAGGAGATGTCAAGACATGTATGAGTGTGAACTCTTTTGTGGTTTACATAGCAACATAGGTGATGGTAGTCATAGAGCCAGATATGCACAAAGTGGGGTGGTGTTCATACAGAGGGGCAATCTTTAAATCAGTTTCTATTCTATGTAGTTCAGAGTTTTTCAAATGAAACAAAAATATCCTGGCAGACTGATAACTACAAAGAGAAAGTTCAAATAGCTTGAGCATCACCTAATAAATTTTCTGCCAGCAGGATTAAAAGTTTTAAACCTGATATAGCACTCCAAGTCTTGTAGCAATAGTCAAGTATTTTCTACCTTGGATTAGAATTTTTTGGACTTACTCTTCAGTCATTTCTAGTTTTCTTCTCTTGTAGCTATTTGCTAACTTTTCTGACATTTTTTTTTTTGTTAATGAGAATGAAACTGTCACCCCAGTGAAGCCAAGGAAATAGGAAAATACAAACCCTTTAAACAAATATCCTAGCAGACAGCAACCAGGATAATGAAATAATACCCATTGAGTGCTGTGATTTGTTCGTATTGATGGTTATGGGAGAGGGTAGAGGATATTTAACCTCCAGAAGCAAGAAAGGTAATGTAACAGAATTCAAACTACATATGAAGAGCATAAAAAGGGAAGTCTATAGGGTATCTGAAGGGAAGCAAGTCTTCTCCTAGAAGTTCAGTGCATAAATCCAGGGTAGATTACAGGCAGCAGTCTTGTTTATAGTTTGGCAGTTGTAGTGACAAATTGCTGACTAAACTAGTGAATGGTGCCTCCTTGTCTAACTTCTGCAGATGAGCACTGTGCACTGCTTGAAGTGAATGTGTGATGAAACTCCAATATATTTCACTTAGCTGACTTGAAAATAAATGTTATAATGTTGTAGAAACAGAAATCAAGAAAAAATGGAATTTCATAGGCAAAATTTGAAATATGAGAGATTATATGCAGGATTTCTTAGATTTTAAATCTAAGCAAATCAATCAATTTTAATGCATTAAAAATATAAAAAGATTAGTATTTTTTCCATCATTTAACAATCAATTTATTGATTAATTTCCCATAAAATGAAGGAGGCCATTTATCAAATAGTATGTAAAAGTGACTGATGGAAACTGTAAACTTTGATTTAATTGCTGCTAGGCTGAATGAACCAAACCTTTTATTAACTATGTCCATTTGCTTATAAGCCAACAAATAAAGCTGGCAAGATATTAGTAGCATGGAATGGAAAGACAGTGGTTCCTAAATTAAGAAAAGGAGTTATAGGAGTTAATACTTCAGAAAAATTATGAGGTTGCTAAATGTGTTCAATATAGTAATATACTTTAAAGAAATTACACATGTGCACAAACATTTTATAAGCACTCTTATTTAAAAAAGTGTCATAGAAATAATACCTGAAATAAAAAGATTTTATCTATTATCTGTGTGTTCAACTTTAAGTCAGCATGTTCTTCATAAAAGGAACTGTACAAAGCTTGGGGTTTTTAACAGAAATAAAGCACGAAACTTGCATGCTTGGGCAACTTGAATGCATATTTTTGATTTGTTGCATACAAATAATTTCAATAATGGAAAGAGACAATGGAAAATAAAGAGTTATATACCTCCTGAGATAAAGTTCAAAAAAAGGAACTATAGATATGGGTTGTCTCCCCTTTGGAAATTATTTTCATGATTTGCTGTTAGTTCACAACAAAAGATGCTTTGTCAGTCACTGTTAAAACATATATTCAGATGTAATTGAAGAAAGGATATGCTTTACATAAAAGACACTGACAAAAAAAAAAGAAGATAGAGAAATATGGTGAAGATTTCAAAGTCAATAATTCTGGAAGTTTACAGATGATAAAATTATGTCCCTGTATATATTAGTCTCTCCCTGTTCATACATTTTGGCACAGCCTTGTTTAATACACATGGTATCTGCATCCTTGTGAGAAGTTCTTCAGGACCTCCCGAGATCTTCCCAGAAATATCCCATGATGCAGATGAAATCTGCATGAAATCTGACAAACAAGATTATTTTGACATCTTTTATGCAGCCAACTTCTGTGCATCACCACGGCCAGGTGTATGCTACAGCCAATTTGGTGCACTCTTTAATCTCGCTGCAAGGACAGGAGACATTGTAAAGAGTGCTGGGTGAGAAACTAACTGGCTCTACTAGTGTTTCCTGCAGGACTGGGCAAACATTTCATATCTGTGATGCTTCAGGTGGCAGTCAGATGCTGGGAGGACAGCTGGCTGCTGGACAGTCAGACAGGAGAACTCATGAAGAGCCTTTGACAGATGAAAGCTGGTTCATGTGAACCAGTGTTGTGTTTCAGGAAATATGTTGCAGCTTTTGCCTGGTGGTCCAGGCTGTGGCTTCATACAGGCTGTTGGAGACATCATGCTGCTTCTGTTGATGGTTATTCTTTGTGGGTCTTTTGTTGCAATGAGCAGTACAGGGCTGATAGATGACTTCTTTACTGTCTTTACTGTCATACAAGCATAAAATTGGATTGTAGCTAACTGACTGTTGTGGAAACTAGATATATATGTTCTGATTCTGTGTATGCATGCTTGAAGAACTTTTCAAGGTGCCTCTTATATTTTGTTATTCTGAGTTAGATCTAAATCTGTCCTTAAATAATGGATATTTTAAAATTTTTATCCCACCATTCTCTAATGATGCTGTTTCTGAATACTTGCATATTTTGCAATGTAGTTTCATAAGCCAATGCTTTTTCTTATGAGATTATTTGATACCTACCCTTGACCTTTTCCAACCAGCTTTACAGGCAAGCTAGTAGCATGACCTGAGCAAGTAAAAGCAAAGGAAGACAAAGGTGAATTGAATTGATATGATTTCTTCCTTTAAACATCTTTCTGATTAGTTAAAATACTGGAGGAGTGTAGCTCTATGTTTTGGGTGAATTTTTTCCTTGCAGACAGGTGTACCTGTGATAGAAACTGCATGTATATGCCACATACTGTCTTACCATTTTGCTTACAAATTCCTTGGTCATTTTAAGAGGCACATGCAAATTTGTCATCTAACTGTGCTTATTGTTTCATATTCAAATTTATAAATCCAGGCCTCACAGAATCATGCAGAATCATTGAGGTTAGACAGGACCTCTGGAGGTGTTCTAGTTTACATAAACGGAAATTGAGATGTATATAACAAAAAATCAAAATTCAGATCTTTTACTTGAAGAGTCTAACTGGTAAAAATTACTCTGTTAAATTTATTGTAGAGTGAGAGAAAAGGGTGTGAGTCAATTGATAATCATTTATAATAGCTATATTTGGTGACAAATACCTAGTAATCTGCGTAAATTTTCAGAATACTTGCTAAATAACACCATAGGGGTTTTGAAACAACTATATCTTGAATTAGTTTCAGAGAATCATAGAATGGTTTGAGATGGAAAGGACTTGTAATCATCATCTAGTTTGAAACCCCTGCCTTGGAGAAGAACATTTTTCATGTTTTTCTCATAAATTACTCAAATGAACTAATTTCTTTTTGCATATACAAGTTTTGCATTAACTTGCTTGCTTTTAGAAATACATTTCACTCTTTTTCATTCTTTTTAAGGTGCTGGTGGCTGGTCTCCACTTGTGTCCAATAAATATCAATGGCTTCAGATTGATCTTGGTGAAAGAACTGAGATTACTGCTGTTGCTACTCAAGGTGGTTATGGGAGCTCAGACTGGGTAACAAGCTACCTTCTGATGTTCAGTGACAGTGGACGAAACTGGAAGCAGTACCGTCAAGAAGAAAGCATTTGGGTATGTTCTTTCAAAATTGAGAGTTAAGTTTCTGTAGAAGACTTAAAGGCGACTTACTATGCATGGTTGCAAATCTAAGCAAGGCTGTAGAGTATAAAGAACTACACTAAAATATTTAGATAATTAACTATACAAAGAAATTTAGCTCTTGAAAAGATGAAAGACAGTAAAAAGCAAACAAACATCAAAAATCTAGTCTTAACAGTACTCTATTAAGACACAAGGAATTATTCTGAGGATTAAAAATGTACTGCAAAATGTCTTTTGTCTTGCTATGTATGGTAAACTTCTTTTCCAGAAAGTATTGATCCCAGTGAGTGAAGTTTGGCTTCTAGTTGCAGTAAAAAACCACAACAAAACAAAGCAAAACAAGGCAAAATCAAAGGAGAACAAAGTAAAACAAAACAAAGCATTTGCTTTATTTTTTCTGGAACATTTAAACTGATTGTAAGAATAAAATTAAACGACCGAAGTAATTAAAATCTGAACCAAACAAATCCCAATCTATTAAAAAAAAATAAGCAATATTAAGGTTTGATCATCAAATCCAGAATCTAGTTCCTGATGCTCTAACCTGTTTATCTCTAACTAACTTTGTAACTAGTAATGATAATTAATAAGCCATTAATAAGACCGCCACCTTCTTTTTGCATGAATTTTAATGAGAGCAAAGGATACAATACCAGAGATGTGATGTCCATATTCTACATGAAAAAGTGGATTATATGAAAAGCCCTTATAGAAAAGGGCTGCATCTTTCCTTGATCCCCAATATTTAGCAGCTTGGACTAGTGGAAGAATATCAGAACTTGTGTTATATTATTGTATTCTGTCAAGTGAATTCTGTTCTTTGTGCATGGAGATGATTAATTTCTAAATTTTTCTAAGCCTTAGACTTCATTTATTTCTTGCTGCAGTTAAACATTATGTTAAAATGTATTTCATTTTATGCGTTTTGATTTTGTTGACTTTTAATTCAAAATGTTCTTGTCACTCTTACTGTCAAAACCCATCTATGCTAAAATGAGATTATGCAGTGTTTTACTTGTTGCATAATTATCCTGCTTTTTGAAATTGCTACATACTTCCACTTCAGATTGTGTTTTCATAACAAAGAGAAACAAATGAGTTTCTAATCCATATGGCTGTGGGGAGTAAGAAAATCAATTTTCCAAATGTTAAATGAGCATAAGCTGCTACAATATTGTCTTTGCTCATCTTAAGACAGACTGATAAAACATATCTGAGAGGTAGGGCAGCTTGATCTCTTCCATGACGGCTCTTTTGAAATTCGATATTGGTATTGCAAACAGTGATGCAGATCATTATTTCTTGAATATTGCCACCAGTAAAATATTAAATGAAAGTTCTGAAAAATGGTGAAATGCTGAGGCAGACATAGGATAAGGGGGTTTTTAGATCTATAGAAGGGAAAAGTGGAGCTTCAACTCCATCATCTCAAACTTAATAAAAAATGATTATTTTAACGATTGCAATGCAGATTGAAGGTATGGCTTGCAGGCAGTAATGCATAATTCAAGGATGTAAACCATCAAATTTGGGGACAGTCTACTGATCTTTTATATGTATCTTTATTTAGGAATTCTGCTTCTAGGGGAATATATTTCCTCTTTTCTAAACTAATACACAAATGTAGCCATGGACAGAAATTCTTAAATTCTTATTTACTTTATAGATTTTCTCTGACTGTTATCTCTTTATGCTGTCTTCTTAAATGAAGTTCTCAGGTTCATTAAAGCAAGAACATACAACATTTAATGATATCCACTGTGTTACTGTGTTATTTCTACCCTATTTTTAACTGAATCATTGGCCTGTTAAAGGACTATTTACCAGAAGTACTTTTTGGGGTTTTTTCTAGTACTACTCTGCATTAGAATGATGGAAGATGTCCAGTTCTGAGGGACTTGTGTTGAAATCCCAAGATTTTTACTTTTTTACTTTATAACCACTCCTTGTAGACTTAAGTAAAGACATGTCTCTTGTCTGCAAATTTACTGCTTCCTACTTTGTTTTTCATTTCAGAAGTTAGTTTTGAATTGTCTTTGTTTCCTCATGACTTATCTTAAGGTTCTGAAGTTCCTGTCTCTGTGCAGCTATAACAGCTTTGTTGTGCACTGAAAAATTTTGTAACAACTGAGATGAAAGAGTAATATCTAGACATCTGCAAATGATCTAGCTATCCAAACTCTCTTAATAGTCTGTGGAGAGGGTAGTTTTGTCTAAGGCTGCTTCCTCTGACCCTAGGTTTCTTTCTTAGGTTGAAGTGAGCTGTGTACAACTATTTCACCTTTCCCCACCTATAAAACACTTGCATCTGTTGGTGCTGAATTTGGTGTAAAAATTCTGAAGTTAAGTGAGATTAGACTCTCTCCCTTCACAGATGATAAATATTAAATATTTGTTTTCATTTTTCTGTATACTGGGAATTAGTTTAAAAGGAATGATGGTGACCGTAGTCTTTACTCATGCAATATATTTTGGTCTCAGTGTTCTAGTCTTCTCATTGTACTGATGACCTAAATGTATGCCTTACTTGCTGTCTCATAACTGTAGGAAGTTTCTCTTTTATGTAGATTTTATTTATTATTTAAAATCCTTTAGTTACTAGAGCTGTTTTTGAAAGACTAAATCCATTATATTTAATTCCTTGGACTCCTGTCACTGTAGATAAGGTATTGTTATGTATTGTTAGGTATAGATTCCACAAAATGGTTTTTCTTCTTTCAACAATACATTTTGATTTTTGTCTTCAGTGATATTACTGTTACTCTCTTTTTAACGTTAGCTGTAAGTATTTTCTGCCCTGTTCTTGATATTTACTGTAAGATTTTTCAGTCAGAACTTATTAGGATCTATATTTACATCTCTTTTAGGAATTGGTCAAGATATAATTCTCAAGTGAAATAGTTGTTAGTAGTGGTAAAACACATGTTTTTGGACAGAAATAATTCCCCTTGATAATGGTTAGTTTAATCATGGAAAGAAATTAATTCAGTGCAATTTTATATTTTCCTTAATTTTACCATAAATATAAGTGTTTGAACATGACATGTTGTGTCCTTTTATATCCTTCAATCTTCTTATTGTGGTCCTGTTCCTTAGAATGTAGTTTCCAATGCAGTAAAGTTCAAACTCCCAAGCCCAATATTTTGCATGATACTTTTTAAAATTTAAAATGAGCAGAGGCCTCAGATCTCTTTGTCTATTAAGTTATCAGCTATCTTTTCTCTGGAAATGATGATTCTTTTCAGTTTTCTTCTTTCAGACTTCAGGAGGTATACAGTAAGACATCATAAAAAATGTATGTTACATTTTGGTCAAGAAGTGCTAGGAAGCTTTGTCTTTGAATGCTACCTTTAATAGAGGCACTGCTATTCATTCTTCCTTCTAATTTTTATTTGTATTCTTCCTTGTAATTCTAGATATCATCATGTGTATTTTATTTGTGAAGAATATCTTACTGTAATTATATTTATCTATTTGGGGCGATGTTTGCTGATCCTTTTCACTAGTGTATTTTCTGTGTTTAAATAAATTCATAGTTTTGTATGACAAAAGTTTTTGTGCTATGTACCTTCTCCTTAACATTACTAATTCCTCTTCTTTTAAAAGGAGTGTAATAAGGTAAAGAGATTAAAATATAGGAATTAAGAGGGGGAAGAAGAATAGCTATTCACAGTTTAAAAAACAAATTTCCCATGGCTGATAAATTCAGTGAAAACATGAGTGATCTAACTTATGGAGAAATACATCTGAATGCTATTGATTAGCAGGAGTTTTGAAGAACAAAAGAAATGCAATTTCTCTCTGATTTAATGTTGACTACTTCTTCTCTAATACATTTATGAAAATATACATATATTCAGCCTTCAGTTTTGTGGATTTTTGTTTTTCCTGTAAGAATAATGATTTATCCATTCTACAGCTGGAAGTAAGTTTTCATTTTATTTGTTTTGAATCTTTCTTTTAAAAATTATTTCCAAAGAGAGAAATTAAAACTAATAGAAAAACTTAACTAAAATTTGGGCAAATTATGGCCATTTTAGTAAATGCTCTTTTAGAAGACAAATTTGTTTATTTCTGTTTGGTTTTGTACATATATTTGAGTTCTGGGGTCTATGGGTCATTTTGTTTAACTTAGCTGAAGTTAAAACTGGAAGTTTGTTTTATCATCATATCCTCAACTCCATGAGTTTGCATAGAAGTATTTTCACTGTAACACTTACTATTCTAATGGTATGTAGCATAATTTAATGAATGGTGAAGAATCATTGTGTATGCATTGCTACATATATTCACAGCTTCATTTCTGAAGGAATTGGGGTTTTATATTTTACTGAAGATGTATATCTTATTTACATGGTGTAAAATAACTCACAGTTGTGCGAATTTGCTGGTTAAGAAATACAGAATCACAAATATTCTGTGATAATCACTTTATATGTTTCAAGAGTGCACTGTTTTGATAAAGCTGGTGACTCCCAGACTTAGTGATTCATGTTTGCTATGATCCTCATCTTTAGAGAGCAGAGTCATCATTCTTGATCATAATTTGCTTCACTTTAAAAAGAAAAGCCTACACAAATATGTTACTTTTTTGGACTTCTGCTAATTGCTTTTTGAACCCAAATGTTTTTCTGTTGATTCCTTTCTGCAAGCCAAGGCACAGGTAATTTCTGTGGGTACTCTATCACTACATTTTTGATAGGTACAGTTTCTAAATATTGTGACTTAAGACTGCCTGACACCTTTTCTGTTACACACTTTTTCGGTTACTCATGGGAAAAAGAGAACCTCTTTATCTATGAATTAAAGTAGGGCATATAGTAATGACCTGCATGGGGGACCCATGCTGGACCATTGTGTAGCTGAAGGACTTCACTCTGTGGAAAGGACACGTGCTGAAGCACAGAAGTGTGAGAAGCCACCCCCCTTAAAGAAATAGTGTGGCAGAAATAACTTCTCAAGGAATGTATCCCTGCCCATGGCAAGTGTGTAAGGACTAGGAGATCAACTTTAAGGTCTCTTCCTCCAACTGGCCCCAGCCCATGAATCCAGCGTGTCTGTATCCTTCTGTGGTGCTTTCTACTCTCCAGCAGATCAACACATCTGCCCAGATTGGGGTTGTCTCTGCAGTGACTAAGGGGGCTCTTGATAGTTTCCATTGACTGGGGAAAGATGCTGGGGAATTCAGGGGGAGGCAGTAAAAAAAACAAGGGAGGAGAATATTCTTAACTTGGGGTAAAAGGAGCTTGAAGGGAAGTGTAAAAATAAGGTATGAAGAAAGAGATACAAGGGATCTTGAGTGGAATAATACAGATGGGACTATTGTGTGAATGCCTTTGTGAAACAGGTTGCATGCATAAACTTCCACTTACGATGAGGACATTTTAATATTTATTTAAAACATTAAAAATTCCTGAACTTAGCCTCTGAGCTTTTGCATTTCTCTATCTACTTCTGTTTTAAAAGCACTCTGACCACAGTGCTATTTTTAGACACTTCAGTGGCAATCTAATAGGGCTAATTTTGAAGTCACAATGATTAATGTTCTGTATAAAATAACTTGTATTAGGTTAAGAGATGAATGCATGTATCAAGGTTAACCTGTCCCAGAATGTTTAAGATAAGTTAAAAGTCAGACAAAAAAGGTTGAAACATCAGCAAAAAAAGACAGTAACTTAAATTAAATCTATATAATTTTTGTGGGCAAACATTAAAGGAAATGTTATTGCCAGAATGAATGAAATATATATTGTCACTATGTACGTTATGGCAGACCATATGTGGAAAAAAATTTCACATGCACATTTAAAAAAACATGTATTTAAACGACGACAGCAAGATGCCTTGAAAATACACAAATCCAGAAGCATGCAGAAGTAATGATTCTGCAGATTTAGATATTCACAGGAAGTTATTTTAAATGTATATGTTAATGTTGCAGTCATTAAATTATCATCAGCTTTGGGAAACAAATATAAATGTGTTGGGATACAAATACTTTGTTTTTTCAAAGATTTTTGCTATGTAAACGCTTAACTGTGTACTAGAATAGGTTTCTGGGACTGATCTTGATCAGAATTGTTTTTTGGACAGTTGCCAGATGCATCATATATTGCATAAGCAATAGAAAAGCAGCTACAACTTTCTATATTTGTGTAGTACAAGAGAAACAACAAGCAGCCAGTCCTTTGCTTCTGCTTTTTCTGCACGTTTAGTTTGTGAGTTTGTGCTATAAATGACTTTGTACTTCTAAGATGCTGAAATCCTGTAAATGACAGTGCTATTATCTTGAGCTATTTTTGTAAGTTAAAAATAGTGCTTTTTCATTAAGGTAATTTTCTTTGGACCTCTGATTATCTGCACTCTAAATATATTGATGCTAGCACACCATTATTCTATGAAAGCAATTCACTGTGATAGATGATGAATTATTTTGTATTGCCTTTACTTATTGGTTATCTTATAAACAATAACAATTGTTATTGTCATTATTTATAAGATATATATAAGATATACATAATATTCATATTGATAAATGAATATTGATATTCATTATAAGATATACATAATATTCATATGTGTGTGGAAAAAGCCACAGAAAGTATTAGAAGTACTAAAAACTGAAAACAATTAGTTCTTCATCTCTCCTCTCAGGTGTTGGCTGCTTTAGAGTGATATTGCACTGATCACTATCATTCTCAATCAAATATGAGAAGCTTGTGCTGGAACACATATGCCTGCCTGAAAATGACTTATGATGGATGAGGAAAATTGTGCTATGGCTGTGAAAATATTGTCCCTATTTTCTGCAACAGACAGATTGTGAGCTTGAAGAAATCAAGCTGTCTTTGAAGGAAACATTTCATCTTCATAATCAGAATGGAGTGTGTTCAGTGTACTCAAAGCTTATTGGGCAAATAAGTAGTAGCAGACCATACATTCAACTTCTCTCTCGTTTATTCCAGCCACTCTCTTTAAATGTAGCAAAAATATTTACAAAAATGGAATTCAGACCTAGTTTAGAAGAATATCTCTGTCAAATATGAATTTTTTTTATGCCTAGTATAATTCCTGAGGTTTAAAGTAAACCAAAGTGAAAGAAATTATTTTTTATAAAAACTTTGGTCATTGAACTTCAGAGAAAACCTCAAATTATTTTGAGTATATAATATCTTAACCCTGGTATTGTGATGGTCATGCTGTTTTAATAGTTTATGAGTTATTTTAATAGTATATTATGTTTACAACATAGTCATATTTGTATCATTTTCATATTTCCCTTTTAGACACTTAAATTTCCTTTAGAAAACTTTTTAAACACTGAAATTAATGAGTCCTAAAAGGAGAAATAGGAATTTGGAGATCTATGTGTTTTTTGAACTTGAGAGCTCCTATATGCACTTAGATGTCCAAATTCGTAGTTCAGCTTTTTGGAACCTGATTTTTATCTATAGTATTTCAGTGTTTTCAATCCAAACTTCATCTGTTACTGCTCTTACTCTGTATCTGCATTTCTATAAAACAGATGCCATGGCTAGTCATCTACTTCTCTGACATAACTGAACAACAGTTTTCAGGCTACGGTAAAACTAACATCTGCCATTATTCTTTTGTAGCTGTTCTGTTGCACAAACACAACAGAAGTCCCTTTTATGTCTTGTGCTGTGTCACCTGACGTGGAATAAGAAATTGCCACCCTGCTGCATGACCCAACATGAGCTGTTTAGTGTGCAAGGTCACACTTGCACTGTGGACCCATGCTGGAAACCTAGACAGCCTCTGTCTTGTAATTTTTTAATGTAGTTAAGGTTGTAAATAATGGGGAAGAATTATCTTCTGAACACTGATAGAATGCAGAGACTTTTTGGAAAAAAAATTAAAATCTATTCCCAAAGTATTTTTCTTAATGCACAAATATAGTTAAATATAGGATGAATCACAGAATGGTTGGGGCTAGACAGGACCTTTGGAGATCATCTAGTCCAAACCCCCTAAAGCAGATGCAGCTACAACAGGTTGCACAGAATAGGTGGATTTTTAATGTCTACAGAGACAGTCCAGCCTCTCTGGGTGACCTGTTTAGTGCACTTGCTTCCAGAGGTCTGGGAGCCTCGAGGCCTGCCCTTAGCAGTAAAGATTAAACTGAAGAAGGCTCCTTCTCTGTGTTTTGTAGCCAGGACACCTACTTCATTCTGCAACAGACTCACATTTTCCCTATTCTTCCTTTTACTTCCAATGTCCTTGACATCCCTTGCCAGATTTAATTCCAAATAGACCTTAACCTTCCTTGTCACATTCCTGCACACTCTGAAAATGAAATCTCTATGTTTAAGACAGACAGTTACACAAAAAAAGAACTTTTCTGAGATAATGAATATAATTTCTGTTGATTTTTGATGTAAAATGTTCATATACCTCTTAGTGTGTCTTATTTTATCAACATCACCTTCAACTGATACTGACCTGACCAGTAGCTTGGTAAAAATTCCACTGTGCTTATTTTTTCAGTTGTCTAAGATTCTATGTGATCATCATATCTTCATAGCCTAGGTAATGGCATAGAATTTGTTAAAGTTGTACAAGCTTGTACTTTTTATATTTTTGATTCATTATTGGAAACTTGAATCATATAAGGAAAAATGAGATAAGTAACCTGTATCTCAATACTGTGTACTTTTTTGTTTCTATGTTTTTGGGACTCTGCATAAATGGAAAGGAATGTTATTTCTCTACTGGACATGTACTTAAATCTTAGCATCTTGCATTTAATATGCTGAACATGGAACTAGGTTTTATTCTCTAGTAGACTGGTGTTTAATCCATTTAAATCTACATTTTCTGTTGCCAGACAGTGACATTTGCTACCACTTGTTTTTAAAGGTCATTGGTAAGTAGGTTTGAATGAACCTTATTGCATATTTCATCTCTTGTATAAAACTTGCTAGATTTAAACCGTGTAAGGAATATTTCAGTGTATTTTAAATAAGTGATTCAGCAATTATAGCAACATTATTTATATCTAGTAAAGATTTCTGTGGGATCAGTTCTATACTTCGAAAATTCAGTGAATACCTTATTCTTCCACACTTCTTAAATTGCCCTATTTTTTCAAGGTCAAGTAGTCCTAATTAAAATATTACTGCAAAAACTACTTTAATGTGCCTCAAGGAGCCCTATTTTTCTGTATAGTTACCTGTGAAGATGCTAGCTGGAATTTCATGGGTTTTTGATCTTCAGAACAGAGTCCAAGTATTAGAAAAGTTCTGTGAAACATTCCAACTTGCAGCATTTAACTTATTTCAAACAAAAGTTTATTAAAAGTTTTTATTTCCTTCTGTTAATTTATATGCAAGTTTTTTTTGTCAGATTTCCTTGTGTGCAGCTCACATCTTTGAACAAGATTTGAGCATAGACACATTTTTGAATACACTTCAGTAACTTCCATATTTTTCAGTGAAAACATCTGAGTTTTATTTTTACCTGTTAGATAAAGATTTATTTGGGTTAGCAGATAGGACATGGATTCTGTATGTATTTTTCAGTCTTACTATGATATTCTATGTTGTAGAAGACATCAGAGAATTTCTTATGGGATTCCATGGCATTTGCAATAATAATCTTTTTTAACTAGCTAGCTGTGCAGATTTTTCCTAAAATATCAACTTTCATTGTTATTTTTTAGGGTTACTGGCAGGAACATTTTAGGCCAAATGATAGTAACTTAACTGCATAATATCCTGAATCTGTATCAGTTAGTCGTAGATGTGCTAAGCCCTGTAAAGGCCTTCAATGTTCTTTATGGAATATTAAAAACTAGGTGGTGTTAGTGTCTAGTCATAGATAGAAACTGGAGTCAGCATGGAACTTTTCTTCATATTTGTGAGCTGTTAATTTACCTTTGTTACAGATTTATATACTTCTAAAAATACATGTTTTTAAGCCTTATTGACAGGTTGCTCTTGTATGAATCACCATTATTTCAAATTTCAAATGGATAACATTAAAGATACCTGGTTTGATAAGTTCATTACCATCTTCCCTTTCCTCACTTTTCTGTGTTTTATTAAAGAATCACAATAGTTACATGATGCCATGAAAACTGAAATACTAAAAATTTCTTGAGTAAGGAACTGTGCTCTACTGTGAGAGGTACATGGCTGTTAATGACAAGATCTGTTTTCTGTTCATGGTTTGTGGGCCAAGGAATACATCATTTCCTGTCTAGGTGCCAGTATAATAAAATATTTTGCAAATAGGTAGTTATCTTCAACTACTTGCAACTGTGATATGGATGCAACATTGTAAAAAGTAATATGTAACTATGCACAATACCTAATGGGAAAATGACTCCATTTTAAAGAAGATATTTTAATAGATTGTATCTCGGACAGAGGGAGGTGAATTAAGAAATAAAACTGAAAGACGAAAGATAAGCATTAGTGGGACTGGAGAAGCTAGAATGCACTTTCATGGGTGATGCAAAAGAATTTATTCTTTTTCCTCTTGTTCCCTGCCTGATTTTTCTGATAATAACATTACTGAAGCCCTGGAAGACTCTGTGGACAGAAAAGAAAACTACCATGCTGTTTCAGTTATCAATGAACATGGTCTGTTCCCTCACTGTTTTCCACTGTAGTACAAAACATATTGTCTGATGTCTTCATATTGGACATTGATACCTTTTGTTGGTGTTGACTACATATAATATTTTAAGTGGAAGATGCTCTAAGCTAAATTATGATGACAAAAACAAATCCATTTACTTTCTTCATTAAAATCTTGGTGTTAACAAAAAGGACTTTACTTGTAGTTGTATTCCTGAAGTAAATCTGTAAAGATTACAATGCTGTAATGGATCCTTGCTTTTTAAATTGCAGAGTGTGTAGTGCACATTAATACTACCATTCAGATTTTATTCTGTTTTAAAGGGATGTTAATCATAAAGTCTTTTCCCTAAGAAAACCATTAACATGGGAAATGTTAATTTGGCTGATGCAGTGGGAAGGATGTTAAAGACCTTTTCAGTGCCATACCAATGTCATCAGAAAATTCTTGATGTATATGCACCATCCTTTAGAATTTATTATGAATTGACTTCCAGGCAACTTAATCACATGGCAAATGCAGCATCTACAAATATGAAACAGGTAAAATAATGTAAATGGAAGAAGGGTAACTAAGTTTCTAATTAAATGGACTTAGTAGGTTTCTTTGTGTTTTTAATAGCTGAAGTATGCAAAGCATGCTGAGAAGAAATTAATGATGTTGACTAAAACTGTCCAAGTTAAGCACTTTTTTGAAATATTTATTTTGTTACAGTGTATTTTTTCTTTTCTTAGTACTTCTGACCTCTTAGGAAAGCCGGATTGATTTATCCATATTGTTCTGTTTGAGGTGATAAACTTTGGCCATATCAAATTATTCATTGAAATGTAGATCTATACTCACTCTGTTAAAACCCCAGTGTTCTTATTCTTGCTGACCCTTCCATTCAGTTATGGAAACATACTGATACCAACCTTTTTTGAGAAGCATGTTTTCTGCATTATGCTTACTGTGTTAGGCTTGTTATGTATTTTGGGAATTTCTGTTTCCGTTTTCTTAAGATTGCTATGATGAATAAAGAATAGAAAATAGGGTAGTAGAAGTTGGCTTGCCTTGGAAAAAAGCATGGGTCTGGAGCAAGCAACAGGGTTTTTTCTTGTAGGAGAGGTAGACTAGTATATCTGTTTGGTAACTTCTTTATATTTAGTGATTTCATAGATTAGTTTTTAATTTATTTTTGCAAAGCCTTTTGTCTACTAATATCACATAGAGGGACTATGCGGTATTAGTGGACAATATATTTTTCAATGACTTCAGGGGTTTTATTATCTACAGATCTCTTAGTTGCTCAGAGAGGTTGTGGGTGCCTAATCCCTGGACATTTTCAAGGGCAGGCTGGATGGGGATCTGAGCAACCTGTTCTAGTGAGTGGCAACCCTGCCCATGCCAAGAACTAGATGATCTTGAAGGTCCCTTCCAAGCCAACACTATTCTATGACTCTGTGATTATATGATCACTTTAGCTGTTATATGGGAAGACTGCACCATTGCATTATGATTTGATCTCACAAAAGGTACTATGCAATATTCTTAGTCTGAGTCTAGGCTGATTTGCAGGTGGCCTAATGTCTCAATCACTTTCAAGGAAAACTGTGGAAGAGAAGCTTAATTCTCAGTTTAATTCACATTAGTTCCATAGCACGATGCCGTCTACAAAAATAAAAATATCTAATACAAACAAAAGAATCTCTTCCTTCTTGCCCTTCCCCTGTAGTAAGTGAATCCTGTCCTTCCAAAGAAAAACAAAAAGTCAGTCCAGTTTAGCTAACCATGTCCCACTAGAAAACCTTAGCTTTGTGAATGGTCAGATATTTCTAATTACTGAGAAATCATAAAAAGCTGCCAATATTCATAAAAACATTGAGACAAACATATTCTAAACAATGGCTCTGCCTTAAAGGCATCAGTTGCAGAAAGAGGCAGTTAGTTTACGGAGAGAAAAATATTTTGCTCCATTTTATGAAATACTCAGAATAGTTACTTGATTATTCTTTCACATGTTTAATGAAGCATTATGCAATTCTAACCAATCATCTGAGGAAAATAAAACAATGCTGTATGAGAAAATTTTCTAATGTAAAATTAAAAAATGATTGTTTTTTCAACTTTATACAGTGCAGATTACTTAGGCACCCAAGATCACTGACTTAACTTCAGGTGAAAGTGAGGTACATTAGTACAAGTTCACTGAGTGCAAGCAGTATTAATTATTTTCCATTTTTAAGTGATTGGAAAAGAGAAAAAAGAGCGGAAGAGTATTTTTTAGCTTTTATGCATGGTTTTGCTGATTTAACTGATTGTTTTGCCACAGAGAGATACATATATCTATATTAGCCTTGGCATAGCAAGTTTTAACAGCTGTATCAGTTACTTTTATGAATACATTATATTACCCTTTTCAACAACTCCATCTTTCAAAACTTAGAATGCATTATTCACGTCCAGTCAGAAATATTTGGGCAATAATTCCCATTTAGAGCCATTAACTGTAACACACTTCCAGTCTCTCACAATTCAAATTGGCAATGACAAATGACCTTGAAAATTTTAATCAGTGGAATGAAAATCAGATATGTCCAAAAATAATTGAGTTGAACATATCCTCAGTTGCTGTTGATTATGTTTTAATACCTGTTTGATATTAGTGGTTTTTGCTATTGTATTGTTGTATGTGGTGTAGATAAAAAGAAAAGTAGAAAGGTCAGACTTCACCTCTGGTCCCTAGCAAAATACACAGTAGTTTACTTTGAGAAGTGAGAGAACGTGAAGACTTACTGTACTTCAAACTCTTTGTTTATTTGTGAAAACAAAAGAGTTATCTTTTTTTTTCCCCTTGGGTGAATGAATCCCGAGAAACACGCAGAAGCATATATAAAGCCACAGAGGGATATTATTAAGACACCAGAAGAATATTATTAAGACACAATAGTCTTAGCCACTACCAGTCATCACACAAATGTCATAAGGAAAATTGTCCACTGCAATTGTTTTGTCAGGATTTAATGAATTGATAATATATAGGGAATTGAAGTGGTGAGTTTATGTGATGAGTTTACGAGAATGTGCTTGCTGCAAAGTTATGACCAGGTAAGAGTCTGAAATCACTTGAATTTTAAAATGAGAGACCCAAAGACAGTCTTTACTTAATGCGGAGGAAAGACTGAGATTTAACGTGAGTATTTTTTCAAGCTTTTTCACCCAGCTAAACCAATAAATTAGGCAGAATCTTCTTGCAGGATTTTATACCTTGATTCTGAAGTATTTTGCCTAGAGTGTATTTAATTAGCACTGGACACACATGACTTCTTAAGGTTTTGCTTTTTTAAGGCTGAGTCTATGTTTCAGAGGGCTATCATACTCATGAGAGTTGACTGTGAGAAAATTTGGAATCTTCCACTTGAGAATTCACCCATTTAAACTCTCTTTCATATCTTAATTTTGTTGTGCTTTTTACGAAACCAGACTGAAGTCACAGAGAAGAGGTGAGGAGTTGCATATCTGGAGTTTAATCTATAAAACTGTGTAGCTTGATTTAATACACGAATATGTGATTAGACTGGTCTTATGATGTCTTCACTACTTAGACTCTCTTTTGGAAAGTTGTTATTTTAGAATACTGAATAAAATAGAATAAATAAATAGAATATTTTAGAGAATGAGCAAAAGAAGTGGTCAATTTTGTTGTTGTTTTTTGGGGACCCTTTTTTCCCTGTTAAATGTCAGAGATTTTTCTTTCTTCATAGATTTCTTCTCTATTTTAGCTTGTGCAGTTATAAAAGTTTTCTTTCGAATCTGAGTAGGTGCAATGCTGTCTCTACTTAGGTCAGTAAGAGTTGTAGAAAGAGGGATTTGTGGTGAGCTCAACAGTAAAAACTTTGCCTCTCTTCTTCGCATTGATGAAAATTGCAAGCATTCTGGTTTCTCTTCCTGGCTGTCCATCAATCTTCATCACATTTTGGCACACAGTGTGGGTGGAGAGAGTTGAAAGAATTTCAGATTCAGGACAGCAGTTTTATCCTTAATGTTTCTCAGACTGAAAAAATTGCCATCAGAAACTCATTTGTACCACAATATTATTTTTCATCAATAGTAGAGCAGTAAAGGACTAAAATTAGCAACTTAGTGAAGCAAAAATACATTTCTAATCTTACTGTCTTCATGTACCCATATGTCTCTTTGTTTTTCCTTTTACAGGATCCTTAAATTAGACTTAGTGGAATGCTTAAGGGTGGAAATCTTGATTCTGGGACAGAATAACATTATTTCTCAGAAAGTATCACCATTCCTGAAGATACATGTGAAGTAATATAGGCAATTCATATAATTTAACATAGTTTATAATAAATAATCTCTGTTAACAGGACACAAACTGAGAATGTTAATTGGAAAAAAAATTGCTTCTGCCTGAAACTAGAGATCTCTGTACATCTCTTGTCTCTATTCTGTCACTGGCCATGATATTATTAAGCCTTAACAAGTTGTTTGAGAACCCTGTATTGAGCCATTATGCCTCTGAAAATAATGTTTTTACATTAGGGAAAGAGTAAACCTGGAAAAGAGTACAACTGCCTGTGGGGTCTGACTGCCAGACAAGAACATCTTATTACACAGAGTAAGTCAGTGTTCTTGAGTAACCAATTCAAATTTTTACCCTCTAATTCTTTGTAACATTTATAGAGTCATAGAATCTATAATTTTGGTTTGAAAACACCTCTAAGAACATTGAGCCTAACCATAAACCAGATACTGCTAAGTGTACCACTTCACTAGGCACCACGCGTACGCACCTTTTAAAGAGCTGTAGGGATGGGGATCCAACCAGTCCCCTGGGCAGCCTGTCCCAGAGTCTGACAACAGTTTTGGTGAAGAAATTTTTCCTAAGATCCCATCTGAACCTCCCATGGCACAACTTGATGTCATTTCTTCTTGTCCTGTTGTTTCTTACCTGGGAAAACACTACACCTAATCAAGATATGAGGAGCCAATTTCTCCAGGAAAATGCTATGGGAAATGATGTCAAGTGCTTTATTTACTGAAGTCTAGTTAGACAACATTCACAGATACACCCTAATCTAGTAAGTGGGCCACCCTGTCATACAGGGAGATCAGGTTAGTCAATCAGGACTCGTCTTTTGCAAAGGAGAGCTTTCTGACCTGATCCCCTGGTTGTCCTGCACGTGTTATGTGATGGCACTCAAGAGGATCTTCTCCATCACCTTCACCAGCTCCAAGGTCAGGCTGACCTGGATCTTCTTACTGGGCCTTCTTGTAAATGGGGGTCACATTTGGTAACTATGAATCACCTGAGACCTCTCCAATTAACCAGGACTGCTGATAAATGACTTGAAGTCCCTCATTAAGCACTTGAACCAGCTCCCTCAGAACGTGTGGGTGAGTTCCATCTGGCTTGGTAGACTTGGGTGTGACTACGTGGTGTAGCAGGTGACTATTTCCACTTTAATTTTGGGCCCATCATTCCTCTCCTCCTCCCTGCCTTCCTCCTCAGGGGCCTGAGTATACCCAGAACACATGATCTTTGTAAGAATGTACCTCCTGTCATAACCTTTCTTGGGAACACCATCAAATATATGTTTATTACAAAATTAATTCCAGAAAGCCATACTAGTTTAGTTCAATACTAATGGTTCTTTTCTTTCACTTTATAATAGTTTGCCTTTTGATATAAAAATAAACTATCTTGAAAACTTAAAGTTACTATTATAAAAATGTTGGAATACAGAAGGTATTGGCAAAAACATTTTCTTGTTAAAAGTTGATCTCACTATAAATTACCATATTTGAGTTTGGCCTGTGATAATAGTAATATTATGACACCAGACAAATAGTTAGGAGGAATTTTATGCTCAAATGTTGTAATTGGAAATACAGTTATTTGAAACAGACTACTGGAAAACAATAGTTTCTGGCCAGCTGGTAATAATATGGAAATTTGTCCAGTCTTCATTAGTTTAGTCCTTGTTTTGAAGGAAAGATCTCATGGACAATACTATCAATAGTGAGAGGGAAGAAGGAGACATGTGCAGAAGATAAGTATTGACATAAGAAAAACAACTCTATTGCCTGTCAATTGTTCAGCCTTAAAAAGAGCCTGTGATTTATGTTCATGTATTATCTTCAACAGTGTTGAACACTCTTTTATGAACCCTCTATATTGGTCTTACATCCTTAGCTATCAAAAGAAAGTAAAAATCCCTATGTTATGAAGAAAAATGTGCACATGAAGAATTCTGTAGTGATCTTTTGTGTCTTCTTGAAAAATGTATGTGGATTTATGCCTTTTTCTCAGGTCTGTATATGGGTCAGTCTGTTTGTGAATAATGATTAAAATGGACAAAACCTCAAATACCTTTAGAGAAGATCCATGGATAGTTCACATAGGCTTTTTTGTTTTTTCTCAAAAACCAATGATCCCAGCATAAAAGTAATGCCATGTAGCTGTGGGATGATTCTATTAACAGATGTTTAAGGCATCTTAAAAATTACTAAGAGATCTGCCATAGCTTGACATTTGTTTAACTATTTCCTTTCAGTTAATTCATGGTAACAACAAATTTCTATCTTACTGTTAGGAACATTTCTTTACTATTATTTTTTAAAAAATACATTGAATTGAAAATCTTGCTCAAAATGGTTTAAAAAAAAGAAGTGAATTTGTTTATCAGCATCTATGCAGATGTGAGGTTATGATTCTGGTAAATAAAAGTGCTTAAAATGATTTGCATTCTCCTTTTCATCTCTTTGAGAATTATTGGACTTGAACAGGAACTTGTAATTCTGAAGAAAGCAAATTATGCTTTCTTTTTTCATTTTGAAAATATTTTACATTGAAGCCATTTGAGTTGTCAGATGTATCAACCCTTTATGAAAAGCAGACTGTGAGCTGTTAGGAATAACAGGAGATAAACTGGACGCAAGTTTATTGTTTTGTAATCTTTGCTGAAGATGTGCTGTTAAATTTTGTCTTATAATTCCAAGGTTAATCTATATAGATATTTTATAATGCCTAGATCTTCAAATCCAGTAGGAGATCAAAGTGTTTTGATCCCTGATATTTAACTGTAGGACTTTGCACAAAGCTTTCTTTTTAATCAGTTATACTAATTTAATTTAAACTGAAATAAAGGAGCGACTTTGGATTATTTCTGTTTCTTTTCAGGAACGCTACCTAAACTGCAAAATACATATTGATATTGATATTTAAATAATTGTTCAAGCTTTAGAATGTAGGACTATATCAGTGAAATCATATTACAAATGGCATGAAGAGAATTAGTAGATGACCTCTTGAAATCTCTTGCTGTTATGGGCCTATGACAATTGATTTTTTTTTTTTTTTTTTTTTTTTTTTTTTTTTTTTTTTTTT
>VXAC01006285.1:60199-106543 GCA_013399225.1 Rhipidura dahli
TTTTTTGTACCCATAGTGATCAAGAAGCTTTCCACAGTCCAGAAATAAACTTGAACTATGATTTCCTTTCTGGAATTCTGACAAATGCTAGATTAGTGGACTCAAACCCTTAATTTACTTTCTTTATGTGCTACTTAAAGGTGTTTGACCACAATAATGTTTTCTTTTTATGTGTATCATTTAGTAAATATTTTCCATATGTGAATTTGAACTTTTTTTTCACTAAACAAAATTTTACTTCTTTGTTTGAGACCACAAATGCCTTCCATTTTTTTCTTCAAATAATGTATTGTCTTGAGAATATTGATAGATTTTTTACATCCTGCTGCATTTAAATGTTTTCGTCTGTTCCTCATATATATCCTTTTAGTTCTGCAATCTCTGTAGTATGAGAAACAGGCAGATTGGATTTCTCTTTACCTTTTTAATGCAATTTGAATGATAAGAATATTAATTCCATCCTGGTTCTGCTAATTTCTATTTCTTGCATGATAAAACTGCACATAGTGTTAGTTTTACAGTTAACATGATGTGAAAAAAGGGTGACAAGTGGACATACACAAGACCACATATAAAGCCACATCCTGCTTTGCTACAAAGCCTTCTTTGCTAGAAAGCCAACATATCTGATGGCAAGCACTGGTTCAATGGAGAACATCATCAAGGTAGTGGAATAGACAGGTTAGAGGCATCATTTACATTGGGAAGTAAAAATTTACTCTAAGAGGAAAGAAAAATATTTTTGACAGTTGAATTTCTTGCTTTACCAAATGTCTGTCCAAAGACAATTGTCCGTTCAAAATCCAATGCTATTCTTGTATTATTAGACACAATGGAACATATTTGAGCAGAGCTGCTTACTGTTTCATTGCACTAACATGTTAGTTTCAATAAAATGTTAAAATACGAATGCCAGCGACAAAGAATTGCTACAAAGCCCTGTATATAGGCTGAAGTAAAATTTCCATGGTTTCTGAGTTTCCACTGACAGAATATTAAAATCTACCCCTTGCCTCCACCAATCCTTCTTCTGTGGATATATGAATTCATCAAGAAATGTGTTTTCTGTTCTTGTCCATATCTCCTCCTACGTTACTGGACTGAGTGACATTGTATGTGATAAGTATTTTTTTGTTTGTTTGTTTGTATGTGATTTTGGGTTGGTTTTTTTTTCTTTTTTTTTTTTTTTTTTTTTTTGGGTTTTTTTTTGGGGGGGTTTGTTAGGTTGGCTGTGGATTTTTTTTGTTTGTTGTCGGGTTGTTTGTGGTCTTTTATTCTTAAGTTCTAAAAAATGCTAAGGAAGTGTGTAATTTTTTTCTGGACTTCTTATTCATGGGAATATAAGTATGGTATTTTCCTCCATCATAGGCAAAGAATAGTCAGATAAAATGACCAGGAGATGGATTGCAGATCTGTATTCTCATTTTCAAATTCTTTATCACCTATAGGAAAGCACACTCTATTAAACTAACCTGTCATCAAAATTGATTTCTTTCCTTGTATATATTTCTTTTCTATATTGCAGTGCAAATTGCAGCTCTATATAACAAAGTATTGATAAATAAGAAAAGCTTTCTTTTAACCTTTCTTATGTTTTCACAACTCATTAATCACTAAATCCAGAATCCCAGAATGATTAAAGTTGGAAGTGTCCACTTGGGGCCATCTAGTCTGGTCTCACTGCTTGAGTAGTCTCCCCTAGAAAATGTAATTGAAGATTGTGTCCAAATGGCTTTTGAATTTCTCCAGGAAAGGAAACTCCTCAACCTCTTTGGATAAACTGTTCCAATTCTTGATGACCCTCATATTAAAAAAGCAAAGAAAGTGACTAAAGAATTTTTTTCTCTGACTCATGAAAGAAGAAAATAAAAAGGAAAGCATATGCTAGATTGACCCTTCTTTGAAGGCTAGTCTTGATACAAAATTTACTTAATAGTTTGTAAATAATATTGGGAGACCAAAAATATCTGGAAGGTATTAATTAATTTTGGTGCACAAACACACACACACCACACACACACAGACACACACACACAGAGACACACATGTATATACACTCCCCCATAAAATGAAAAAGTGCCCACCCCAAAACAATAAAATGCTAAGAATAGAGTAGCTTATTAAAAAAAGTACTTAACACTGAAAATTGAGGCAGTAAGAATGATGGACCAATCAGGAGCAACAGAGAGCTCATCATTGGGATGAACCTTTAAGGCTTTTTATTTGTTGTTGTTTGAGCTGTTTTTGTCCTTGTTGTCTGTTTTTGGGTTTTGGGTTTTTTGGGGGGGTTATTTTTGTCATTTTGTTGTTGTTGTTTTGTTTTTTGTTTATTTGTGGGTTTTGTTTGTATGTTTTTTCCTTTTTCTTTTTTTTTNTACTTGTTTTTTTCTTTTTTTTTTTTTTTTTTTTTCTTTATTTTTTCCTGGCAAGATTGATCAAATGTAAACACCATAAAATTCTGTACTATCTTCCTCATTCTGCTAGATGCCTTTGGGACATAAACACTGATACAGATTATTTTTACTTATTTTTATAGCACTGGGAAAAATATTTTAGCCTATGATACATGGTTCACACCAGGAATTTACTTAGGTTTAATGGGATCTGGAACCATTAACACCCTACAGTTCCAAAAACCATTCAAAAGCATTGGAAAATACAGGGGAGAACTTCATATTTACATGCACCAGAGTACAAATAGATACACAGTCACAACTTCATCAAAGTTCTAAAACATTCAGCTGTGCTTATTTGTATCTAGTCTGTACAATTAAGCATTTTATTTGGACATCTGCTGATCTATTCTTTCATGGAGCAGGAAAGCAGGTATTAAATTTTTTTTCTGTCTAGCTCTTTGGGTTTTTAAATTGTCTTATTTCCAGAAACTGATGAACTCAATCTAATTTTTTTATCCCTGTTGGTTTTTTTATGATCTTGTTCAGATTTATCATTGCAGTTTTTGTAAAGTTTCTGTGGGATCCTCCCTTGGGTGTGATTTAATTTCTTGAGGTAGTTTTGCAAGCACTTGCCTGCATACTCTCTTCTGAGAGTAATTTCCCTTTCTTTTCATAATTAACAAAACAAAACCAAAGGCTTTTCTCTTTCAAATAGAGATTTTAAAATGTTAGGGATTATTTGATTAGGATTATTGGTGTGGAAATGACACAACATTGCTGCTTGTGACTTGCCTTTTTGACTCATGGGGCCCTAGTGTTAATAATATTGTTCACGTGAAATCAATATATAAACTCAAGTCAGGAAGCTGTGCATGATTGCTTAAGTGTCTGCAAGCTGAGACTAATAAATGAGTCAATTCTAGCACAGTCAGACATGTATCAATAAATGCTTCAGCCACACCAGCCTAATACTTAGTTTGATCATGTGCTAACATACCAAAATGTACTGTAGCAATAGAGGTCTTTATCTTTGTATTTTCCTTAAAATTTTTGTGCACAGGAGGGAAAGCCTGAAGAAAATTAACGAATACAGGCCTTTGCAGATAAGAGATCCTACCAAATTATAATTAATAATCTTGTCCAACTCATTCTGTGTTGGCATATTTTTAGGCATTATTTCATTTTATATCTACAAAAAAATATGATTGCTTTGGGAGAGGAAGTATTTAAAGTGTTATTTTCATCATTTCTTATTATAAGAGTTTTAAGTTATGTATTATATATACAAAGGTATTTACAAAAAAAAATCTTATCTGCCTATACAGCCTAAATTCAAGTAAATATTGAACTACTCATGACTATAACTTTTCAAAAAGAAAAAGCCACATCTAGCAAATACAGCATTTTTAATTCCAGTTTCTCCAAACTGTTATATATTAGTGTTTACAAAGTTAGTAAAATATTGACTGTGCTCAGGTCAGGAACCTAACGGCTTTCAGAAACATTTTATAATGAAAAGTTCCATGAAACACCTTGCAGGTCACTTTTTTGGTTTAGCTTTATATTCTTGCTAAATTTTCTGCTAGCTGAAAGTGTGCATCTGTGAATAAATGCACATTATGCACATTTTAAAAAGACTAAATTGTTTTTAATCTATATGTTAATGTGCTTGAAATGTACTGTGGTATTTCCTTTGTAATGTTACTGATGCAACCGACAACATACTAAATGCTACAATAACGGAAACACAAAAAATATTACTAGAGAAAAATCATTCATTACATTTAAAATGCAACGTGGAAATGAAAACCACAGAACTGTTAGTAAGAGAAAAATTTGCAGAAGGAATGTTTTCCTCTTAGTGACAGCAAACATACCAAATACCTTGATGAGATACAATAAATTACTTACAATGTCTAAAAAAAGCATTCACAGATATTAAGCAAAGTCTCAGATAATCCTCAAATAGAGGATTTTTACATGGTGTAAGCCAAGATTTTTACTGTTGTACAAGCGTATTGGCTGTGTTAGATATCATAATCAAACATCTCCTGGATTTTCCTTATAAAACTAGAGTTTAATTTGATGTAAAGATAGAGAACATAAAAATGAGAAATTGCGGCACATGAACATGGCTCAGAATACCTTTTTTTTATGTTCATTGTTTTCAGCAGAAACATGTTCACCTTTTCTTTTAGAGTTAGTTCAAACTATTTGTTCTTGATTTGTTTTTTACATTTTTTTCGAATTTGTGGGGTTTTTTTGACAAATTTATATTACCTGCTAAATCCCTCTGACAGTCTGTATCTCAATAGCAAATGTGCTGCTTGACAGCCAGAGCACCTCATTTCAGCATGGAGTTTCTTCAAGTGATTAGAGCACTGGTACCGATTGCATACAGGCCCTAAATACCCCAATTACTTAATACAGCATTCTTGAGTGATGACACTTGTTTGCAGGGCAAAAATGAGCAGCAAGATATGTGGACCTTACGATCATTAATGCTACATTAAGAATTGCTTTTTGAATTTTTGTCTGTCATTAAATGTTATGTTAGCACTTTTTCCCATTGCAGGTGCAATTTGTTCCCTTGACAGGATGAAAAATGCAATTCTTGTTTCACTTTTTTCATTTCCTCAAAATTTAGTCAGTAACTGGAAGATGCCTTTGCCATATACATGCACACATGATGAGTAGCGGGCAAAAATTTAGGATCCTTGGTAGGGTCAAATGGATGCTCAAGACTAAAATCCTCTTACATACTCCTTGAAAATATAAACACATAAACTGACAAGAAGGCTACACAATGTTCATATTTCCAAAGTCAAATTAATTTTCCAAACTACTTCTCTAGCTTGTCTTTTCCATGAAATTAATTATCTCTCCCTCTTCTTTGCCTTGTCTCACTCCCTCTGCCTGACTCCCTCCCTTTCTTTTCCTCTCTCTCACTCTCTCATTCTCACAATAGTCAAGGAAAACCTGAGAAAGCACAATAAAATATTTTATGTTCTTAGGAAGAATTTGAAAAATTTGTTAATCTTCTTTAATTTACATATTTTTGAATTTTGTAAGTTTTCATAGTCATAGCAGGTTAATATTGCTGTAGATGCTTCATGCATTTCCTTCTGTAAATATTAATATATTCACATATTTCTGATCTTAAATATAAAGGTAATTTTGAATCTACATAAATTTGTTTTTCTATTTTGCTTTCTTCTACATTAATAATAATAATATTCTGGCGTCAGTGAAAAAAAATACAAAAAAATTTGTTACATACCACCTACAAAAATTATCATCCAACTGTAGTTGTCATCAATCACATAAATATCCCATTTAACTTCAATACTTGTATTTGTAGTTGATTGTCCATTTACATTTAGGAGTATTGTCTGAATAATGGTGGAGTTACAGTCTTAGCCTTAGGAAAGACCACTGCAGTTTTGAACTCAACAGGCCATTCCTTAGGGAAAAGCAGAAACAGAAAGCTGAAACTGGGTGTGGTTGACACTGCAAATATCTCTCAGGAAGGGCATGGCATATCTATTAAGAGGGGATTTATTCTGGGAAACTTCACTGTGAAACAGTTTTCTTCTTCAATTTTCTTACTACTCCTTCTCCACAGTCAGAAAAGTTGCATATTTTAAGTACTATTCAGAAGCAGACTGTGTAGCATCTCATGGTTTTTTTGGCTACTCAGAGGGATTGGCTTGCTGCCATTGAGATAGAAGTACTTTAATCCAGTGTGCATGAAGCTGTGTCATGGTATTTAGCCATGTGTGTTCAATTAGATGGAAAGGATTTCTTCTTTCATGCTGCAGACTGATTGAGAACTGCTTCTGATAGAAATATGGGAAAGAACCTCAGGTGTGAGGAGTATATGTTTCAAAATTATTTTGTGTCATTATAAAAGAAAAACAAGTTTTGACTGGATATGACTGTTTCAATAGGAAAATTAGACATGTTTCAGACTTTCAATAAAATAAATGGAATGGTACTGTTTTTCTGAGGTGTAGGATGTTATTGAAGGAGTACGGCAATCAATAAATAGTGAATCAACAGCTGTTCTGAAACTGACATGCGTTACATTTTTTTGCATGATATATACTTTTGTAGAGGTTGAGTTTCTTTGCAGGACATCTTTCTGTCTTAATGTCATAAGAGATTACATATTATTTCCAGTTTATTCCTTTGTGTACTAGATATGCAACACAGTCATTAGAGTGTGCAATGAGCATTAAGGGATCATTAATATTGCAGACAATAAATAGGAAAAAAAAGCCCAATTTTTTTTTTGTTTGTTTCCTGCTCTAAATAAGGACACACATTCATATTTAATTCCCCTTTTTGCAGTCAGTGGATTGAACTATATAGAAAACAGAATAAGAGTGGTGGAAGTTGTACTTAGTATTATGAAATAGTCTTAAAAACTCCCATATCATTGTTCTTGTACCCACTTGTTGTTTCAGACTGCGGAGTTCAGAGTGCAGAATTTATCAATCCTTAGGGATAGAATTTAGCTCTTGATAATATCTTTTGTTTCCTATGAGTTGATTATCCTACTGTTATAAGTATCTTGAACAGACTGGAATTTTTTAATATTTTATAAAGGGCTTATCAGGATTTTGGTTTTTTTTCTGAAGTATTTTGAAATGTTTTGTTTGTTACTGTAAAAATTGATTTGGGCTTTAATTTAATGTGAAGCACCACTAATGATTTATGGTTAAAATTAAATGAATTTTTTTTTATTACTATGTCTCAGCATATGTAATTTAAGCACAAGATTCTATGCAATTACAAATTAGGATTTTTTGAATGCATTTTCATGGTGTGAGAACATTTATTTAATTGCCGTTACAATATCTCACCTTAAAATTGGAATATGGTAGTCACTCTGTTGGTGCCAAAGTCATTTTAAGGAGATGAAAATTAGTATAGTGGATTAGCTCAGGTATAATGTAGATAATCAGTGGTGGGATTTCATCAGGGTGTAATCAGGGTGTAAAGAGAAAAAAAAAAAAACCACAATTTTTTTCTTTGTAAATCTCTAGTTAAAATAAGAATTGAAACTTAAAAGATATTTTCACCCATCTATTATATGATTTCCAAGGTGAACAGAGACTATAGAAATTAAAAACATGTATTTGTTTTAGTATGAATTTTCTGTTTCTTTGCTTCTCAGGAAATGTGGGTCAAGCACTCTCACTCAAGTCAGAGAACCCTGTGGATTTCTCTAGCATCCTCTTTAGTAAATTTGACCTGCTAGTCCTCTATTGTCTTACATATAAAATCTCACAAGAAAGAAGAACATAACGGATTCCAGAAATCACAATTTTAACAATTGAACAAAAGATAAAATTTGATTAACTTGCAGATAGTATTTGTATAGCTATATACAATGTAAGTTATATGTTAAATACATACATAAGTTCCAGAAAAAAAGTATTTTATCTAATTAAGTATTTTGTCTAAAATGTATGCCCTTCTTGAGGCAGGGTGAGCATTTGCTTTACTCCCAAATTCTTAATTTGCCCTTCTATTTGCATTTAACATTGCCAAGAAAGAAAATTATTAATTTCTGTGAAGATCACGAAACCTTTTTGGTATGACACAATTTCTCCACAAAAGTTGTGCTGACATTTGAATGCATTTTAGTCTAGATAAATATCCTGAATCTTTTATACTCATATATGTTCAGGCTCAGTAATTTTTTTTTTTAAAAAAACATGTTTTAAATAAACTTCAGTATGTGAAATATTAGTGGAAAATCCAGGTAACAAAGAAATATTTTTATTTGTATTTTACCTATGATGCAATTTGAAATGAACAAGGATCTAGTTACCTTCTATGGAGTTGATTTTTTCCTCCAACAAATATTGCACTAAAAAGAAATCTAACCTTTTCAGGCAACCAAAAGAGACATCTTGTAAGTGCTAAATAAGAAATTATCTGGTCCTGAGAACAGCTATTACATATTTCCAGCTGTGTACTTAAAAAAACCAGAACAACAGTTTTCATTCCTGGAAATGTTTTCAGGTTTTCAAAACTTAAATTGCATTCCTAGAAAATATTGGATTTCATTTTTTTTCCATTCTTGCAAGTATATATTTGACCATCAGAAACGATTCTAAGCATTTTTTGAATCTTAAAAGAACTGAAATATTTTCACTGAGTCACTAAATTAAAAAAATTAAACAAAACAAAAACCTCAAAAAAACACTAACAAAACAAAACAAAAAAAAACCAAAAACAAAAAAACAAAAAACCAAAAAAAAAATAAGGAGAAGAAAATTAATTCCTGGCATAGATAATCAGTTTCAGCATTTTGTGGTTGATGTCCTTGGATTGGTAGTCATTTTTTTACAAGGTGTTTTTGCTATTCGTATGCTAAAAAAGGAAAAGTTGGGCAATGCTGGAGCAAGACAGGTAGGACTGGGGCAATCCCCACCTAGTTCTGTTTTGCCTGCCACTCCAGTGAGCTCAGCTGCCTGACTGTCTGGTATCACGGATTTCTGGAAAGTCACTCATGCAGAGAATTTGCCATCCTACTGCGAAGAAACTAGTAGCCCTCAGTATTAGACTGCACCCATTTTTGATTTCACTACACAATATCTCAAAGCAAAAAACAATGGGCAGTGAGGCTGGTCTGTTGAAATTAGAGGTTTATTGTGGATATTAGTTTCAACACCATTTAAGTTTATTACAGTTTAATATAATCATGGACAGCCCTGATCAGCCCCAACGTAATTTCTGATTCTCAGATGGATGTGCATAGAGCCATGTCTTGAATTCACCTCACTTTTTAAAACAGACTCAATTAATGAACATTCAGAAATAGTGTGTATAATGTTATGTGATTTAATTAAAGGCAAATATTTCTGTTTTGTGCAGCAGTATTTTAGATTGACAGTGAAATAAAAAGGCGTTGTCTTCTCCCATTTAGAAAGAGAGAAAAATAGAAGTCTCCTATAAGAAAATATTTCCATCCCAGTTACGTTCATGTACTTGAAGACAAAATCCTCTTCTGAACACTTTCCACAAGTCAGTCTGCTGCCCTCTTAGCAAATTTAAGGCCTTGTAATGCAGAATTCAGGAGGGGGAGGGAAGAAATTGCCCTTATATTACTGTTATGCTCCTGGAAGGGGATGTAAATTATTTGACTTAATTCCTGATAATAAATTTTCAGGAGTACCAAATTAGTGCATAAATATACCATCCTACAGAGTGCTATTTAGCAAGGAACTGCAGTAAAACTCTTTTTAGTAAAACCATTTTAATTCTCAAAAGACATTAATGGAAAGCAAAAGGTATTATATATGAGAAGGGCATATGGAAAGTTTTGCTATAAACAGCATTCCACTATTCAAGAGCTTTATGAGCCACTTAAATTTCTTTTGATCAGGTTAGCATTTAAGCTGTATTTATTACTTTTTATAACAGTACTGGGTTACTGATACTGTGGGGTGTCATATATTTCTACTCCTACTGTCTTCTAAGCCAAGATCAATTTTACCTAAAAATCCTGAAACTCCTGCGAAAAAAAAAAAAATCTAAGAACAGAATGAAAGAATTTAGTGTCTGTGAGATGATAAAGATGTTTATTTCAGATACTCTGATAATGAAGAAAATTGAAATTAAACTTGAGGTGATCACTTTATATCCAAAGTCTTCCAGGACCATAATACCAAAGATGTTCTTGATATTAGCTAAGGAGTTTTTTTCTTCCTATTTGCTAAAATAGGTTTCTCTTGGTAATGCACTTAATAATATATAGCTGCTGAATTTTGACAAGAAGAATGAAATATACAAACATTCTAAAAGACAATGAGAAAAAAAAATAAGTCCAAGGATGCAATAGAAGTGGTTCTTAGGATAGAACTTACATAAAGAGCAGTGTGGTGTAGTGAAGAGGCTGTGAGAGTATTCCCAAGACAGTCATTAAGATATATAAAGTGGGGAGTGTTTTTCAATTGAGCAGTAAAGCAAAAATCACTTTTTAACTGGAAAAGTCTGCTTGTGTTATTTTGAAAAATAGTAAAGTTCTCATCTGAGGTGATTAATTTATCTTAAAGATGTTTAGATTAAAAAAGAAAAGAAAAAAACCCCTTCTATTTTATTTTATTATATTTGCAGCTTTCTACATTTTGTCTTATATTTATTTTTCAAACGGAAGAGAATTATCCAAAGTGAGATACTTTGATTTGTGTGTTCAAGTCAAATGAACTTCAATAACCTAGAAGGAAAAAGCCAAGTAAATGTACCATTAATGTTTTTAAAAAAACCCCAAAGTGACCAATATATTTGAGACAGCTTTTTTTTACTTCTATATTTCATATTTACATAAAGAAAAGAAAAACAACCTGGAAAAAATAAATATTACATTTTTCCCATTTTACATTGCTTGGATGAAAAATCAGAAATAGTAATCTACAGCAGATATGTGTCTTACTCTGGATTTTTAAGTTCACCAATTCCTTTGAAAATTGATAATTTTAACAATGCAATTACCAATATCCTGTAAGTAGTGTAAGAGCATATATTTGTAATATACCATGTGTTCAGGCAGAGAAACAAGTCAGATTTTAGTGGCTTTATTACAATAGACCACAGACTAATTAGAGAATCTACCCTTGTTCTAGCAGAGCTCCTCATTCCTAACCTAAAAATGTTGCTTCCACCAGAGGATACTGTATTGCAATTTCCAGTCTTAGGTGGAAGCTGGTGAGACTCAAAACACAAAAACTAGTAGCAGATTCGTGGTGTAGAGAATGACAGAATCCAGAACCTTTTCACTAGAAACTGGATCAAGATCAACAAAATCTTCCACACAGATCAACATGCAGTCTTTGTCTGTGTTATTCAATCACTGCTGAGTTGGAATGAATTTAAACTGGGCACCTAGAAATAAAAAGCTGCTTTTCCAATTCTTTTTTTCTCACTTCAGTACCTGAATTCATACACAGGTGTAATATCTCTGTCTTGATCAGGTGTACCAAAGAGCGATGACTTCAATATTTGAATTAATTGGGCTCCTGACAGTTACAATTACAGTGATGGCAATGACTTAAAAGTTATGGAAATAATTTTAAATCTCTAAAAGGCACTTTTATCAACTTATAGTTCATTTTTGTTGATTTACTTGAGTAGTGGTTCAAGATATTCCTTGGAGATGTGCTAGAAGCTGAGAGAGTTCTACAATAAAAATGATATATTGTGTAGCAACAGTTATTCTTCAACTGCAGTCAAGATGGAAACTGCTCTGCACTGTATTTTATATTGTGTTTTCTCTTTGCGGCCTGCCTTTGATTTTGTTGTGCTTTATATCATAGGATCAGTTTGTCCCTAGAATTCTATAGGGAAACCTCTGATAGATCTTGTTTATTTTCTCAGATCATAAGCTACACAACTGTGTGTATCCTAGGGAAAATTATTTGTACTTTAAAGTTATTTTGTTAAAATAATGTTAAGATAATGTTTGCAGTGCAAGACTTAAATAAGATTCAATTAGAAAGTTCAAGTCTATGTTAAGGGCTTATCTGCTAACCTGAGGTATGTAATCTAAAGTTTTCTGTGCCAGACAACTCTCTTACTCTGGGTCTGGGATTGAAGAAAGATTTTCAAGTAAATCTGTTTATTTCTGATAGGAAAAAAAAAAGCTTTGCTACCTAGAAGTGTACTTTTCAGAACTGCTGTTTCAGCATCAAAACAGATGAAAAAGGCATTTGTAAAGCCTTATGTCATTAACATTAATAGAAACTTTCTTTTGCACTGGAAAAATACCACTATCTTTGTGTCATTGCAAATATGAAAAGCTAAGGCATTTGTAAGTACTTCCATTTAATTCCTTTTGCAATAACGTAACAACTCTGGGATCACTGATCCTTCAGGGACAGTTTACATCCAGGTGAAAAGGATTTTCTTTGATTCAACATCTTTGAAAACAAATTTCTAATTTATAGAAATGTTTTTAAAGGAAAATGTCATCCACCATTTCCTTGTAAGCCTAATTTTTGTAATTTTTGCTTTCCAGTGGAAATGTCTGTGAAATATGTGGAGTTGCAAGTACAGAATAGTAATCAATAAGGTGCAGTTGATATCTGCAGGGTTGGATTTTCTTAATATTCTACTTTCAGGTAATTGAGAGAAGTTAGCACTACAGTTCAACAGAATCAGCTTTACTTCTGAATAGCAAACAAATTGTTGCTGAATATTGTGAATATATCCTAGATGAAGTACAGAGAATTAACTCTTTTGGTAAAATATTCAATTGGAAAGGATTCTTCACTTTTAAAAAAATATTAAATAAAGGCAAAATAACATCAGTGTTTTATTTATGATGTTTCTTTATTTGATATTGTTGCAGGTTAAGTTCACATACTAAGAAGTTCTAACATTTCAACAGTGTTTCCTCATTACTAAGAGTACATCTAACATTTAATATTCATTATTCATTGTTGACAGTTGTTCCTCATCTTTAGTGTGGGTCTGTACTTGTACTGCATAACTCAGTGCTCTTGAGAGAGATGAGATGATTAATCTTTCTGATCTTGCTAACAGCAAGTTTTACATCATAAGAGGAATTAAATCAGAATTCTGTCATTTTTGGAAGGAATGCTGAGAATCTTCCTTTTTTCCTAAGCCACAAAAATAATATTCAATGATAATTTGAAACAATGGCATGATGTCTGCTCACCCTACAGGACATTTTATACTCTTACACAAAAGGCACTTGTCCTGCATAGTGTGCAGATTAAAGGCTTTGTATGTTCAGTTTTCCTTATACTTACATTTTAGGTTACTTTAACCCACTTTATCTTTATGAAATACAGTTCTCATTAAAAGTTCAAATACCAAAATGATCAGAAAATCAGGCTATAGTAGGTACAGTAGGTATTTTTGCTGTTGTGATTTATTGATCACTTTGGGTCACAGCAATGTAAACACATGCACTCACAAAACTAAAAAAAAAAGAAACAACACAGTGTTTCCATTTAAAAAAAATCCTCATCTACTTAGACATTTAAAAGCCACCCTAATGTGAAAAATTTATATTCCCTTACTTGTCAATATTAGATTGATTTTTTCAGTAGGTTCCTGAAATTCTCATTTTTCAAAATATAAATGATGATTTTTTTAAAATTAGTTATATTTTTCATTTGAGTTGCATCCCTTGATGTTTTTTTCACCTACTATCCTGCCCGAATTTCATTACAGATAATATTATTTTCTGCCTGAAAATCAGCTTGCACTGTTGCTTTTCTATGTATATTCCAGTCCTTCAGAAAAACTATTTTTTTAACTTTCATTCAGTCATCTTTCTGTGGTGAAGGCTGTTGACCACCACAACATTTCTGAGATGTGCTAGAAATATAGCTGACATTGAAAACTTTTAGATCAATAATGAAATAAATAAATGTTGGAAATGGAGCTGTTAACACTATCTCAGTTGTGTCCTAAATTAAAGGAATATTTTCATATTGATATTAATGTGTTTTTAAGGATTAATTTGAATAAGTTATTAAAGATAGTAATTACATATTAGCATAGTTTTCCTTTACTTCTTAAATTTTAAATATCCTCTTATATTTTCCTACCTTTGCCATTCCTGTTATATCATCATTTTTGCAATTCAGATGCCTTCCTCTTCTTATCTTTATCTTCTCCATAACTATCTTCCTTCTGCCTCTCCCCTAAAAATATCATGCATATTGGAAAATCCAGAAAAACAGCTGAGGGATTAATAATTTTCAGATTGCCTGTATGGTCTGTTTATATTTCATTATGTCAAATAATTTTGACATAACGCCTCTTCACTAATTTCCCAAAGGAACCTTGTACGCTCATCTTTTCGTGTGCCTTAGATAATATTGTATCTGCATTTATTCCCAGAGACTTTCCTTTTATTTGGAGTAGCACCTGGTGAAAAAAACCCAGTATTTATTCCCTCGATTCTCCACTGATGGATATCTCCCTGAAATAGAGAAATGAAAATTTAGCACCAAGTTATGCAGTAAGTAAATTAACCATGTGTCAAGTTTATGGTAATAAAACTTTAGGAATTTACCTCTTAGGATATTTTTGAGCATGATGAGTTTTGATATTTCTAAGGAACCCGCTTGAGTCCTCATTTTACATGAATCCAGCCAATATTAGAAACAAACAAATAAGCAAACCCAAAATCAAAAACTGCACAAAGTCAACCAACCAAAACAACAATGTAACAACCACCAAAACCCAATTTGATGACAGTGAAACTTTGCTAATTACTCTGTAGTGGAAGTCTGATTAGTTTTACATGTCCTTTTCTACATCTACAGACTGGCAAAAGGTATGGAAGATAATATTTTCTCTTATTCAGAAATTAGACGTTCAGAAAATAAATATCATTGAACAAATTTTAGAGAATCACAGAATAATCTGAGATGGAAGGTACTGACAAGGATCATTGAGTCCCTATTCCTATATTTAGAGAACCATAGAATGATTTATGATGGAAGGGACTGTAAAGATCATCCAGTTGCTACACTCCTGCCAGGGGCAGGTTCACCTTCCACTAGACCAGGCTACCCATCCAACCTGGCCGTGAACATTTCCAGGGATGGTGCATCCACAACTTCTCTGAGCAAACTATTTCAGTGCGTCACCACCCTCACAATAAAAAAAAAATCTTAATTAATACATAACCTAATTACATCCTTTTTCAGTTTAAAGGCATTCTCTCCTGTCCTGTCTCTTCATGCCCCTGAAAATAGTCTGTGTGCATCTAGCTTGTAGGCCTCCTTTTACTGTAAAGCTGCTCCAAGGTCGCCCTAAAGCCTTCTCTTGTTCAGGCTGAGCAGCCCAGCTCTCTCACCCTGTCTTTACAGGAGAGGTGCTCCAGCCGTCTGACATCTTCACAGTCCTCTTCTGGACACAGGAAATTCTGGTCTTACATAGACATACATTAAGAGAAAAATAAAAAATGGTGAAGATATAATCTTGAAAAAGCCTTTTCAGGATCTGGATGTAAAGTTCCCATTATTTTTATTTTCACCTTGATTAAGTTCACAGTTAATTTGCATTATTAAAAATGTCACCTGACATTGTTAGTATGATATTATGCTGATTTGTGACCTTTTAGTTCTGAAGGGTAAACCCAAACAACTAAGCAAAATGCTTAATTGTGTTGGATGTTGCTTAGCTTTTGCAGTATGTCTTTAACTCAGCCACTACAAATTCACAAAATTGCAAATGAAGGTAATGATTCTTGTTTCAGTGTTGATGTGAGAAAACTTGACTCTGTAGTGATGAGAAAGATCTGAATTGTCCTCAATAAATTTTCCTCCCTTCATGAGATGATCATTTTCAGTTTCTCCTTGTTGATTTGAGCTCAAGGAGAACACCAGTGTGATAGAACCAGTGGTAAGAGATACAGTTGAAGAATTAGGTGAGTTGCATATAATTATATTCTTCCATGATTTTATTTGGTCTTAGGTGATTCAGGTTACTAGCAGGCTGTAGGTGAAAGTCTGTAAGTTTATATACAAGACATTAACTTTTGGACATCCTGAAGTAATGAAAACAAACAGGTCATCTTTCAATACTACTGGTTCTGGTTTTCTTCACACTGTTTAGGGGATACCTGATGGGAAATGTGTCACCATCCTCCTGAAGTGCAAATACTTTGGATGCAGTGAAGCTTTTAGAGACTTACAAGATACTTATTGTGTGGTAAATTATGTATAATAGTCAGTAATTTGTATTTTCTGAGAGTGCAGTGACACAACATCAAAAGCTGAGCACCCGTACTGTGAAAGTTTAGGTGATAAAATAAACATAAATATAAGACAAAAATTGGTGAATAGTTAATACCTTTTATGCAATTTTAATTATCATATATATTTTAAATCTTAAAATCAGAATGATAATACCATTTCTTGATGTTCTACACTATCTATGAGTTAATACTTAATAATAGAATCAAATTCTCTCTTTTTTTTTTTCATTTTTTGTAAATGGCATTTGGGAATTGAAGGTCATAAAATCCAAGTAAAATTGGATTAATAACCCATTTTTATTTTCAGGAGTCTGACAAATAAAATGGGATCCTCAGGGTACCTCCCAAGCTCTTTAGTTTGTAACAGTCAGCACCATGCCATCTTTAAAAAAAAAAAAAAGGGCAAAACACCCCCAAACCACTGCATATGATTATTCAGATCATGTGATATGTATGATATTTCATCTCTCTTCCACCACATTTTCTGCAATTTGAAGCAAAATTGCTCTGTTAACCCTGATCTACTTTGTGTGGTGTCTGGAGAACTATCACCAGAGGTAGTGTCTTGTATCAGTGACTTTATCAAGATATGATATACTTTGCAACATGGAAGAATCAAATCCTTAATAATCTGACATAAACAGAATGAGTGCTTAATTATGATTGTCTCATTTCTTTTCTACCCTGTTGTAAAAATAAGAAAAGGGAAGAAAAGAGTATTTTCTTAGAAACTGGTGACAGTTCATATGACAGATGAAGCATGCACAGCACAATATAAAGACAGGTACTGGGAAAGCCCTGAGTAACCTTGTCTGACCTAATAATTGACCTTCATTTAAGCAAGAATTTGCAATAAATTACCTTTCCAACCCAAATTACCTTATGATGGAATGAAATGGCATTCTGCTGAAGTATTCCTAAAGTTTATTTTAGCAATTCACCTTCTCCTCTTCTTATTTTATATCTTTCTGTACTCCTGGAAATGAAAACTATTCATGTGACATGGAAGCAATGAAAAAATTGTTAATGTTTCATTTAGTTTTGGTAGAAGCCGGCTGATTGTAACATTACACAAACTGTTGAGTTCTCATAAAATTTTTATTCTCCTCTAGATGCCTAATGCAGAATTATCACATGTTCATATTCAAATATCATGCAAATTAATAAACATAGCATTTTTCTGTAAAATATGCACATATTTGAAAAGTTTCCTTCAGTGGAAATTATGAAACTATAACGGTTTTCTTAAATGTTCACTGTTTCCTGCTTCTTTCTCACACAGACATAGGAAAGTAAGCTCAAATATTGTATTTGAAAGCGTGCGTGTAATTTTGAAAGTGTGTTCCTAAAAATCATGTGGGTTTTGTTTGGTTTGTTTTTTAATTAGACCAAACAATAGTATAACTTTTAATGTGAAAGAAAATTCACATTTTCTTTGAAGCAAACATACTAACTTAATTAACTGAAGGCATCTCTTTACCAGAGGTAGGAAAAAAATGTGTTGCAGTAACAAGTGCATAACTCAAAACACATGAAAGAGTTAACATATTGGTCTATTCCATGGTCTTGCATATGACCTTGCCATTTTAAATTTTTTCTGATATGGTAAGAAGTTTCTTCTTGCTTTCTTTAAAAAAAAAAATATTTAAAGAGAAAAAAAAATAAAAGAAAAAATATTCCCAGAAAAATTAAGACTTAGGTTTTGGCCTGGAGCATTTAAAAGGGTTTATTATATTTAAAAATAAAGTACTGTATTTACGCAGAAATAAAATATTCTTTCTTCATTGCTAAGAAAATGTACCTGGCAAAAATATCTCCCAAATTATCCCTCAAAAAACCCTTCTGTCCTTCCATGTTAAATGAGTGAATGTGGGATGCTGGTAATAAAAACATTTTTAATTATTGGCTTAGTCCTCTGAAAGAAAGGTGAAAACAAAATGTTAAAATTATTAAGAAATTTGTAGCAAATGAGTAAGAAAACCTTGTACTTCCACTCTAAATGTGTATGTGTTGTCCATGTCTTCGGTGCAGACCTGATCATTCATTTCAATATAATATAGTAGAACTGGAAAAGGTTCAGAAAATGATGTTTTAAAAGATTAAAAAGCGGACAGATGGTATGGCAGAAATGACTAAATAGACCAGAATTCTTTGGCCTGGAAAGGAGACTATTGAGTATGAACTCGACAGAAATCTGTAAGCACAGTGAGATGTAGAAAAAGGTCAGTTGTTCATTGCCTCTTCTAGTACAGCAGAGTGAAAATAACATACTCTGCTCATGACCCAACAAAACTCATCCCCTTGGGAATGTTTGTTCTGAGTAGACTGCTTAAACTGGTGTTTTGAAGACCAAATGAGGGACAGATCTTACACTGTAGCACAACTGACTGTTCCTTGTTTATATTGCATTCAGGAAAGAACTTCATTCATTACAAGAGTATCTTTATAGGGATAAAGGTACTGGTGAATATTGTCACTAAAGTAAGAATATTTCATATCACAGTTTATATATTTAATGAAAGAAAAAAATTTATAAATGCAAATAATTAGGGATGTTCGCTATGATGAAATAAACATTCTATGTTTGTAATATTCCCAAAAACCAGAAAATTTCACTCATTCTTTCTAAAATTTAATTGTACCAAGGGTTTGTATCATATGGTGAACACATCCTTGATATTAAGTTTGGGATGTTTGAATAATGGATAATCACATTGTGGTATTTTCTGTGGCTCTTATCTGTTTAGACAATATTTATCATAATGCTATTATAATTTGTTTGAAGACAGATTTTGTTGTTCATATGGAGTCTGCATTACAGTTTGGTTAATTAGTGTTTTGTGGAGTTGAAATTACGTTTGCATTCCCCTATGCTATCTCATAAAACAAATATTACTCAAGCCAAAAAAATCCTACATAGAAAATATGTAGCATAGAATAGAATTTAGTCTGGAATAGTAAAGAACCTGTACCAATTTTTTATTTAGTAAGGTTAGAAGGACATAATCTTTAAAAGAAAAAGAGGTGTAGGTTTGTTAGATCCAGATATTTGGTGCAGTTATTATCTTCCATATAAGAAGGAGCTAAGATTAAAACCAAAAAACTTGAAAAAAAAAAATCCTCTGTCAGAATAATTTTAGGGCCAGATCTAATCTTTTGAACAACTGCAGCCACTCCAATTCTATTTGTGATGGTGAGCCTTAGGAACAAGAAGTACCTTGCCTCTGGCAATGTAGGCAGGAGAAGTTGAAAGCTTGAAAGATACTGTCATGAATGTCAGCAGGAAAAATCTGAGCTCTTAGTGGTAGCTTCTGCAGGACTGAAAAATAGGTGTGGTCTCAGGTGCGGGAAGATAAAAAAGGTATATGTAAATATAGTGCACATAATATAAATAAATTTCATGGGAAAAATAATATTTTTTATTGCTGAAGCTATGAGAACTTTATTAATGCAAAACACTGCTGTAGTTTTGTTTAATGATAAACTTACCTCTTAATGATGAAAAGCTGAATACACTAATGTGATTACATTTATTTTAAGAATGGATCAACCAAGCCCTCAAATTCAACCTCAAATTCATATAAAAAGAGATTTAATGTCGAGAAAAAGAAAAACAATCATACCTCTTTTTACTGAATGCTAAGTTAACTCATTATTTTAAATATATTTAAAGTTGCCAGGAACAATATGAAACATGAATATTTTTAAGTATGACTTTCACTTAGTTTCCATTCTTTTGCATCCTAAGGTGGCCTATTTAAAATAATTTCTTAATAAATAAATAAAAATACAAACCACAAAGGCATTTGCAGTGTATTAATTGCTTAAAAATTAATTATTTTTAGTTTGTCTGTAGCATATGATTTTTTTCCCTTTCAAAAATAATGGAAATACATGCAGTTAGTAAACTGATTTTTTAAAAAAGAAATACAAATCAAATGTATAAAATTATAAAAACAAAAACCACCCAGAGGAGATAAAAAGAATAAAAACCAACAGAAAAACAAATCTCTAAAAACACAAGCCAACTTTCTGAATATATGAAGATGAGAAATAATTAAGAATGCCAAATTCTGGTTTGATGGAGCAAACCAGTAAGAAATAGCTACGTTCTTAATTGGATTAAGTATCCATAGCTAATTTCCTGACAAACAGATTTTACTTAAGGAGAGCTTGAGTGGTTGATTCATCATGCATGCATTCCTCAGTCTAAATAAAGCACGCTACAATTATTTTAACTTGCATTATTGGTTTGTTACAGCACATTTTCCACATACTTTGTTCTTTCATCTGACATGTTTTTCTTTCTATTTTTTCTGATTTCTCTAATGAAAAATTAAACTTTATAATTTTTACTGAAAATACTCTCCTCAAAGGAATTATTTAAAAATGTTGTATTAGTCTTTTTTTCATGTGAGATCAGATATTTGCTTTGCTAAAAAATACAGTCAGTTTAGGTGATATCTGTGGAATTATGAAGCAGTATTATGTCTGAGCAAAAGTGTTTTCTTAGACATGTATTAGAATGTTAAGTATTCAGAACTTAAAAAGTAGGTTTTTTCTGCCATTTTTCCTCTTTTTCACGCTCCAGAGTGAATATACCATGGAAAAATTTTTCCGCTTACCATGTTTTCTGCCATAGATGAAACCTATCCTTAATTTTCAGACTTGATTTTGGTCATCCCTGGGAAGTTATTTTTAACATGGAAGGAATGTCTCTAACACAGTCCTATTTTAGGATTTTCTGAAGCAATGAGTCAATTCTAACTGATTTTTGGTGGCATAGATTGAAATTCCATTCATAACAACATGACTTTTTTCTCAAACTTCCCTGTATTTTCAATAGAAGTAATACTGAGATTTGAAGGCCCTGTTTGAAGTACAATTTACCTATGTGGGACAAGTTTTTGTCTGGGTATTTGTGTAGATTGTAGGCCACATGCTGAAGCCTCCCTATGGAGGTGAAGATCTGTTACCCTGCTTGCACAGCTCTGATGAGTTTGTCTGTTAATTTAGCTTTCCTGAGCTGGAACTGCTATCTCTTTCTTGGGCCACAAATGGAAAAAAAAGCTACAGAAATCTCTAGGTTCAAGGTAATCTTTATATTTATAATGCTGTTTGTGGGTTTGGCTAAGTGATTAGAAATGTTATGACTGAGACAAAATAGAAATTGATGGTTCTCTTTTTATTGCAGTCAGGAATATGTGTCAGAGACCTCAGAACAAATTTGGTGCGGTAATTTACTCCTTTGTGAGCATGATAAAAAAAAACACACTATGCTGTAAAACCATGGAATAGTCCTAGAACAGGATTTCATGAGACATACAACTTTTGAATGTTGGTCCTCAATCTGGTAAGGTGTAGAATGTAACAAGGATATAAGCTGCCAAAAGACTATTTAGGAGGACCTGGTCAAAAAAAAGAGCCTGGAAAAAAAAGGACCTTTTAAAAGTTAGGTAGCAGCCTTGTCCTCTGTGTCTGCAAATCCAAGTGGCAGCAGGTCTTTGCTTTATATAGAAGGGTCTGTTCCTAGATGAAGCCTTGCTAAAATAGCCCTTCTTCAGTTTTGTTTCTCTAAAGGAAACGTAGTACATCCATAATGCAGCAACAGCTTATCTCTGTTGTGCAAGGAAAAAAGCTACAAAATTCATGAAAGATTTTCTACAAATTAAGATTATTATCAAGATTATATGATTTTTTTAAAAAATATTATTGCTTAAAGATGTTCTGAACCTTCTGCACAGTAGGTCTAAGTGGGGAATTCATCCCCAAACACAGAGTCAAGCATTCAGCATTTTGGACTGAGTGGTAAAGAGGGAACTAGACTGAAGTCAGTGACAACATCCTTTGCAAAGCAATAGATATTTTTTCTTATTTTCAATGATTAACTACTATATACTTTCATTTTTTAGAATAATTTTGCCATTTTTTATAGTACTCTTGAGTCTCTGTTGTGCTGCACACATGTACATGCACAGATAAGCTTAGATGGGGACAGACTTCTGCTGTAGAATTTTCCATCTAGATCTTTAGCAGCTAGAAGTTGCTAAAGCCACCTCAGACCTTACAGGAAAATGCCAAATGGAAAGACTTGATTTATCCATCTAATACAATGGATGAGTAATTATTTTGAGGTGTTGTCTAATAAGGTTACAGGAGGGAAAGCCAGGTGTACCAGTGGGGATCATGTTTAATTACTTCTGTTGGATTTCTTTTTTTCTCTTTTAGAATACAGGTAAATTTGTAAATTCAGTCTGAAATAGATAGTCTTTTTTTACTATTTATCACTGTCAAAATATCCAATCATGCCAACAACATAAAAATACAGCACATAAACTCACAGATGGTTAATGTTCCAAAACCAACTTTCATAGTCTTCATTTGTAAAGAGCAAAAACCTGCAGAATAATGCCTGTAAGTTTGTTTCATATTCATTTATCAGCTTCAATCATTCCAGCTCCTAATTGTGGTGCTGGAATTTATTACCTGTGGCAGAACCATTTTCTCCTCAATTTCCTTTCAGTGTTTTCTACCTCTTTGGCAAGATGAGCATGATTCTTGGTTTACAGTCCTGAGTATGTTAATAGCTGATCACTACAAAGAGTTCCAGCTTCTGGAATTGCCCTCTTTATATGAGAGATGGTAATTTAAATCTTGTTCTTCATCAACTAATGAGAAAAGACCAGGCAGACCGGCAGGCATCATGAGCACATGCCTTTTTAGATATGACAGAGGTGTGAAGAAGTTTTGTGCATTCCTAGCACTTACTGTTCTGGTAAGAGTCCCCTTAGGACAGACTTCACACAGACCTAATGACAGATTAAATTTCACACAGACATAATAAGAACCTGAGTGAGCATATGTACTGAAAGCAGAGTCTGGGAAATTTGATGGCTGGCTGAGTTGTTTGTGGGTTTTTTTTCCGGTTCTGAATTTCAGTTAATAATATTTTAGAATAAAAAAATATAGTAGTAGTCACACACATATCTTGAGAAAACCCATGTTTTAAGCCATCATAAGTAGCTTAAAATTGCAAAAGTATTAAAATAATGGTAATTTATTTCAAGAATTACATGAAGAGATTATATGTAATAGCTAATAAATTAATGGTTGTGGTAATCCATTATTTCATTGTGTGTTTGTTTATGTTGGGTTTTTAAAATTAGTATTTATTTCAAATGTTTGTGCAGAATTGTTTGTATTTTAAATACATTTACCAAGCAGTGTGATACTCTTTATAAATATATACAAAGCTTCTTTGTTGTTTGAAAAAATGAGATAACTGTGATATTTATTAATATTTTAAATACAATGTGAGTGACCTTTTCATTTTGAAAGTATTAGAAATCTTTTAGTTAACCTGTGTTATATGAAGATAATTTGAAATGTTCTTGTTTGAAGAATTATTCACATTTTCTGTCAGATCTAAAAGTATGTACAAATGATACCATATTCAATTCTTGTGTCTTTTTCCTGTGCTCATTTTGACATTACTTCTGATGCAAAGCTGGTAATTTCCCAAACAGAAGCAGTCTTCTTTTATAATTAGCCTGATCATTGATTTATTAAATGATTACAAAGGTTTTTGGGAGCAAACCATTACTAGTTTCAAAGAGAAGGTGCCTGTTATAAGGAATTATAAGACAGAGTAAAATCAGTATTGATTCTATTCATAGCTTTCAGCATATATTAAAAAAAGTTAGAAATACTTAGATAGCTGTCATGAAGTATGAACTTACCAGCTTTTAAAATAAATTAGACCTCAAGAATTATAAACTTGAGAATGGTCTGGAGAATGACTGAATTCTATGGGTACTTCCTACTTCTTTGAGTGGACCACTCACTACCAGATGGAGGGACTGTATGATCTGATTAAGTGTTTCACCTTCTTCCTTTCCCAACATGTTCCCTCGTACTTTTACAAGTCCCTCATACTTATAAAAGACACTGGTGAATTACTCTCTAATTGTTCAGTTAATTATATTATATTGATATCTAGAAGTTTGTTTGCAACCTTTGCTCTCTCGGTTCTCCAAGGAAATCACTCCTCGCTGAATTGTGGTCAGCCAATTTTGTGCTTGATCTTTGTCTTGATTTATTTGTCTCCAAATTTGGGCCTTCCTTAGGAAATAGAATGGAGTTTCTACTGTAGCACAAACATACTGAAACAAACATACACTTATCAAAGGGAAGGAATAAGCTGTTCTTAGGTTTTCTGTTCAATGTAGTGACAAAATGTTTTTTAAACTAGCTTCAGTGGAGTGCCCCATGGTTAGATGTCAGCAGTGCTCTTACTATTTCTTTTTGCTTTTTACATAGAAAATATGATAGCACATGAAGTACTTGCTGTCATTAAGAGTGAATTGGGAGTTAAACTGTATGCACTTAAATGTTGGTTGCAAATGAAAGAGAAAGCAGTCCTCAGTAGAATTACTTTTTTTTCTGATGCAATCTGTATTTATGAAGTGGAGTAATAATATTCTACAAATATGCATCTCTGCAACTTTATGTGTCCTTAATTCAACTGGGGAATACCACTGAGATAGATTGTTGTATTTGTTACAAGAGTCACGTGATGATTTCGTTTTTTTTTTTTCCCCAAGAACTCTCACAGGAGACTAAATAAAAAAGTAAAAAATTAAAGAGGAACCTACTACTAGAGTTCAAATTTAGACATACCTCTGAATTCCTTCAAGTTCTTACTTAGTTAGATCTCAGTGTGAATGTTTTTCAAAAACATTTCAGAATCAGTTCATCTGTTCAGATGCATTGTTTTCTCAAGGTGTAAGAGGATAAATCTCCATTTTTTTCCTCCTTGCTCTTTGCCTTTTTCCCGATGCACCAAGTAGATAGTGATGACTGGCAAACTAAAATTATCCACTTGAAATAGCTTAATTTATAACCATTCTGGAGCACCAGTTGCATCAAAGGCATTTAGAGATTTTACAATGTAAGCAAGATCCTTTAGGCTGAAATATTACAAAAGCCTAAAACAGTAAAAATTAATCTATCACACTCTTTCCTACAGACTACTGCATTTTTCTGTACAACAGAAATCATCTTAAAGTTTGCTTGAAATTAAATCTCATTTTACAAACATTTAGTCAAAGAACTAGTATTCTTATATTTAAGACTATTGTAAAAAAAATAGTATTTTATGGAGCTCTAAGTTCCACAAGCAATGTCTACAGTAATAAACCACAAACAAACAACTCACTATTTAGCTATTTTCTTTTCCTACCCTACAGAAAGCCATGATGTGCTATCCATCCACAGTTTTGGTTTAAAAAATGGGCTTAGGACCAGCTTCATTCCAGTCTGGAGTGCTATTGTTTATCTTAGAAAAGTTATTCCCGCATGGTCTCTTTTGAGTATCAAAGCTAATTAAATAAAAATTAATTTCAAGACTGCACTTGAGCAAAGAATAATTTAGTTTGAGAGAAATGACCACCCATGTACCTGTAGTCATTTGATCATAATTTCCAGTGCAATGCACAAATGGCTTTCATGGTCTCTCATCCTTCAAACATTGTCATTAGTGTTAGACATGAAAGTTATTCAGTATTCTAAAAATTATTATATTAGAAGCTGGCAACACTTTGACTTCATCAGAGTTGTGTGGCTTCATTTTTGTCTCACAAGCTTGTGGCTGGCATGAGACCCTCCTTCTAGCAATACCATGTTGAGCAAGTGAAAACAAAATTTGTTTGCTCTTTCATTTAAGAAGGATCATTTTTAGTATAAAGAGACGTCCTTCATACTGATCATGCCCATTCAATGACAGCTTATCCAGAAATTAGTTAATTATTGAAAGAAAGAGGTTGATTGTTTAAGAGTAAATGTCTTGCAGTGTGGACTTCACAATCTGTGAAAGCTCCAACCCATTTTCCCTGGTCTGTATTTTAGTTTTAACCCATATTGACAGATATACACATGGAGATACAATTAAATGTTTGTTATGTTTACATAAATTAAAGAGATTAGCATCACAAATTACCAGCATTATTCCCATGTATTCAGTCACTTCCTCTGAAGAAGCAGAGGTACTATTAGTGATGTCATGTGCACTAAGTGAAATTCATTCCCACTTTTCTCATGTGAAGTCTGATTCCTGATTATCAGAGTTGAAAAACCATAAAAGATCTTTAAAATTTGAAATTTAATGCAATGTCCATCCTGTTGTATCATGAAGATATATACTTCTGGGTTTTCACTGCTGGGTGACATATTTCTCACATTCTGTAACAGCATTAGTGTGGAGCTAGATCTGTGATATGTACAGTAAAACTAGGGACTCTCAACACTAGGGACTCTGCCTATATCTGAGGTAAATCAGTAATAGTGTAATGTGGACTTGTGGTTTTAAACTTGGGATACACTAGCTGGGACAACTGAAATCAAAGCATTGTCAGTTCCTGATGCAATTTATGGTTTTTGGGGTCTTTTTTTCCCATGTCTTTCTACCCTGGCAAACTGAGAAGCTGAAGTAAAGTGTTCTGTGGAGGAGATGGGATAAGTGTTCAAGGAGCCTGACAATTTTAGGTTTCATATAGAAAGTGATGTATCAGAATTATTATTAATACTCTATTGGAACCTGACTTTCCTTTTACTTTCTACTTTTCTGAAGAAAGCTGGTGACCATCACTGATGTGTCTTCTGGCTGCAAACCATGTGTCCTATTTTCTCTGTGAGCCATGGAATTATTCAAATTTGTACCTGGAAAGAAACTTTGTCATCTTAAATTACCTTCTATCTCCATTTGAAGATGTAACTTAATGTTGTTTTTGCAAAGTCTTTCTTTATTCCCTCCTTCTGTGTATGCGTCCAACCCACTCTCTGCCTGTCCTTCCTGTAGCTGATGGGCACCACCATATCAGTCAGTTCTTTCCCTTCCACAAATGTGCCCATGTGCTGAGGGTTGCAGGTTATGTGCATTCTGTTGGTTGCCCATCAAGTGTTCTGGGTTGCCCTCATTTCAGGCCAGATTTGTTGGTCACTGGTATTTGCTAGTCATTTGTTTGTATTTAAATACACAGCAGTACCAGAAAGAATGAACCAGCATTACTTTGCTGCTTAGGTTATCCAAATATCTGAACTCTGTGCCAGAAACAAATTATCCATATGACAAATAACTAGGAACTTGGTTTTATTGCATTGTGTGGATTTTAAGACACATCCCCTGGGCTCAAAGAGAGCACTCTAGTAAATATTCCTAAGTGATCTAGCAGTATGTTTACAGTGCAGTCTTTGCTCTCTGCATTACATTTCTGACGCATCAGACGCCTACTAGAGCAGTAGGCTTCACCATGAATGCTGATATTTCTGAAAAACTGAAGCTCTGCTTTTGTATTCCAAATGTTCTTAAAAGGAAATACATTGCACATACTTTTACTAGACCCTGATTACAACTGAATGCAACCTTAGTATACATTTGTTGAACACTTTTGCATAGAATTGGTATTAGTATACAGAACATTCTTAGGGCCTTATTGTTCATATCATATCCAAAACATTTAATCTCAGTGAGTTTCTCTGGCTTTTCATTTCACAGTATCTTCATTAGAGTAAAGCTAAAAATATGAAAGCTGATTGCTTTGGAAAGGTTTTCTAAGAATCATCATGGCAAGCCCTATGTTAAAAGAAAATGAAATTTTGCCACTAAGGTTTTTGGTGAAATGGGTGAAATTTTTGGCAAATGTTGTAGCAACCTAAGAAATGATTGTCATGTTAACTTGGTGTTATACACTAGTCTAAGTGTATAACAATGAGTTGAAAAGGAATTAATATGCAGAAATTTGTCTAAAGGTAGAAATGATGAGACATCATGTATGAAAAGCCACAAAAATAATTTACTAGGAAATCTTTTTATTGAACTATTTTATTGTTTATAATCCTCAGGACATAAAAATATTTGCTATGCCATTACTATGTTGCATAGTTAATGAAGTTTCTTTCTTTCTAATAGTTTAATTTCATATCAAAGCAAGTTATGAAATTGTAGGAAAAGAAAATATCTACTATAATATTAATATTTTTTTCATATTGCTTTGAGCAAACAGAATACCTATGACATTTCAGTGGATTTCATACTCTGCTGTTATACTAAAGGTATTTTAGTTATAAATTATGGGAATTGTGTTTCTGGTAGTCTCTGAGTTATGTCATGTGTTACAGAGGTATAATAGTGAATAATGATTCCTACCTGAATTTCATACAAAAAGAAATATACCACCTGCACAATTTTTTTTTCAAGTTTTAACAAGCAAATATATGGAATAAACTGGTTAAATATTTTGCTGCTCTTTGAAAATATTTCATAACACTTATGGACTTAATTATTTCTAAGTGTATAAATTCAATTTTTCACTCCAGATTAAATACCACTAGTAAAACATTCATTTACCCAGAAGAGTGGTGATTAAACTTCAAATTGATTTGAAAGTAGAGAGGACAGTTGCACTGTATTCCAGACTCAAAATTCAATATAATAATATTTTACAGATTATTTGAAAAGGATTTATTGAAAAACAATGGGAAAAAAAGTGAAAATAAAACTACCGAAAATACTTTGTTTATTACCTTCTGAGATCATCAGAGTTACCCTTCGGGTATCAGAATGCAAATTCATTGACTACGGATCCATATTATAAAAACTTCATCTGTATTCATTTCAGATAAAGAGTTAGTTAATCATCAAGAGTTGTTAAAGATTACATAGAATTCCAGTCATACTATTATGAAATGCATTCACATTTTCAATTTCCAGGAATATCTCTGAGATCCATGCACTTAGGTATTAATAAATAAAAGATAGTTTATTCATAATTATATATTGGGATTTTATAAAGAAGAATTGTCATGATAATTTTTCAAGGGAGAATGTTGTGCCTAGTTGTGTCAATACAAGAGCTCCCTCCGATGGTGACAAGTTACTTCACATAAATTTTTTTTACGATGTGAATGAATGAAAGGAAATAAGGTAGATGGAAGAATCCAAAACACCTATTGTGGCTGGTGGTTTACAGTAAGATATTTTCATTTATATTTTATTTATTAGTCCCTATACCATGTCATCTGGAAAATTAAGTACCCTTTCATTTCAGCTCTGCTGAATAAAAAAGGGGAAAAAAATAAGTGAGACAGGAAGCAAATTTTCTTGAGCATATTTCCAAATGAGCTTGGTTAGCTGTTGATTAACCTCTTCTGGATAGCAGTAGCTGTTCAAGAGCCCTAGATTCATACCCTTTTATGCACCCCTGCAATGCTATATCCAACTGCTACTACTGTAACAAGAAACAAACCCCTTTTTCTGTTAGCTTAGTTTTAGATATTGAAATCTCCCTCTTCTATGTTAATATGAAAGCAAATTGTTTCAATTTTTTTCTCAAAAAGAACAACAACCAGAACAAAAACAGAAAAACAAACCAACAAAGAACTCACCAAACATAAACCCCAAACAATCCAGAAAGCCAGAAGGAATCTCTAGAGTTCATTCACAAATATCAGTTGCCGCCTTTGAAAAATCAACTGGCAAGTATGGTCTCATCGTCTCTTCATCTTCTCATTCTGGAGATGTTATCTTATGTAAAGTTATGCTAATATTCCACTCACAGAGTGAAAGACAAAAAAAAGAGAAAGAACCATGACAGTGAATAAAACACTCACCGAATGTAAAGAAACAACAGAAAGAGGTAGACTGAAAGAATATTGATACAATTTACCCCACTATCCTGTCTCTGAGTGACAGTGATGGATGTCTGTAAATACAGTAGTGCAGTAGTGGAGATTTAGGTGTTACAAGCAGTGGACATTGACTGGAACAAGAATTAATGATGGTTTTCTACCAAGATCTTTTTTCTATCTATCTAGTCTCTGTTAATCAGGTTGTCATTAATATGTACTGTCCTGTTTTACAAAAGACATGATCACTCAAATTTATGAGTATGTGCAACTACTGCATGTATAGATCAATTTAAGGTAACTCTAGTATACTTCAACTGCATCTTCAAACAATTCAGAGACAAGATCTAGTGAAAAACACAGTAAATAACTTACGGTGCAGGCTCTTCCTTATAATGCCACTGTTAGTATTTATATGAAACATATCTGCCAGCTTTTGCATATATTCTTCATAACCAATGAAGGCTTAACAATTTGTTAATTCAATCTTTGTGATCAATTTGTCCTACCCATAACTGCAGTGTGGACATTTAGGAAAGGAGACAATTTTCTGGTACAGTATTTTCTGGTCAGAGTGAAGGACTTTCACATTTCTTTACTTTAACTGTTCAAACCTGTTGATTTCCTGGACCAATTTCAATAGACTAATGATAACACACCACAGTGATAATAGGATGAGAAGGACAACTCTGAGTGTTTAGATTCTTGTTCAGAGAATATATCCATTCATTTTCATTGTACAGTGTACTAAGTTATCTGGAATAAGCACTCCCTTTTTTTTTAATGCAGATGTAAATAATTTAAACTAAATAATATGTAAATAATATGAACCTGGATGTAACTTAGAAGTATTGGGAGAAAATGGGAGAAATGGGTTAATCTTGCGGCATTATTTTTATATAGTAGTTTAGACAAACAGTTCCAAGTTACTTCACGGTGATTTTTTCAGCTGTTTTTTCTGGTATTGGCACTAGAATTCATAAACCACACGATGAAGAGAAACCCAGTTTCAGTTACACTAGTACCACATTGCTAAGCTTCTCTTCCGACAGAATTATTCAGGTCCTGTTGCAGTACTTGTCGTTAAACACCAAATGGTGATTTGTAGCTAAGTGTACTTATATTTATTTATATATGTATATTTATTTGGATAATATTTGTAATAAATATATTTATTTCAATTGGTACACAACATGCATTAAAAAATGTGTATATTATTTAATATTATGTTTAACAATGTATATAATGTATTATACAGCAAAAGTTATATTTGTAAGTAAGTGTCATGTCCTGTTGATGCCTTAGGATTTTAGCTTTTATATTTTCATTTCCTGTAATTCTTTAGTGTATAATTCTAGAAACTCCATATAGCCTGTTACCTAGTGTTCTCCTATTTTGGTCAGACAAAACAAATCCTCTCTAGGCCTGAAACTCTAGGACACCTTATTGTCTCAGGCCTTGAGAAGTGTAAACAACAGTGGGTTAAGGAGGGAGCAAACCTGGGGTAAATTACTTCATTACCTGAAGCTGCAGTTGGAGAATTAACCCCGATATTAAAATGGACCAAACTTACAAAAGTATGAAAACCTGACCCAGTGACTCAGTCGTCCATTTTGGGTGTAGCCCCTGGAGCTTTGGCTGACCAAAGTGTGCCTGAAGACCCTCCAATAAATATATGCATTTTTTATTCTCTTAATCTTGTCTAGCCTCTGTTTTTAGGTAGTCCCATCAAGGCATCACTCTAGGATATCTAAAGTATGGGTTCTATTCAGCTTTATTTCTGGGGGAATTTTTGATTGGTGAGACAGTTTTGGACAGGATGCCCCTATTATCCCTGATCTAAATCCACATGTGCTTTCTGCACAGAAGATGGACAGAGAAACCTTTTTTTAATCTTATCGTGATGCAAGCTTACCTTCACAATCATTCTGAGCTTGGCAGTGCCCTTCTATGGACAGGAATTAACTTCATCAGGATGCAAGCTTACCTTCACAATCATTCTGAGCTTGGCAATGCCCTTCTATGGACAGGAATTAACTTCATCAGTACACTCCAGAGCACATTTGTTCTTTCTGACACCGTAGTGAACTGAAAAATTCCATCTTGAAAACAGGATTTTCAAGTATCTTGAGGTAAAGAAGGGTTAGAAACAGAGTAGGAGGGTTAAACCTAGTTTGAGAGCAGGCTCTCTGTTCAGGCTTCAGTACAGCCCAGAACACTTTTACTTCATGGAACAAAACAGGCTATGGAGAGTTTTCTACTTAGGTGTTTATGCTGCTAAGTGGCTCTGCTACTGTTTACAGCTAAGCTGCAATATAGTATTTCAGTGTTTCAAAAACCACATTCTTTGAGGAAGATGCTTTGTTTCCAAGCTATTAGAAAGCAGTATTATTAAAAATATAGCAGTATATTAAAAATACAGTACCTGTAAATACATCAACTAGATTCAACAAGCAGTTGTGTTGGGTTAGCTGTATAACTCTATTAATATTTATGCAAAGAGTGTTTATTAGATGCAATTGTTAGGTGTATTATTCCTATAAACTGAGGACCCAATTACATCCTTTTAACCATTAGATACCTGTGTAGGTTGTGAAGACTCTGCATAATCTGAAATAATGGCATGTTCCCTGTATGTGATTTGGGGTAAGAATGAAGTGATCTCAACAGTCTGGAGAAGGAGGGATAGGAGGAAAGAAGCTCATTATATGGCTATAATTCTCTGTTTTGAAGATTGCTGGATAGGACCATGAAACAGTAATGGTGTTCTACTGTAAAGACAGGACTGTCACGTCAAATATAATTCTCCTTTAAAAATCTTACAAGCTGCTTTCATACAAGCTGGTTTCGGGTACGCCTTTAGTACTGTAGCCTGGAGAAAAAGCAGTCTGATTTTGTCCTCTCTTTTTTTTTGAAGAGGGCTTAGACTGAAACAGCTAGAAAATACATATTTTAACATTTAGACTGTTTAAAACAAGCAATAAAGACCCATTTAATACTCAACACAGCTGATACACTCAAAAATGTGGTTTTTCAGATAAAAACTATGTAAAATTACAGTAAAAAAATACTGGTTTCTAAACTGGCCACTCTGAATGGTTTTAAAGGAGTAGTCTGAAGTATTTTTTAGGTTATTCCTGAAGTCAAAAACCAAATTTTAAATTAAAAACATAGTGTTTAAATATACCCTACAGTAAAAAAATCGAGCCATATACATCTGTTTTCAGAACTTAAATTAATTTCTATGAGGTGGCTGTTCTCCAAAAACAATTTTGCAAAAATTTAAATCTTAATTGAACACTTCATTTGCTCACAGTACTTAAACTTCTGGGGCCTGGTTCTGGTTCAGTCAACGAACTAATTGGCACTTTCAAGGGCAGTTATATTTGTTACAGACTGCAAATAGGATTTGCAGGGACAAGAGGTCTGGAAGGGTCTCACCCTCCAAAGAGGACTCTTCTCTGATTTTTGTTACAATATATTTCCACTTTTACCTGCTGTGTTAGTGGAATTACAAAACATGAAGCTGAAAGTGGACATTCAAGGTAACTAACTCTCATTGCATAGGTTAGCTTAAATAAGCCAATTCACTAATTCTTATTCTGGCTTTTGTCTTGGTTGGTTGCTTGGTTTGGGGTCTTTTTATTTAATTTTTTTTTTTCCCATTGAAAGTTCAGAGACTAGAATTTTTTGACATTTTACTAGTACAGGGGAGAGAAGGTGCAAAGATCTGTGTATAGAAAGGTAAATAATGAATGCAGTGAAGCTCATCTTTGTTTCTAAAACTTATGGAAAGAGAAGATGCATACATAAAGATGTTGCTTGCTATGTACTTATCCAGTTGCAACACCTGTGGCTTATAACTATGGCAACAGCATTGCTCATACAGCCAGAAATGGGTAATCTTTTAAATACTGCTCATCTAAATATTTCAGAGAGCTATCAGATATTTAGATTCAAAATGTCTGAACAAATACTTTCTTCTTCACATACCATAAACAGGTAATGATAAAAAAAGCACCATACAACATAGTGAAATGAGAATATATTCTCCAGTTTTTAGAATTTTAAAGTTTATTATTACAGCTCTTCTTTTGTTTTTATTTTCTTCTTTACATTTCTTTGTCTTTGTTCCCTTTATGTAAGAAAAAGGGAAAGTAGTTTTACTAGTTAAATACTGCAAAATAAGTTTACTTTTTTTCTTGTACCTGGGAAAATATTGAAATGTAGACTCTTCTTTTTTAACAGGACACTAAAACAAATTCCTTTTACAATATTTTGGATTCTTTAGTTGGAAACCAGCTTTTTATTACCACAATCTGTCAGTATAAGTCCATTTTAAATGCAGTTTACTATGCATTTAACATACAGGCTTGCAATGAAATTCATCTAAACTTCCAGTAGAAGGAATTTGTAGAGATCACTGTGTTTTCTTATACTTAAAAGTTAGAACCGTACACTGAAATGGAAGTATGTTCTACATGTTTTTTGACAGGATTTCTTGGGTTTGAAGGGTTTTGTTCACTGAAATTTTAGAAGATTTCATTGAGTGGACCATCAGTGCTAAATACACAGATGAGTCAACACCTCATCCAGAAAAACAGTCAAGATTGATTCACCAGTAGTTCCTGTGGAATTCAATGAGAATTCCATTTTGTTCCTGTTCTTGACTGTTTGCCAGATGAGGTTATAAAATGAAAAATCAGCAATACTTCCATGTATTTCTGTACTCAATGTGAATGTGGCTGATCTCTTTCTCATTTTCTTCTTTCTTTCTCTTCTTTCTTCTAGGCCTTTCCTGGAAACACAAATGCGGACAGCGTCGTGTACTATAAGCTCCAGCATTCTATTAAAGCAAGATTTCTCCGTTTTGTGCCTTTGGACTGGAATCCAAATGGCAGGATTGGAATGCGCATTGAAGTGTATGGATGCACATACAGTAAGTTTATTTCTGAATCAGCTAAATTAAATGATTCTTCATCATTGTCTTTTGCTACCTAAATTTCACTTGAAAGTAGATTTCTGAGATTAAATGTAATCTTGAATAAAACTGATTCAGTAAGTTTATGTACAAACTTCCCTATTTCTACATCAACTATCTATATGTGACGCTTATTTTCCAGTCCTTTCTCTGTTGGAATGAATGGTATGGACATGATCCAATAACTGATTTAATGCAAAGACATTTTTCTCTTCATTGTTCTAAAAGTTGCATGTTAACATGGTGTACTTGCTATCTGAGGGCTGAAATATAGAAAATGTTTACAGTTTTAAATCTATATGGTCTTGATCCTGAGCCAATAAGATTCCAAATAGATAGATCCACAAATGCACAATTGAAGGATACTTCAAAGTTTTTAGATATATTTAAGAGATACTTTTAGAATAGTGTTTGTGCCCTTAATAACTGACATAAACCTTTGGAAGAAGATTGCGTAAGTGTTGTGGTTTTATTGATCTGCTGGACAGTGTAAATATTCCTGATGTCTTCCTGTTACAGATTTTCATCCCTGGACTTTAAAAAAAAATTCTTCTCAGTAAGCTGTTTACTGTTTTTTAATTTTCACATTTTTTTTCCGTGATGGAATCAGAATTTATTTTAAGCAACCTCTTTAATTGCTTTTTTTGAATACTTTGATCTATTTTTCTTTAATGGGTTGGTTTTTTTCAGCTTCTGTACCTCAGTTATATTTTGTATGGTGGAGCTCTTTCAGATGGTCTCCATATATCTCATTTTCTGTTTCCATGCATTTGTATCTGACTTTAAGTGCATATCAGTAAAACATACCTCTGGGCTTTCTGCCTTAAATGTAATTTTGTCAAATTGGCAAAAGGTCGTGAAATAAGGATATTGAAAATTTCAACCTGGATGCAAGAGATTAGGTCACCTCAGAAATCGGGTAAACTTCCCTTTTCCAGAAAACCGGGGAACTTCTCTTTCCCAGAAAACATCTCATGCTAGGAGAAGGGCCTGAAAGGCTCACAAAAAATTCCCCAGTGACAGCTGCCTTGAGACCGGGAACATGATTTATGATTCCTAGAAAAATCTGAGAAAATGGCCTTGAAAACTGAGTAACTGAGAAATATGACCAAGATCCAACTTACCCTCAACTCTTTTAAATACCAGAACAACTAAAGTTTAGAAATGGAGGCTGAACAGATGAATTTATCTGTCCCAGCAAAAGCTCATCTGAGTCTTCCATTTTAAACCCCATTTCTGTGGTACTAAATGGGAGAATAGTCCTTCTTATCTTTAAGCTTCACTTTAAAATTAATTGAAAGTCATCAACTTTGCTTCTTCACAGTCCTTTACCTTGTGTATTTGATAATATTTAAATCCTTATTCAGTTTTGTTCTCAAACAATTCCAAACTGAAGAGATGTCTTTTGAACTTTTCTAAAATCCAAATGTTAATTACGTACATTCACTATCATAATTTTCTCTGTCACAACTTGAAAGATACATTTTATGTCTGTCTTCTCTGTAATGCCTATTACCCATCAGGGGAAAACTATGAGCCTAAAGGACAAATAAGGAACTGTGTCTGTGCAACTAAAAAAAGAAAATGTTTAGTGTAAGCAGTTAGTAAATTAAAATTGTGTGGTTATTAGCTATTTTTGAGCAAGATTATATATTTTTTGTTATTTTACTTACTTGGCACAGGATTGATCCTATAGATAGCTTATGGAAGTAAATCAACTATAGTTGTCTTCTATGATTAGAATGAATTTAAAATGAAGATTTACTTCATTATTCACGATAATGCAATATGTAAAGAACATGACGGTGTTAAATAGATGTACATTTTTTTTAAGCTGTTTAGGATTTTCTCTGAATTAGTGATACGGGTGTTCTAGAAATGCTTATATTTCCTATATATAAATGCTATAATTCCAAATGAATTGCAGACTTCTTATCATCTCTGTATTTCTTTTGAATGTCTGCTGATTACCAAGGGCTTTTACTAGTTAAATTCTGTGGCTGCCAAAGAAGACAAACCAGATGATCATAGGTTTGCAGTTCTAAAAAATATTTTAAAAAGTAAATGTTTAATTCTTTCTCTCCAGTCTTTTTTCTCCATTTATCAGGCACAATGAGGACATGTAGTTATTGTTACAGTAATTATGCCTGGCCTATTTGAATGACTGTCTCAAAGTGGGATCAGAAAATAAAGAAAAACAGAAATGCCAATAATATCTACTTTAGTTTTTCACATGTTTTACATTTCCCACATTCTTTCCTTCAGGGAGATCTCACTGGGTATTATATTTTAAGAGTAAACAACTCTCTTTACCACCAAGTACGTGAACTGTGTTCCATATTCAAGTGCAAATGCACTAATTTCATTCTTCAGTCTTACCTGTTAGAAATTACACAACTAAAACTAAACTTGCAATACAGAAAACAGATCTCTCTACTCTGTAAAGTGATGTGAAAAAATGCATGTCTGCTATGTCCTAAAGAAGGCATTACAATCTTAGTAAAGTCATACTTACAGAGCAAATTTCGACACTACTTAAAATTTGCTGCTCTGCTGTCTTCCAGCCAAATGCCTGCTCTGAATAACTTTGCCTAGTATTCTCAAAAATAGTGTTTCCCCTTTAATTACAGTCTCAGTGAGGCTTGGTAATACACTTGATAGATTCCTGTAGGATGTAGCAGATTATTATGGGTTTTCTTTTCTTTTTTTTTTTTTTTTCCACACAACTCCTTTTTTCCTATAAAATTTTTAGGTCAAGGATTGTCACATTTAGATGTTTGTTGTAAAGCACTCACCCAGATGACTCTTTCTTTTTTGCCTCAGCATTTATGGATTACAAAGGCCAAATAAGGGTAGTCAATTATGAACTTACATGAAACATTAAAAGAGTTCCCCTGCGGTTTTTTTCTGTTGAGTTCTTCTCCGTCCTCACTCTGCAGTCTCCACAATGTTTCTTAGTTTTTCTGCTCATATTCTACAGTCAGGAGAGGCAAGGCAAGGCAGAAAGAGAGAAAGAGAGAAAGAAAGAAAGAGAGAAAGAAAGACGTTTTCTACTTCCAGGTGTTAGACCCGACCTGCCTTTATGTGGACTGTTAAAATATCTGCTTGTGCCTTGACTACACCACAAATACTCTGTGCTGAACCTCAGCTGAAAATCTTTCTTAAGCCTCTGCCTGATTTTTCTTCCAATATATTTAGTGTGTACAAAAGAGAACAATGAATCTCTACCGACATTTCCTGTGTCTCATTCCTTAAATGTCAGATTGTGACAATTAAGCCATGTAAAACACAGTTCAGGTTAAGCTATGCCATGACACTGAAAAAAAGGGATATTAGAAATGCGTTTAGGTTACAATTTCCCCTCTTCATTACAACAGTCTCTTTCTCATTTCATCCCCTGAAAACCAGTTTTCTAAAAATGGAAAACAAAGAAACAACAAAAAGGTGGGGATTTTTTTGACATGACAGGCAGAAACATAGGCTTAAATTTAAAAATGACGAATGTAGAAGAAAGATAACGGGAAACTAAATGCCTACTGCACATTAAAAATTGTTAGCCGTGTGTACCTAACAACAAGCACTGCAGACACTGCTCAAACCCTTTTGCACTGTTTGCTAACACTGTTAATTGTATTTCTTTCCTGCCTGAAATGCTTAAAGTCATTTTAACAGTTGCGTAAGTCAAAGAAAGTACTTCATATCCTCTTCATAACTGAAATAATGGCCAAACAGTTTGCATTGGTTTAAGTTTTTTGCTTTATAGAACACTGATTTCAACTGATATAAAGATGAAAAAAATCAAGTATTCTTTCAAACAAAGATATTTCAACTAAAACTATTGCCCAGGGTCATTAGGATTATTGGTCCTGTGATATGTGAAGATTCAAAAATTTCCAGTTTCTCAGGGACATTTCATGATTTCCAGAGACATTTTCACAGTGTACTAATGATTTAGATAACATCAGTTTAAGGAAGACACACTGCAAGTTGTGAAAACAAAAGATGAGTGCTCATAAAATAGAGAAAAAATGTAGAGGGATTTTGAAGTCCAGCAACTACTAGAAGTTGCAAATAGTTGGTAAGTATGAAAGGAAAACCTTATGACACCTTGGGTATTTGCCCACATTTTATTTGTCCTTATAACCTTGTAGGACACTCGAGCTCTCACTCTCACAACTTTTTAAATGTATTTCTAGGGGTTATGCATTGATGGTGAAGGCAAGATGTGAGAAATGTTACAAGAATTTTGATTGCCATCTGTAGCCCTTTCACAATCTTCATTAGTTCATGGGGTGAGGACAGGGTAAAAGCTTAATTTTGGTTTTTTTTCCAAATTTTCACAGAGCAGATTTTGTTTCTTGGGAGCTCCTGCTGCAGAATAGTGTAAGGGATTTTGGCGAGCCAAATGTTAATGCTGTTTATTCTCTTGTCCAAACAACTAATTAGAAGAGTATGTTCCCAATCCTACTGTTACCAGTGCCTACTAAGAATGTCTCTAGTTAGCTGGTTTGATAGATGAATCTAAATGTGTGAGTGGTCTTCCTGAAGTCTTTTTTGAAGCTATTCTACATCACATTAGTTACTTTAATTTAACACTGATTGATGCTTTTGCTGTCCACATTCTTTCAATGACAAAATTGAGTAAAATAGTCAACCTAGGATTCATAGTTAGGTAGAATGTCATATTTATTCACTGTACATTTGGTAAATTAATTCTTCATTATTAAGATATAAAAAAAAAAAAATCTAGAAACTACATTTAAAAACATAGCTGCATTCACTTGACCAGAGCTTTTTGAAAATGGAATATAAATGGCTAACTTGAAGTACAAGAGTTAATTTGAATTCATTTCATTTCCATGCTGCTAATATGGAGAAATATTTTTAGTGAAATTATACAAAATTAGTAAATAGATAATGGGTTTCCCTTGACTTACAAGAAGTCAACCAGTCAGCTGAAAAATAACTTCATATTTTATTGAGTGTCCTTTACATCTTCATTCACTTCAAAAACGTATTTTTCAAGGGTAATTACTTTTTTCTTCTTTACATATGAACTGTGAATACTCTATGAGCTTTATATAGTGTTTTCAGTTCCCCTGTGTGTGTCTTGTTCAATCTGTATTGATTTTGAGAGATATTCTTTTCTACTATTGGGATAAAAGCAGTCACCCTATTCCCTTCCCTTCCCTGCCCTTCCCTGCCCTGCCCTGCCTGGCCCTGCCCGGCCCTTCCTTTCCCTTCCCTTCCATCAACAGCAACCTTGGCTTCTTTTTTTTGGTCTTGATTTTGTTAACTTGAATGAATTTCAGGTAAATTATTAGAGATTTTCAGCCTAAGAATACAAGAACAGAAATGGTCAAAATACTTTATAGCTCCAAGGAAAGGAAGACCTACTTTTCAGCATATGAGAGCAGTATTAGATTTGAATAGAGGCCTGATCTCTTCTCAAGTGGTTTTATTATCTAGTTATACCATCATTATTAGAACATAGTTTTAATGTATGGAGAAGAAATAAAATATGACTTACTGTGCACAAGTGTGTCTAGAGGTGTTAGTGATGGGACTTCATATCATATTGAAGTAACATGCAACTGTTTCCTTTAGACATAGCATTATACATTATCTTTCATTTCTTTATTTCTAGGGTCTGAGGTGGTTGGCTTTGATGGGAAAAGTTGTCTAATTTACACATTAAATAAAAAACTCATTAATGCACTGAAAGATGTGATTTCTCTGAAGTTTAAGACAATGCAAAGTGATGGAATTCTCCTCCACAGAGAAGGAAAAAATGGAGACCACATCACCCTGGAATTAACTAAAGGGAAGCTGTCCCTACTCATTAATTTAGGTAACAGCTACAGTCTCATGAAGTCTAATACAGTTATTAGGCATTATTTTGACTTCTCTTAAACTGTTAAGTGTATTTTAATGTATAAAGTATGATAAAGTAGCAGTATATTTATTAATAATTATATTTTTGAATGAAATTAATAGTTTTTATTTTTCTTCTTTCAAGGTGATACTAAAACTCATCCTTCTAATGCCCAAATTAATATTACGCTGGGCAGCCTTTTGGATGATCAACACTGGCATTCTGTTCTCATTGAGCATTTTAACAATCAAGTAAACTTTACAGTGGATAAACACACTCATCATTTTCATGCAAAAGGAGAATTCAGTTATTTGGACCTTGATTATGAGGTGTGAAAATTACCTTTCTTTTATTACATTTACTACTTTTGTTATGCAAATGCACTGAAAAAGGCAAAGGCAACAGAACTTAAGGAAGTGTGTAGTCCTTGAGACCTTGGGGATTTTCTGTCTATTAAAGGAATGAATCAAAGAAAAAAAGATGTTCTTGGAGTACTAATCTTCTACTAGACTCTCAACTCAGCATTTTCAAAAGACCATCTTTGTCATCTCAGAATTCATTATTTTAATACCTTTGTTTCAGTAGAGCTGCAAATGTGATAAACAATATTGTAAACATAATGAATGAGAACCAACTCAATGCTATTATTCAATGAATATTAATGTTATCAATATAAAATTGATAAAATTGCAATAAATCAGCATAAAACCATTTTAGAAGTGTTTATATCATGACTGAAATCCCTGTTAGATCTGAAAATTATGCTATGAAAAAATCTTGCTTGCACAAATACTTGATTCATGAAAACTAGTAGATGTAATATGCTGTGAAATTTTCCTGCCTGTGGTTAAAAATACCACTATGTCACAGCTGTAATGTGATGACTGGCTGCTTTATGCTTGCCTTATACTGTTTGTTGGATGAGATAATGAGTGATAGAGCAGAATATCTGGAACCCACAGAATTTATTGTACTCATTCCAATTTTTAAGCATTTTTGAGTAAGACTTCATGCTGTTCTGGGTCTTCATTATTCCATTTCAAAAATACGTACTAGGGATTTCTGAATGTCAATTATAATATCAAAGTTAGGAGGATCGTGACAGTTTTTTTTAAAAAAAAGAAAAGAGAGAGAGAAAAATAACTTTGAGAAATAGATATCTTTTACTAAATCAATTAATACTGCAAATTAAATTTTCCTCTCTTCCACATACTATAGTTTGAAGTACATGTTGTTAACACAAGTAAAAAGAAAGCATAAAAACTTTCAAAAAAGAACAAAATACTGTACTTAGAATTTCATTTCTGACTATAAAATTTTCTTTACTAAATAAATTAATTAATAACTTATTTAAATATGTTGTATTTTATTTTGGTTGCTTTTTTTTTTTGATAAAATTATTTTAAACCTTAAAGAAAAGTTAAAAATTAAAAGGTTAATAGTTTAGACTGACCTTTTATACAATGTTGTCCAGAATAGCTTTGAAATATGTGAGCTCAAAAGTTCACTTATACTGCCATCCCATTTCTGATGGTGTCCAAGAGTTAAAACATAGACTAGAGCAGAAGTAAGGTCACCCTTGTGGCAATGCTTTTCTAAAATAATTTACTGCTTTCTAACAGCTTTTGCCGTAGGGCAGGGACTTACTTAGACAGAATGATATTCTTGAATTTAGTAGCTCTCAATGGATTTTTATTTTTATTAAATCTTCCAATCTCTTTCTGAAACTAAGTAATTTTACAGCACCATACAAAGGAACGGCACAGCCTAAGCATTTTGAAAGGGAAAATGTACCTCCTTTAGTTTGTTTCAAATCTGTCCTAGAATAATGTAATTTGATGAACTTTTGTTCTCTATTATGGTAGTTATGGTGTGGAGAGAGTGGAGAAGTTAGGCTCAAGTTTCTAAAGAAATTGTTGCTAATTTTCTTCTCCCTTTTCACACTGTTTTGCATAGTCTGCATGTATTTGGCCTTGTCCTTCTCCTTGGTTTTGCAGCTGTAATGGACCCTGAAAACTGATTCAAGACACTGCAAAGAGACATTGGAAGAAGAAAAAAAAGCCAAAATGTTAGAAAAATTTACTACATAAATTTGACTTGATATAGCCTAATTTTTTTGTTAGCCTATTCTTTTAATATGTAGATATGATAGGGTGAAATACACAGGAAGTAGTAGATTCATTATAGGCCAGTCTTTGACTTCTGCTCTTACAGTATTCTCAGCTCCTTTCCTTAGAAAATTACTTAATGGTATTATTGATTTCTCTTCTCTTTCTAAGCTCAGCTTTGGAGGGATCCCAGTGCCTGGAAAATCAGGGACATTATCACACAGGAACTTTCATGGGTGTTTTGAAAATATTTATTATAATGGAGTGAACATTATTGACCTGGCCAGGAGGCATAAATCTCAGATCTACATTGTGGTAAGAGATTTATACTTAAGAAAAAAGAAATAAGTAAAATAGAAAAAAAGGAAAAGACCATAAACACTTTCAAATCCAACTTGTTAGCACAGAGTTTAGTAAAATCTATGTTAGGTAATGAAAGTAAAAAAAAGTAATTACCAAGTTGGGCTGTTTTTCATTTTATGCTGTATAGAGTCATCCTAATAGAAAAGGCAGATGTGTTTTATTCATGAGGTCTTTAGCTGATATTTAGCTATATCTGATATCACAGTGTTGTGTGGTATCTAGCTGCATGACAGGAGTCTATGAGTAACAAGATGCATCAGAAACCATCCAATCTGTGGCTTTGTGCCAGAGTGTGTGCCTGGTTGATAAGAACACCAGTAGTACATTTTTAAAGGTCTTTGTTACTGAGGAAACTGATTCACTTTGATTGACCATTATAATTTGGATAGATAAGTTCTGGTTTTCAATTTATACTGACCTTTGTCTGGAGACCCGTAATTTAGGGTTTCATGCATTTATTGTGACATGGCCAAGAGTCATATTATCCAAATTCCTACATTTTAGAGAAACAGTTCCAATAACCAAACAAATGTCTTCTGTGTTACAAAAAGCTTTCTAGAAATTTTACTAAACCCTTTGCTGTTGGTTTCGGGGTTTTTTCTCCACAGTACACACAAGGGTCCTCTCTATTTGCAACATGTACTTACTTAATAGGAGGATATGCAGAGATATCATAGAAATCAGCTCAGAATGATTAAAAATATATTAAATGCTTTCACAATCCAAATATTTTAACTTGGATTTATGTTCAGAATAAGAAGAATCAAATTTAGTTCTCTTGCACAGAAAAAAATGGATGAGAGGCATCCCTTCTCATGTGAAACTCACCTGAAATATTCCAAAATTAACTAAACTGGTACCTCTACATAGTATTTTGTCCATTATGCTTATGAATATTGGGAAGTGGTCAATTACAATAGGGTCTGGGTGGACTAGTAGAAGGGGAACTATGAAATTATTTGTAATAGGAAATTTCATTGTTTTCAGGTCAAATATTTTAAATTTTTGTGCTCCAAAACTGTATAGGAGACAATTCATAATGTAAATATGATAGAAGGTATCTCTGTTACCATGGTATCTCTGTTAAATTTGCACTTTACTAGGGGAATGTGCAAATGACCAGCTTTTAGCATTTAATAAGGGTCATTAATCTCATAAGTCCATTTTTGCTATGTGTCAGTTTAGCTGACTATTCACTCCTGTACAGCAGAGTTCATAAGACAATGCTTTTACTTATTTATATATTTTCCTTGAAGAAAATGAAGGCCCATAAAGTTTAATACCTTGCCACACCAGGGACTAGTGAGTATTTTTCTTAAATTGATTTTGAAACTTTTTACTGTGAGGTCAAAGTTTTATGTATGTTTAAAAGCTTTAAACCTCTTTGTCTTGAACAGAAATCAAGTGTACTTTAAATTCCAAAGACATTAATCTTTAGTAATACTTTGTTCAGAACAAATTAGTTATAGTTCAGAGGGTGTCAGCAAGCTATTAGATCAGAGTGCACAGTGTACTACTGTCAAGCGCCATAAAGTATTAACTAACTCTGACACCAGATGCAAAAAATGCATTATTCCCATTCCACATTTCTTATCTGCATCATTCAGTAAAAGTACAGATGCAGATTACTCTCAGTTTCTCAATGAATTCAACCACAAGTTTACCTAAGAAACAGTTATTTCAGAAGAAGGTAAGCACAAAATAAATGCTAGATGCACAAATCCAACTCATCAGTTAGCCCATATGGGCCTGCTCGAAAACACATTCCCTCTTGATTAAAGAAGTATGTGTTTTGCATTTGTAAGTAGCAAGAGTTTATATGTGGAAATTTTCTGTTTGTGAAAAGAAATATTGGAGTTGGTGCACATCTCCAACTGCATTAATTAGGAAATTGTTTTTTGCTTAAAGTTAACATCGTCTTACACAATCAGTGCCAAGCTCAACATTTTTCTCTGCATCCAAGCATTTAGATCCAGGTAAGTGTTTACATGCATTCAGTGGCATTATATTTGACATTCAAGAATTTGTCAAGTTCCTAATTCTTACTGAGCCTGAGCCAAACTAGGAACAAAGCTGTTCTTTCCAACTCCTGAAGTAACATTAAATCAGCCTCATAATTTAGGAACATACCTCATTCACTCAAAGGTCGTTGCCACTCTTTATCAGGCAGATGAATCTATTCTGGTCAGACAACTGTGTTAACTCTTCTCAAACTGATGACATTCATGTTTGATTTTTAGAGTAATGCATTCAAGTACTGTGCACGGTGTTTTGAAACTCTGCAGTTTCCATGGAGAAATTCTCATGGCTCTTAATAATAACATATTTGTTTCATTTCTTTCTAGGGCAATGTGTCCTTCTCGTGTTTAGAGCCACAGGTGGTTCCTGTTACATTTCTGAGCTCCAGCAGCTACCTGGCACTGCCAGGCACATCAGGGCAAGATGAAGTATTTGTCAGTTTTCAGTTTCGTACTTGGAACAAGGAAGGACTTCTATTATCCAGTAAACTGCACCACTCTTCAGGTGGTTTCCTCTTATATCTGAGTGATGGGAGAGTCAAAATCAATCTTCATAAAACTGGAAGAGTACTGAGTGACATCGCTGCAGGTAACAAAAATGAAGAAAAAATAAAACCAAGACTCTTATTAAATAAAAAAAAAAAGTTATTTCACTTAATACCTTCTTTCTTGATTTACTTTTATAACTGGTATGTGTGCATCTGTGATTTACTTGTGGGAATTTTACACCCAATTATTTCTAAATTCTTTATTTTCTCAGAAACATACCTATTCTTTTTTCCCCATGAGTGAGTAGAAATTACTTGCAGTAATATAGACTGAAAAACTGAGTCCTTAGTTTAACATGCATACAGTAGGTACAGCTCATGTGTATAATCTGGGAAATCTAAGCAGCTTTTTCAGTTGTAAAGTGTAAGAAATTTAGTTTCTTACGCTGTCAAGCTAAGTCATGAAGATGTTTTTCACCATTTGTCAGTGCTTTCAAAAGGTATCAAACAACTCATTTTTTTATAGTTATACAATCTTATAAATTTCATAAATATAATGTCTATTATTTTTAGTGTTCTCAGCTGCAGAAATGTCCATTAAATTAACAGTGGATGCCAATACCAGATTGTGTTTCAGAAAACCAGGGCAAGTTCAAGTCTATGATAAAAAAAAAAAAAA
>VXAC01006285.1:108002-165592 GCA_013399225.1 Rhipidura dahli
AGAGGAGAGGAGAGGAGAGGAGAGGAGAGGAGAGGGAAAGAAACTGCAAAGTTAATTATATTTCTATAGGTGTATAATAATTACAAGTAAAATTTTAAACCATTGCTTATTTTAACTCAGGAAATGACTGTAAGCCTCTAATGATCATAGATAATGTTGAATGTTACATAAATTCTTTGATCATTTTCCTGTGGGTGACAATAGGAATGGTCTTGGTATTTTTTTATAATCTAAAATAACTGATGCACAAAGAGTACCACTTTAATGACAAGAAATTTCCCTAGGCTTACCATTTGAAAATGTCAATTTCTTAGTACGAAAGTCAGTGCTACATAGTTAGCAGTGATGAATTTGGCTTTTTTGGAGCTATTTCAATTGCTGTTCAGTTAGGTGATGCATGTTAAAGAAACTGTGACCATGCACTGTCATTTTAACAGACCAGCTGACCGTGGTGGCATTTTAACAGCTGTAGGTAGATTTGCACATGGAACAATTTATTCAGTTTCAAAGCTGCAACACAATACATAAAATATTATCATAAACACCCCAAAATAAATCTTGACTTTCTTTGCTGAAACAGAATTTAATGCTCCCATGCTAGGTTAAACTTTCTGTTCATATAGTCCAGCAGGAGGAATTGTGTTCGTCTTTGTGAAGGCAAAAGCTACAGCAAAATCATCTTATTCTCTTTGGAGAAAGAATTTATCCAACAAAACCATATGGGAAACTTTTCCTTGAGTTTTTGAAGTGTTTGTTGTAGCAATCACTGAAGCAATTCAAGTCTGCATTTGGAGTTTGAGTAATTTAATTATGGATGGTTGGACAGGTTTGCTCTCCTACAGGCAGGGACTTATGACCTGACTTTCTCACACACACATGTAATATTTGATAATTAAATTGGAGCATATTTCTTCATGCTCAACTCTTAAATTAATTATCCTGTGTTTGTTAAGAATTTCTTCAACCATATAAAACTGAGGAGAATGGCATGTTAATTAATAAGTAATTAAGTTATAGTAAGTTCTATCTTTCTTTTGCAGAATGGTTGCTTAATATCTTTCATTTGTAGCCTCTTTTCCAAGTTGTACATCAAATAATCACAAAGAAGTAATACAGATTTAAAAAAAAGAGAAATCACCACAAAGTTAATTTGTTTTGAATGAGGAGACCAATTTAAATTACAATATGTGTAAATGTTAGTTCTTATTATTAAGTTTCTTCTATGACCCTCTATTTCTACACAGCTTTTAATCTCCATGCAGCTTTTAATTAAGTGATGTTAATAATTGTTATACTTCAGAGTAATCTATAAATTACTTCCTCTAAACTTCTTTTTTGTTTCTCACTGATCTAATAATTTATATACACTGTATTTATATATATATGTTCCTGAGGTTGGGTGTCATTTTTCTGCAAGACATCCCATGGCCCTATTTTAATACTTACATTTAAAATGATGGAACTAAGGAGAACAAATGGACATCTTGTTTAATAGCTACCTTATTATGTACTAAAAAAAAAAATTGGTTTGTTTTTTCCCACTTGTTTTTAGTTAAGCATTTTTCTAACTTGTAGTAGAGCAGCAGACAATATAATTTTTAGATAGAATGTCAGTGTTAGTAGTCCATTGGCCTCTTCCACTGAGATGTTTTACCAGTCAGTGGCTCCACACAAGCAAATGTGAATATAGTTGGAAGTTCTCAATTCCAGGGCAAAAATGAACAGTTTTCTTCAGAGTGTCTTGAGCTGCCACAACGACATTCCTCAGTTCCCAGACTTAATAAAAGGGACTTTCAGGAAGTCTTAACTTGAGCAAAATGAACATTGCTGAATATCTCTAATCATGCCAACCTCTAAGAAGGGAGATAAAATATCCATTCCAAAATAATGTAGTAGGTCAGTATGATGAATTACATTCAACAAACCAAAAAGTACAAAATTCATATTGTTCATTTTCCAGTAACCAAAACATCTGAGAGTCTGAAATACTATTCTTTACGTTAAGACAGTCTCTTACCTACCTTCACAGTCCAATACTGCAAAGTTTTGAGTATGGTTTACACACCAGAACAAGGAGCTACTGAAGCAGGATGCACAACTAAGAATTAAAATCAGTTATCCTTGTAACAATTGAAATAATTGTTAGATTTAATATTTTCAGTAATGACACAGGTAGTGAGATCAAGTGCATCCTCAGCAAGCTTGCTGATGACACCAACCTGAGTGGTGCAGTTGATTTGCTTTAGGGAAGGGATGCAACACTTGACAGACTTGAAGAATGGACTCATGTGAAGTTCATGAAGCTCAACAAAGCCAAATGCAGGTTCCTGCACCTGGGTTTGAGTGCCCCCCAGTATCAGCACAGGCTGGGGTAGGAAAGGATAGAGAGCAGGCCTGCCAAGAAGAACTTGGAGGTGCTGGTAGATGAGGCCCCCCACCTCAAGAACTGCATCAAGTTCTGGGGTCCCCAGCATACATACCCAACATAAGAAAAACATGATCCTTCTAGAGGGAGACTAGAGAAGAGCCATGAAAATAATCAGAGGGCTGGAGTATGTCTCCATGAAGACAGGCTGAGATGGTGATTTTCAGCCTGGAGATCACAAAAAAAAGCTTCAGGGCGACCATACTGTAGCCTTTCAATACTTAAGGGAAGGCCTATAATGGAGAGTTTTCACTCTTTTTTCTTCCAAGGATCTGTAGTGTCACAACAAGAGGTAACAATTTTAAAGTGAAAAGGTTATATTTACATGTTCCAGTCCTGGAAAGGTTCAACGTTTTGTTCTATGGGGTTTTGGCAAACTAATCCAGTAAAATAGTCCCTGAAAAGAGGGACATTGGACTAACTGGTTTTAGAGGTCACTTTCAGCACAAAATGCTTTATGATTCTATGATTCTTTGACTTTTAAAGGAAAAGATAATGTATTGAAGTGATGTGACTGAGGAAAACATCAATCACTTGAAGTACCTGTGAGAGACTAGGGCTAAAGCAAAATGTTTAAGATTTCTTGTTATAAATTCCATAATAAATATACTGATCCAAGTAAGGAAAAAATAAGAGAAAAGGTATGTAGGACTAATGTTATCGTAAACATTTTGGAGATATTATCTAGGTGATAGTTCATCTCAGTTTGTAATGTCTTTCTAGGGTTTATCTCTTCATTGTATGACAATCCCGTATTTAGATTATGGTAGTCAACAATCTATGGATCCTAGTTATGCTATAATTTAGCTACTTGAACCTTCTCATCTTTCTCTTTTTATTTCTTTTCTTTCTGTTTGAATGAGTCTCTTAACTCATGGACTGTTACTCTAGCATATACAGCATGTTCTAGAGAGAAGTACATAAATACATGACATTTCAAGAGGGAAATCACAGATCACAAATCACAGGCATTCTGCAGTCAAGAAAAGGCTTTGACTAATTTAAAGGTTGTATTCACCGAATAAGTATCTCTGTTCTGCAGAACACTCAAGAACATGATTGACTTTAAGCACTTTTTAAGGATAGTGATGTGGTTACATGCTACCCTGTGCAGAATTTATTTATGTATACATAAGTGCTTTCAAGAATCAGGGCCATAGGTTCATTGTTTTGTGGCACCTTAAACCTACACAGCCAGAGGTAATGTAAATTTGTGGTGGTGGTGGCTAAACTCTCAGAATATTTTCCCATACACGTCCAATAAAAGAATCAGCTGAAAGAAAAACTGTCTTGTGACATTGACATGATGATTATTGAAGCTTTTAGCATCTACAGTATTTTGCTGCTTTGCCATCTTGTACTATAATGACTACTTTTTATTTTAAAAGATGAAGAAATCCTTTGACACAGTGTAGTAAAAAAATGTATTGTGTGTAAAATACTGTATCAAACATCACAATAATGTCTTAATGATAACCTCCTTAGATTGGAGGATACTCTTCGCAGTCATTATGTTAAATGGGGGTATTACAGATAATTAGGCTACAACAATAGTACTACAACACTAATGTTTATTCACTGAAGTACCTTTATTTTTTATTTATCAAATGTGAAGCAAGGTTCTGTCTTCACACAAGATGCTTGTACTTATTAAGTTCTTTTTCATTTCACTATTGCTTGAACATTTTGTGTGGGCTATGATTGCTCTGTTGGTCCTTCTCCTTTCTACTCTAAAACATTCAGACAGTATAACAATTAGGAGAAGTTTATACTAAATTTTGGTGGCTTATTTTCTTTCAGGTGCTGGATTAAATAACGGCCAGTGGCATTCTGTATCTCTCTCTGTCAAAAGGAATCGTATCAGTATAAGAGTGGACAATGATGTTACCTCGTCTGCTCATGCCTACATACCTCTGCAAATTTATTCAGGAGATGTCTTCTACTTTGGAGGTGAAACATGTTGTTTGTTTATGTTGGCAATATACAACAGTCACACATCAATTTTTCCTAACATATTTAATCAAATGAATTGTTTGGCTTGCTTCAAGTCTTCTTTGCCTGGTTTGGTTCAGGCACCGTTATGATGTTTTTAGTTTCAGTTTCCTTCTAATTTTACCACGTTGGGTAGAATAAATTATCACCCTAAATCCTTGGTCACATTTTAGATCATCATAACTTGTATCATATTCTGATAATTGAATATAATTAGAATATGGTTGGAAATCAAACAGACACGCGAAGGTTTATCTTGGTGCAGACTTACTGTTTTGCTAAATTAATATTTTGGAGACTCTTCCACTGGAATGACTTCAAGTTTTTCACCTTTTTGGGGTTTCTTTTTAACCACATGTTTTTTCTGTGTTTGGGGGTTTTCTATGTTTTTGGGGTTTTTTCTATGTTTGACAAATATAATTTGTTCCTAAAAACCTACATTTATTCTACATTTATTCTTCATTTCTCTAGGAACATTAACAGTCATCTGTCATCAAGAGATTATGTCATTACTAACATGTATTTTTACTGATAGAGTAGAACAGGTTGATCTGTTATTCATATAATTCTGTTGGGAATGGACTGCATAATAGCAATGACAAAAATCATCTGAGTGATCAGCCTAATGCTTCATCTCTTTTAAACATTAAAGGTTGAACTATTTATTAATGATTCTCAAAATTCTGAGAAAACTGACAAAGTTGTGTAAAAAACACTAAATGAGTATGTACCAAGCTATTGCTCACAGATCATTGAAAAAATAAGTTTTAAATACATTTTATGCTCACAAGCATACCCTACGTACAGTAACTGCTACATGAGCATTCACAAGAATTTTCACATCTGGCATCTACCGTTTTCTACTAAAAATACCCCTTGAATTGGCTAATGATCAGCAAAATCAGACAAAGATGCAAGGGTTTTGAATAACTCTTTCTATGTTGCTTCAGATGCCCAGATCTCTGATTAGGGGATTTTCAACATTGCAGGGTTGATGACACAGGTAAACAGATCAGAAGGCATGTGCGCAGTTAAGAAAAGCAGCATATTCAATTAAGGTGTACAAGGACATTTCTATTTGTCTTTTGCAGTGTGGAGGGAACAAAATAATTCCAGGTATATGGAAAATGCCAACTGCATATCCATCCCTCAGATTCTCTGATCTCAGCCTTATAGCTGTAATCTGCAGCTCATGCAGCACAAAGGAAGGCTAGAAGTGGGTTTCTGAGTTTAGAAAATTCTTTATTAAATTTTTATGTTATATACCTCTGTCAAAATGCAGACAATGCATTTTTACTTTCTTTCCAAGTTTATATGAATATTTACTGTGTTTGTGCTGGTTGTTAAAATATGAGGATCAGCCTTTCAGGAGAGATGTCCTGGGGACATGGTGATTTGTTTACTTGTTTTAATGAATACAAATTATGTAGGAAATGTGTAGGCTTAACTAGAAAAATGTGTAATAAACATGAAAATATTTTAATATGTCAGCACAATTTCTAGTCATGCCATCATCAAGGATCTATAACCTCTCTCAGTTCTTGTAATAATAACTCCCTGCAACGATAAGGGAAAATGAGATTATTTAATATTACAAAAAGCATTTAATGTAAATTTAATGATTAAAAATTTCTTCTTATCTTTGATATCCAGTCTACAATTATAAGGAAACACAATTTAATTAATGATAATGGTATTGTCTTTTCTCTAACAGAAGACAATTTTTAAAAAAAGACACCAAGAAAAATATCTGAGACACAATTCTGTAAAATAGCTAAGTCTAAAAATTGTAAACTTTTCCTGCTTTCTCCGACATTTATTTATAATTTATCTATTATTTATTTACTTCCAGTAGAGTTCAAATAAATAAATAAATATATTATCAAGTGAACATAATATTTTTCACCAGACATGTCAGAATTTGTGTTACTGTTCAACTGTAGAATGCTGTAAAGCATGTGGTTAGATCTGTAATTGATTTGTCTAACTCTGTGTGGTGCTGAAAACTTACTGTGCTCCTATTTGGACTTTTGCAAGTCCACATATTTGTTGTTCTTAAAGGAACATGCCAACTAGGTAATAAACATTTGACTTTAGCAACATGATACAAATTTGAACAGTATAGTTCCTGAACAGAATTATACACACTGAAAGTTTATTAACTTGTTAAATTTCACTTTTAATTCATTTTTGAATCTATATTTCTCAAAAATGTATATATAGTATTTATGTTGTTGCACACTCATTTGAATTTATTTAGTCATTTTCACTCTTATTTTGCTTTTCCTGTATCATAAGCCTGTCCGGCTTCAAAAGTACCCATTAGCTCTGTGGAACAGGGAAGTGTCTTAAAACTCACTGCTTCCTAACATCCTGAAACAAGAGGGTCTTCAAATGCTGTGAATCAGAATGCAGTATTGTTTGACTAAGATCAAAGGATGGCCCTTGTGTATCATTCCAGAAGCAGTAATACCCCTTGGAAGAAAGCCAAAATAAAAACCATTTAAGCATTGTAGTGCAGTGTTTAGTTGCCACTGGGAAAAACTGCTCAATGGATATGTTTTAAATCAAATCAGGATTAAAGCAATTTATTTACTACAAAGGTTTAATTAATTGGAAGTCAGTGAACATGGCATTTTTAGTAAGACAATAGATAAACCACAATATTAGATTCTCACAGAGTGTGAACATTCACAGATGGTATGTAGTCTAAGCCTCTATTCTAAACAAGTCTGATTAGATCAAGATGTACAGGGATGTGACCACTCAATGCTTGAACAGCTGCAAAGATGAAAAGCATACAATTTTTCGGGGCAAGTTTTTCTCATGCAGACCGCTGTCACAGTAAAAACACTTGTTGCTTGTGTCATATGCCTTATGATCCAAATTTTCAGGTTTTTTGTTTTGTCGTTTGCCTCTTGGCTTATCACCATGCACTGCTGGAAGTAGTCTTACTCCATCTTCTCTGTGCTGTCTTATCAGATAGCTTTATCTTCTCTTCTTAAGTCTGAGCCTCTCCTCATAACTGCAATCAGCTTACTAACCATCTTGGAGGCTTTCTCTGCCCTCCCTCTAGGATGGTGATGTCTGTCTTGTACTTGGGAGCCCAGAACTACAGCACTCCAGATACGGCCTCACAAGTGCCCTGTAGCAGGAAGGACCACTTCCCAAGATTTGCTGGCTATGCTCTTAATAATACATCCAAGAATGACATTGGCCTTCTGTGCTGCAAGAGCACTTTCCCAGCTCATGCTCCACTTGATGGTCACTAGGATCTCAGACCTCTCTCTGGACAGTTATCCTCCAGTTTGGATTGTTACGTGGACTTGTTCTATCTCAGATTAAATATCTTGATCTTGTTCTTAGTGAATTTCATGGCATTCCCCTTTAAGTTGTAGCCCTGCTCTCCAACATCCCTGCCCTGGTTTGGTATCAGTTGCAGGCTTGCTGAAAGTGCATGCTGCCTCATCATCCAGGTCATTAATGAAGACATTATAGATGTCGCTTCTGATCTCTGAAGAATCTTCTGCTCAGTGATCATCAGCTGGACTTTGCATCATCAACTGCCTGCTTATCCCACCCATATATCATGAATCTGGTGATAGGGAGACATATCTGGTGATAGGGAGATATAAAAGACTCTTAAGTCTTCTAAAGTCATGGTAATGCCAGTCAATGTAATGAGCAGTCAATGCTCACTGCTCTCCCTTTATCTATAGCGTTCATAACTTCAGCAGAGAAAACAAAGGCCTTGGTCAGGCATGATTTAACCTCAAAGTTAAAGTTAGCCTGTAACTTCTTGTCCTTCGCACATTTAGAAATGGCCTTAAGAAGTTTCACTCTGTGAATTTGCCAGGGACTGCAATAAGACTTACTGCCCTCTAGTTTCTTGAAGATGGGTGTAACATCTGCCTTTTCCAATTATCAAGAAGTTCAGCAAAACACCAAAACCCCTTGAGGATTAAAATGTTAATGAATTCACAATGATAATGGCAATTGTTAAAATGGCATTAACCAGCTCCTGCAGCACCCTCAGGTGCACCTTGGGCTCATTGTTCCTTTGCTGTGGATACTACATTCTTTTTTCATGCTCTGCTAGGATATGGGAAGTCTAAAGAACAGTTTTGCTAGTGAAGAAAAAGACCTTGAAGGAAACAATTCTTCTCTGGGCCCTTGTCACTAAGTTTCCTACCCCAAAAGCCTTCCTTTTCCTACTGTTGTACCAACAGAAACCTATTTGTTGCACTTCAGCTTCCTTGGCAAGTTTTACTTTCTCTTGGTTTCCTAACTGTATTCCTAGACATGCAGGTAAAGTCTTTGTATTCTCCTTTACATTGCATGCCCCTGCTACCACATTTCGTATACTTTGTTTTTCTGTTTGCACTCACTCAGGAGCTCCATGTTTATGTCTGCAGGCCTTATGCCACACTTACTTAATAATGTTGATATTGCTATGGACTTCTATGCTCTGAAGAGTTTTTTTGTTGAAAGCTATCCAGACCTTTTGTTCTCCAGGGAAAATTTCTGATGGTATCCTCAAAACCGATCTTGAACAGAAAAATTCTGGCTCTTCTGAAATCCAGGGCTGTAATTCTGGGGTTTTTTTTCTCTCTTCTTCGTGGCTTGTAAACTCCACAGCTTCATCTCCATGTTTGCTATAGCCAAGACTGTCCTTGAGCTTTACGTTTTCAACCATTTCTTCCTTGTCCATGAGCAGCAGGTTTAATGGAGCATCTCTCCTAATTGAGTCATTGATGGTCTGCAACGAGAAGTTGCCGTACTGTACAAAATCTTCTTGGCAGCTGATAGAGTAAAATCACTGTACTTAGTAACTTTTTTTTCTTATTTGACTTCAATTGTAACTTAAAACTTGTTCAAATCATGTGACTTTGTATTGTAACCTAGCATTCTGGGACTGAGGTCTCCCAGTCAACCTGTTCATATTTCGATTCCATTCATTGCTTTGGAACTTTTGCTTAGGTTATCCTTTACCAAAACTTTTAGTGATGTTTTTGCATATGCTGTAAAAACAGTAAGACTGTACAGCAGTATTTCTTTGTAGTCATACAGCCATGGCTTCTCAGAAGACCTTCTAGCAAAATTCCTCCAACAACAAAGTTTAAAACAGGTGGAGGTCATCAAAGTTCAATCTACTTTTGGAATATAACATTTTTTCAATACAATATTTATTTTCAGCTCCAGTTTCTATTCTTCTTTCAGGTTGTCCTAGCAGTGGAAATATTTCTGAATGTAATACCTCATTTGGTGGTTTTCAAGGATGCATGAGACTTATTTCCATTGGTAACAAAGCAGTGGATATGATCTCTGTTCAGCAAAATGGTGTTGGGAATTTCAGTGATCTTCAGATAGATTTATGTGGGATTACAGACAGGTAAGAAAATAATGTTTACTTGGTTATTTATTTATGTCTATTTTTTGTTTCTGATAGTGACTTGATGACAAAGATCAGAACACTTACAAAATGACATGCTGTTTCTTTTGTAAGGATTTAGAAGTCTAGAAAAAATGCAGCGTGTGTAGCATATAGCAAGTAGACTTGCTTTTTCTGCAAATAAAATTAACTTTGCCTAAAATTATTTTATGTTCTGACAAATTTTAAATATCTTACTTTCTTTTCAAGTAAAGCAGCAGACACAAATCCCCTAATGTGACTTCTAGTCCCACCCACCCTTTAACATACTGTTTTTTACAAGTTACTGCTGTTTCCTATATTCTACCTATCCAGAAACACAGTAGATAGTATCCATCACAGTGAGTGAGCAGTCTTCTTTCAGACCGTGGTCAGAACTAATCTCATAACTTGCAATTAGTGCCTATCTGCAAGAATGCCTAGTTGAAGAATTCCTGAGAAGAAAGGCTGCATACCTTCCCAGAAACAGAAATGCTTTATGGAAAGACATTGTGGAATGACTGTAAATGCATTGTGGAATGCATTTTGGAAAGACTTCAGTGTGATGACAGCAGAGGGGGTGTTGCAGAACATCACAGGCTGCTGAAAAGAGAGGGAGCAGTCAATGGAAGAAGAAGTTTTATTCTATAGACTCCGAAGAATGCAGTCACAGACATCTATTCTGTCTTTAATCCAGAAGTGGTTTACTTGGATCCAGATGAAAGGCTGTACTGAGAGGACACAGTAGGCAGAGGGGTATGATGTGCTTTTAAACACTTCTCCCTCACTTTGTTTATTTCTAGTCTTGTCCCAGTTTGGACAAATTTGGAGGAGAAAGTCCTCCAAGACAAGTCCTCATAAAGTATCTTTTGATTTCAAAAAGCCTGGCTTTGAATCATAAGACTTTCAAAAATTATATCTTTTTGGAAAAACAGTGTAGGCAGAGATCTGGTACAAGACCATAGCCAATCTAAGGTTCAGTCACACAAACCTATTTCTGTGACTTGCTATCCATTCCTAGAGATGACACAATGCACAGCTATCCAAGTTCTTATTTTGGAGACAGTCACTACTCCTTGTAAATGAAAGATGAAAAAAATACAGTATCTTTACCAAATTTTCCTAAAAGTTTAAGGAGAGAAACATCCAAGAGGAGGATAAAAATTCTGCCTACAATGTGATCCTTTCAATTGTGTTTGTAATGAGTATTCTCACTAGTAAAACATATGCAGGTCCTATATATACACATATACATATATATGTGTATATATGTGTGTGTGTGTGTGTGTGTGTGTATAATTGTGCTAATTTATCCCTTACTGAGCTAATCCTTACTTTGAAGTAGGTACTGTGTGATAGACATATGCCAAAACACAGTTTGGCCTTAGTCAAAAGTTCACTGTATGACTTCCTAGGGATTTATATTTGAGATGACACATACATTGATGTTTCTTTTTGCCTATTTTCATACTACTGCCTTTGACTTATTTTATTGCTTTTCACTCATAACTGTCTCCTTCCTCTCCTCTTTGATGGACCTCATGATATTTCCTTCCAGCTTCTAATCCACTGCATCACTGCTGTTTTTTCAACTCTGGAACTGAACTTACTTCCATTACACTGCTTGCTTTCTTGCTTGTAAGAAGACAAAATCAGGAAGAGAATCAGGTCAAAAGAATCTAATATGGGAACCTGCATATTCTTTAGTCAAACACATTAAAGGATATCTAAGGAAGATTATGAGTGGAAAATATCACCCAACTGGCTCACAATATAAGTGATACCAATTTCTGTCTGTTTTATCATGAAATTTTCAATGTTCACAGTAATTGTGGACCTCCTAAAATTCTCATCTCAGAGTTGCAGTTTAGAAGCCATGTCCTCCTTCATGAACACAGACATATCTTACCAAAATTTTTAAAGGAAGATGGTACATTTTTATCTGTAGTGATTCCAGCTATTTCCAGTTTTGAATGACCATAAGATGTAAGCTTTACACGTAGGTTTTAAAAAGATGGTTTGTGTATAAATAAACAATATACGATGTATAAAGCCACTATGTAAATCGCAGTATATAGAAATCCAGTATTATTTAGAGTATGCAAGTGTCATAACACTCAACTCCTACTTGGTGCAGTTTAATTTACTCAGAACTGCACCCTTCCCTTTTAATTACTTTTTTGTTGTTGCTTTTAAGCATTGCATCAAAGGGCAAAATTTTATATATATGCCCTTCTCTTAGTTTTTATCTTGCTGAATTTTTATAGGCTGAGCAAGTATGTAGTTACCAACTTCATTTTATATCAATATCATTGGTTTCTGGTTTTGGTTGAGGTTTTTTTTCAATGAGGACATCTGTAAGACTTAAACCTCCAAGCCACAATGTTTTTCATTGTTTTTATTACTTTCTCACACTTTGTTAAAGTCTGCTTATATTACTTTCATACTTCATCAAAATTATGTATGTTTTCTCAAGACCAATGGTACCAAAGGAAAATAACCTCTTCATGAGAGATTTTTGCTTGGTTGGTTTGGTATTCTGTAGTATTTGCTAGTGTTAATTTATGTCTCTTCTATCTTGAACATTGTACCTTTCTTGCATTGGCTCTGCCACATTTAGTTTTTAGCTCCCAGCATGCTCACCACGTCTTCCTAATTTATCAAAACAGAAGTTTAATCCAGCCACCCGTTTTTATAAATTTCATTACTCTCATTGTATTTTATTTAAAATAGACTACTTTTAAAAATCCTGTCTGGTCTTGTGCTATCTTGCTTCTGGGACTGTTTCTTTCCTGTTTCCTCACACAGTCTCATTTAATTTGATATTTGCAGCTCATCATTTTGCAGATTCATGTCTCTCTTTATAAATTAATTCTACATCTCACCATGAATCCAGGTGATAAAGCACATTTTTCTTTGACAAAATTAAAACTGCTTACATGTTTTAACAATTTTTTGATAGGTAGCTTTATCATCCTGTGCACCACATTGTTTGAGAAAATATGTTTTTTCTTACCATAATTTATAAATGTCTTTGAATGCCCTAAGATAATAAGCATTTTTGCCACCATGTTCCTGATGGTAAGTATCTCCCTACAGATGAGTGCAAACAAATCCCTTCTTTGTCTTGGAGTCTTTAGGCAAGTCTTTACACCTCCGGTTCCAAATAGTGAAATGTGAACCAAAATCTGGAGTTATTGATGGCTTTTGGAACAGAAATGATGGACACCTAAATGCACCAGTTTTACACGTTTTAAGTGCATGAAGACAAATAAAATTTACTCTTTGCATAGAAACCTGGATTAATATGCAATAGTAAATAAACTGAAAATAATTCTATTGAATCCACTCTTTTTCTCATTTATACACATTTAACATATGAAGAGTATTCTTTGTGAGACTTGCAGTCTTTGTGGAGAGATGGTTAGTTAATAATTCATTTTTCTGAATATAAATTATTAACTTTTTATTCTTTTCATACAAATAAATGCCACACCATTTTCCTATTTTCAGTTTTCTCAGTTCCATAAACTTTCTAATTCCTTATCCTACTCTTATATTGTTATGACTGTTTCCAGTCACCAGTCTTCCCATGATCCTTCATTTAGCCATTTCATTACATGATATCTTTATATTGTTGTATTGCTCATCTATCTCTTAGGCATGCAAATAATTCCCTTCGTACATTTCTCCTTAATATCTTTTCTCTCAGATCTTTTATCAATATATATTGGTTTAATAACTCCTAATTATGTCTAAACCATTCACAAAATCACTTTAAAGGACACAGTGTCATTCAAATACCTTACAATGTTAGCATATTTAGTCTCTGAGGAGAGAGTAGCAGATGACTTTGTCTAATTACATTGAGCCCTACACAGAAACACAGAATTTCCTACCTGGAGCTCTTTCTTTATTGTCCTGGAAGCAGTGTTTTATACCAAAAAATAATGATTAAATGGGTTTATATCTTAAAAAAAAAAAGCTAAAAATAAAAATTATGGTCACTGCAGAGTTCTGAAATAATTTTTTTCTCTTTTTTCTTTAATAAACTGAAAAATGAAGACATAATAGGCATTAAAAATGCAGCAGTTACTTGCTCTTTTTAAAGTATCTTTTAATCATAATTTAAAACCATGATAAAGAAATAGTGTACAAAAAAAGTCTAGCTGAAACTTGACAAAGTTCTTATTTTTCCCCTTCTTCATCAAAACTATATTCATATTCTGGATCAGTATTCTCCTCTCAATATTAGTTTATAATTATTAATAGCCTGTCGCCTTGGTTTAAAATATTATATAATTTTCAGATGCCATACACATAAAGGAATATTATCAAGAAATATGTGGTAAATGTTTAATCAGCTGTTGCTTTTCTGGTTTTAGCAGACATGATGATGAATCAAAAAAATTAATTTTTACAGATGAAGTATTAGAAGTACTGTTTCAAATATGAGAAATATTTTTTAGAAGATTTGTTTGTTCAGAGAAAGCTCTGTTCTAAATCTTTTTTTGGGGTAGGGTCACAGTGTATAATTTAGTTATACATTTACTTTGATGCAGCTAGTGGTTACTTTCTATTATGCATTCTGAAGCAGAGGAGAGGTGTACAATTTAATGTTAAAAGATTTCAGTTACCCTGTTAACTAGTTTTCACTTTCATTGAGGTTGGTTCAATTGTCATCAATTTCATACAAGGTTTTCAATTTGTGAACATTATTAGTAAGATTAATTAGTAGGGACAGGAAGTCAATACAAGTAAAGACCATGTAAAACACAATTTTTGGATAATGATGTCTTTATCAAAAAGGCATGAGACAGAAAATGCTGTATTTATAATAGCTGATGATTAGTTATATCCATAGTAAAATAAAAGATTTACCTAAAAAACATTAGTATGCATATTTAAGTATCCATCTAAGTACTTAAAATCAAAATAATTGTAAGCCCGGTGCCTAAACAGAGATCATTGAGACACATCATTTATAGACTAGTCCTAGAAACACATTTTGTGAGGGAGAGAATAGCTACAAGATCAGATCTTTCGCTGCCAAAAAAGTCACAGATTTCCTTGTAAATAGGTGACATCTCTCAGTTTATTTACTTTACCTACATTTCACCTGCTACTTCTGTTTTTAATTTACGTCTGTGAAAACCACTTATCCTTGTTTATAAACATGAAATGAAGATGAAATTCTTTGAGTGCCATGAATAGTGAATGCATAAAGACCCTGAATTATTCATAGGGCAGATGTGTGAAATTTTGGACTTTCTGCGATCCTAATTTAATATCCTCTTAACATTTCTTGAATGAATTAAAAGGTATTTTAAGATCCTGTGAATATTACTGGGCCTACTGGTTTTGTTCGTTTTTTTTTCCCTGTGGTTAATGTCAATAGTAAAGTAATTTTACACTTTCTGAGCTGTATCATTCACGTATATTAAGTGCGGTTAGAATGTTAACTAATTTTTAACATGAAAAGCTAGTTAAAACTTGGTTAAAAGCTACTTAATAATCAGTTAAAGTGTGCCAGTCTGCTTCAATATATTTTCAGCTGTGTTTATAAAAAAAGAGAATTTTTTTTTTTTTCATCTCACAGCTATTTTATACTTTGGTACAATGCTGCAGTCTTAAACACTAAGAAGTTACAGGTAAATTATTTTTTCAGTCAACCATTGTATACCTAGAAGAAAGTAATCAATCTTCAGGATATTAGTTGTATTACCAGAATGGAAACTGGCTTTACAGGTAGTTGGGTTGAAACTGGCATACTGAACTCTTTCTAGCATAGAAAGTAAACATGATTTTGGCATAAGAAATTGATCTCAGGTTTTGTGGTCAGATTCATTTGTTAGGTGATTTTTTAATTAGTATTTTTACAAGAATAGAAAGAAATCTGCTGGAACGTTGCTTTGTTTTGATAAATCTTGTAGAAGAAATTCCAGTCATTGCAAAACTTGTCATTGAACTCTCAACACATAAACCTTTCATTAGTTTATCAGCCTGTATTGAATTGTGGCCAGTTGAACAGTAATAACAATTCTGCATCTTACACTTTATTTCTGTTCTCACAAGCTTGTTACATAATTAAGATATTTTTTTTTATAAGCAAAAGGAATACCAGGGTAGAAATTCTTCATTTTCTTTTACTTACATTGACATCTTCACCAATGACACTGACGACTTCCTTCACATTATACTTCTTTTCCAGAATTTGGTTTTCTTGCTAAGTACAAGTGGCATGTAAGCGAAGAGAAAAAAGAATGAAAATGCACATTGTTTTTCATTTTAGGTGTTTGCCTAATTACTGTGAACATGGGGGTGAGTGCTCACAGTCCTGGAACAGCTTCCACTGTAACTGTGCCAGTACTGGATACAAGGGAGCTACTTGCCACTATCGTAAGTCTCAGATGTTTTCTGATTTCTTACTGTGCTTTTACTCCCAATTGAATTTCTTCACCATAAAAAAAAACAAACAAAAAAACCCAACAACAAACAAAAAATTAAAAAACCACAAACATTTGAACTTATCATTCATAAATTATTTTCAGTCATAAAAACACTCATAATTTGGTTTGAGAAAAGGCCTTGAGAACTCAAAATATGTAACAAAAAAGATGTACTGAAATATTTAAGTGTTTTTCTTTCATATTTGTTGTATTTTACATGAGCTAGTAGTATCCTCTCCCATCCCTATAATTCCACTTTCTGAATCAATGGATCATTTAGAAATACGTTAAATTCATCTTTATTCATCATAACAACTAACACTCATTATTTTTGAGACAGTGTGACTACATGCATGTCCAAAGGTAATCCTGTGCTAAACCTCAAACACATGTTTTTCTAGTTTGCTGGATCAGGAAGTAGATTAGGAGAAAATAAATTAATTTTAAAAACCTAATTGAAAGTACCTTAGGTAATTTCACAGGAGATGCTTTACTTTGTTATTGCTTTCAGCATGTTCTGGGAAGACAATAAAATAAGTACTCTGGCTTTCATTACATGCTTCTAATAAGTAAACATCCACATTAAAGTTTACTGGGTTTTTTTTCTTTAAATAGAAAGATCGCCTTAAACATCAGATAAATAATTCTGTCCTTATAAATTGTCTTTATAAAATCTACACAATCCTTTTGGGCAGCTTTTACACAAAGAATCTATGCCTACCCAAATGGGATTTTTTGAGAAATCACTGATTTTACAAGATTACCTATTTAAATCTTGCTCATACAAAGTCAAAAAGAGTCATATATGCCAATAGATATAGATGCTTTTGAATATTACACTGTATGCCATTGAACTCTGATGACCCCAGAGTGACGATGAAGGTGATTTAATTCATTGCAGTTTGAAAAGCCACAAATTGAATCATCTTGTGATGTCTCTGGGGACAGAGGGAGGCTATGGTTTCCTGATGATTAGGACTCACTGAGAAATGTAACAATATGAGTTAACAAACTTTTTCATTGTCAAAAATAATAATGACTAATTGAATTTCTTCTTTCTAAATTTAGCTAAGAGCATTTACTGTAAGGAACCATAAAATTCCATTTGAAAATTGCATAAATAGTTTAGTGTGGATATTTCATAGAGTAAGGAAAATCAATGCTTTTTCTTTTTTATAGTTGTTGCCATATAATGTCAATAACCATCAGGCAAAAAATAGAATGATCATGCTCCTAAAAAAATCGCTTATTTTTAAAAAACATTTGCATAGTACTCATAACTACTTTTCATAATTAATCTAATGGCTTATTCTTTTGGCCGATTCTTTTAAAAGTTTTGATAACTAATAGAGTTCACGTTTTAATTTTGAAATGAAAGAGCAAAACATTATGACTGCTTGAAAGAAATATAATGGTTAAAGGAGAGTTTAGACTAGTACGTCCAGCTGTGGCATTATCATGCTTCTTGAGATACAGTTACAGAGGTGGACTCATCCATCTTTTTTCTCAGATATTTGATATAGAGGTGGTATCACTGATTTTGGGGTTTTTTTTTTTTTCAGACCTAGGCTGATATAAAGCATACACGACAAGGAACCAAGGAGCTGTCACTTTGTCTTTGCTTATTTAGTTCTTTTACTGAAGTCTCTGACAAGTCACTTGCTTTTCCATTTAAAATGGGAAGAAAATAAGAAGTGTGAAAGCCAAAAAATGCTTGCTTTGTGTTACAATAACAACAGCAACAAAAGTCTGATTTGGTTGAGGTAGTTTATAGGGGATTCCTCAAAATCTGATTACCAGGGTCTAAGTAATACCCTTGCCATTCTACCATTATTCAATAGTTTTTCCAGCCATTTATTCACCCATATTTCATGTTTTCCTCATGGAAGTTTTGAACTGGAAATACAGATTAAAATACTTTAAAAATGCACCTTGTGATCTCCATGATAAATAAAACCAAATATGCTTAACAATTTCTAATAAAGGCATAGTTTTGATCAAATTAATTTTTCTTCATTCTTTAGCAGAGATGGCACACACCCAACTTATTTTCAGAACGTCATGGTTCATGCACTTATTTTTTTATAATTCCCTGAATGAAATGCAAAATCATGTCATTACATTTGTGATGGAATGTGTTCTTTTACAGCCATCTATGAGCAATCATGTGAAGCCTATAAGCACAGAGGGAATACTTCAGGCTTTTACAATATTGATTCAGATGGAAGTGGCCCCTTGGGACCATTTCTCGTATACTGCAATATGACAGGTGAGGTGATAAACTTGCTTAACTTACAGCTGGGACTGTATGCATGCTCATTATATTGAAACATGGGTTACCAAGTGAGAAGTCTCTGCAGTTCATGAATTTAATGTAAACATGTGCAACAAAATGAAGGTGACTCCTTATGTCAGGATACTGGGCAAAGAATTAGGCAGAAAAATTAGAATAATTACATGATTCAGGCTGTGAAGCTAACACAGCATTCCTGTTATGCTTTGTATAAATGGGGCATGTGTTCCATACGGAGACAATGTCATACTAGTTCATTTATGGGGAGCAGCTTTGTTTTCACTGAAGTTGCAGCTTACTTAAGAAAATGAGAAATAAATTACGTTTTATGAGAAATTTGCAGATTTGTCTACATAGCCTTCTGAAAAATGGTAATTTAGATCTGGCCTTTGTTGGGAGGAATATAGATATTAAACTTCATTTTTCAAACTGCAAGGTGATCTTTTGGGGAATACAAATGCACCCAGTGAGACTCTTGCAGCCTCACTATTGGACACCTCGTTCCCCGTCTGAAACCAGTTCTTTGAATCTGATCATGTATATAACTAGAAGTTTTAGCCATCAGTTTGATTTCAGTCTGCTTTTTAACAAAGCAGTTGATGTTATCTCTGTACGGTATATTGGTATAAATCCTGTCAACAAAGCTTAAATTTAAATGGCTTTTTGGAATTTAGTATTGCTGGATTTGTGGCTGTCTCCTTTTCTTTTTACTGAGCCCCTTTTATTTGAATTGTTTTCAAGCCAAAACCACAGAAACATTTTATTTGACAAAAATGCATTTTTACACAGTTACAGCTGTTTAAAATAATACATGAATAAGCTAGATTTGAACTGGATAAGATATGCACTAAATCTTGAGAACTTGACTTAGACATTGGCTTGAGCAATTTACCCAGTCTCACCATGTCAGCTCCTGACTTTGACTTCTAGACTGAACTGTCCTAGCTCCCAATAAGCTCACTTCAGTGTTGCATAGGTTCTTAAAATGAAATATTCTCATGTCCTGTGAGACTAAAAGACACCAAAGAATCATGGCAGAAAGATGACAATTTTTCTAAGTGGGTATAACTCTCCAAGGTACATTGTAGTGTCTGATTTATCCTTGTGTGTCCATGAACAGCTGTTACTGTTTTCCTCAGTCACTCCTTATTCACCACATTAAGCAAACATCATTGATCAGTTCTTCATCTCAAGATGCATTCTGACAGGATGGATCTTCTATATTTGTTTTGTTCCCAGTTTCCTCATGACTGGTATTCCCTTTTCACACCAGAGGCAGGGAAGGCAGATGCCCACATTTCTTACTGCACTGCTTTGTCTTTGACATTCATGGGGCTCTATTTTCAGGCAGCTGGGAGGGAGGTGCCATTCCCTGATTTTATTCTTGGAGGTCAGTTTCAGAATCAAAAGCCTACAGTCCACACTGTCAATTAAAATGCTACAAATATTGCAGTTGTCCGTTTTTCTTTATAGTTTTAGGAGTGCGACCATGAGTTGAATATCCAAACTGCTTGTCTTCATTTTTATGCTTAGTGTAATGTTCAGATGTATTTGTGTCTGTGTGTGTCCATCTACCAAAAACACCCCACAACACCCAAAACAAACAAAGCAACCAAAATTTAAGTTTGTGTATCTAGCTATCTTGGTTTTGACACTCTAATCACATCCTTAATAAAATTTTATAATTAGATAAAAAAATTTTTATTTCGTTTTTCTAACTAGTACTTATCTCTAAGTGACCATGATTTCTTTCCTCTTTATGAATATAATATCTGCCATGTGGGGCCTATAGGCAGCTGATTAAATAAAATAAAAGTCTAGCTGGAATACTACTATTACAATTATCAGAATTATTATATCAATACTAAAATTTAGAGAAAGTAATATTTCTCATGTTTTTTTCAAATTACGTTGGCCATTAAGATGCAACAATACATCTAATAAATTTAGAACCATGAATCTAAAACTGACTTTACTGTCCCAGACTGGTTTTAACTGGGAGCCTGCTTACCTCTGCCTTGAAAGGGATTTTGGTCAGGAGTGAGACTTACAGGTTTTGAAAGTGGGAGTTGGAACAGAATAAGCTCATTTTCTTCCTATTTACAGGTGGAGGGGCTTGGCAAAAGTGCAAAACAGAAGAATGATACAAGACTTCACCATAACTGCTATTTAATTTTAGGTGGCAATAATAATTCACCTACATGTAATCTTAGTTTTATAGTAAATACAGTATATGCAAGATACTTCTGCTTCTATGTATAACAGAAAAGGCCTGTAGGTCATTTTCTCTTAGAGAATAAATTAATTCAAGCTATAAGTATGTATGCAATGTAGGTAGATTTTATGATAGAATTAGTGTTATTTTATGTATTATTTATGCCTGGGGAAAGTAACAATAGAAAGTGTTTTTTCTTTCTAATCTTTCATTGCAATTTGCTAAGTAAACAATGTTTTATTTCCAGTACAAATATTTGGGTGTCATATTCTTTCCTTATTCAATAATCATAACAAGTTGAATACCTGTTGCAGTCATGGCACAAAAATCTACCTATGAATAGAAACAATGAATAATTCTTTTCATTTTTGCTCGGTGATTTATCTCTGATTCATGGGCCCCAAATGGCTTTCTGTGATAAAAGAAGTTCTCTTGAAGTTTTTATCTTGAAGTTTGATTTCATCATACATGCTCTTTCTGTTACTAACTTATGCAACTCCTTCTCATTCTTCATTACTTTTCACATGTGTTTTGAAAAGATGCAACGTGGACAATTATACAGCATAACAGCACCAACCTAACCAGGGCTAAAAGTGCTAATCGAGAGAACCCACACACTGTGTTTTTCAAGTATTCCGCCAGCCTAGACCAGCTTCAGGCTACAATAAACCTTGCAGAGCACTGTGAACAGGAGCTTTCTTACTACTGCAAAAAGTCAAGGCTTTTAGATAAGGCAGGTAAGTAAAGCAGACAAATCTTCTTATGTTGCATAGTGTCTTTTATTTTACTGGCCACTAAATTTATTTATTTCTAACAAGGCTACTGCATTTTGCTACTGAGGAGTTTAAACTACTTCAAATATCGAGTACTCAGATTTCCGTCAGCTGCCAAGAGATATTTGAACCAGGAAAATACAGATGTCGATTTATAATGATCTTCTTTCAGAGAATTAAGTTCTCAAGTTAATTTCTCTCATAAGACCTTTAAATTAACAGAGATTGTTATTAACAGATCTCTTCTTGTTTGGTCTTCCAAGAACTTTTTTAATTTTAAGGAAGGAATTACTGAAGAAATATCTTTTTAAATGAACACAAATTAGTGCATAGACACCAGCAGAAGTTAATGTGTGCACTTAATGTGCATATTGTACTTGACAAAAAACATCAATAACATTGAATTTCCACTGTCCAATATAAACGTTCATAAAAAGTTCAGCAGTTAACGTGGATTATTGACAAAATTATAATTGCTTTAAGAAATAGAGCGACATCTTCTGATCTACTTAAAGAAAACTGAAGTTATGAAGTCTGTTTAATTCTTAATTGTCACTAGCACTGAGGTGGTGTTAAAAGAGTTTATTCTGAACATGTGTTCTAAGTGTTCCAAGTAATGTGGAGGTAAAACCCTCATTGTTTACTTTTTTTGTAAAACTAAGTGAACTTTTTTGACTTGTGCTCCAGAAACTCTTAGGATGCTAAAAATTGATTCCTTGGCATTCTTTCCTACCAAGCAGGGAGGAGGCCTCTGCGTGAAGCACTCTCTGGTTCTGTTTAAGCTCTTTCCTTACACATTCTTCCTCCTAATTATGGCATGAACTTCTCTGGATTTCTTCAGCTACTGTTCCCTCTTGGAAAAATATCTGTTTGAAAACACCTCCACAGCAAAAAAAGTTAACCTGCTGCTTAAGTTGTCCCAATGAACCTTCCTTTTACCATGCACTCCAAATTAAAGCAATGCTTAGATGTTCAAAAAGCCTGGTTTGCCTCAAGCAGAAATTTTAAAGACTATTTTCTTTTTGTCCAAGGAGTTGGCATGTAAATGTGCTAAAAAAGATCACTATTTATAGTTATGCTATAATTGTTATGCTGTTTATATTATATATAGGTGCATATTTATAATATGCACATAAATGTGCTAAAATAAATGTTTTAAAAGTGTGCAACCAGTCACTTGTGATAAGTCATCTAAAATTTAGTTTTGAATGCTAAGAATAAATAGACATATGAAAGTTATGTGACAGCCCTACAAATTTTCTAAAATCCTCTCAGGTATGCCTGAGAAGTACAAAATTTGTTGATGGTTACATGACACATTTTTTGGAACATACAGTTCACATAGTTGTTCTTAATTGATTGTATTTTAAGAATGTATTGTATTCAATCAGCCTGGATAGCATTTGCAAATGATATCATAAAAGAAGTCATCTGTTATTACACTTATGTGATCATTATGGAGAAATCTCTTACCATTTTAATTAATGGCTTTATTTTGCTTAGGCAGTACTTTCTGCCAAGGAAGGGAAAAAAAATCTGGGCTAATCAGTATGAACTTGAATCATTTCAGCAAATACTTTCTCCTCATCTGGCTGTATGAAAAAGTAACTGAGACCAGCTTTAAAACATGCCCCAATGTCCCTAGTGACACCGGGAATGCTAATTCATGACTACAATATAAACCTAAGGCATGCTGCTAAAGCAGCAGAAATATTCTGCTTTTTAAAGTCTCAGTTGTTAGAATCTTTTTAAAGGGTTGTCTGATAAATTATTTATATGCGATCTCTGGGTTTTCTTCCTCCTGTGACGGTTTGCAAACACAAACACTGATATTGGACATTGATGCCATTATGCAAGCTTGACTTTTCGAAAAACTGCTCACACTGTTTTTTGGCCTGCTGGGCTGAGAGTTGTGTGGTAATGAATGCAGTCAATATGTCTGCGATCTGAAAGATTGTCACTGCAACAGAGGTTTATCTAACAGTGAGGTTTAATAAGCTGTAGCAGTTGTAAGTAAAGTTGAGAGTAGATTAAATTCCAGCTTCTTTGTGGGGGCCGGGTGCTGAAAATGGAGCTCCAGCAGAAGCAAAAAGAAGTGCACCTACAAGAAACTCTATAATTTAACAGCACTTTATTTCTTCTCATGCCTTGACTTTCATGCATCTATCACCCTTCTTCCATCTCATTTGAGATGGTTTATCTTTATGCTTCATATCATTTTGCTATTATGTATTCTGTAGATATTTCTTCTGCTGCTATGCTTGCTTGGAAGTATCTTTAAGCTTTTTGTGAAGTACTGTAACATTAAGGAAACATCCAGTTTTATCATTTTGCTACAAACAATGCTGACTGGATGCACCACAGAGAGATGTAATCGTCCTGGGAAACCTCACCTCTGCTCACCAGATATATCAACTTGCTTATGGGAGCACCATTACCATGATTTCTGCTATCTCTGAGTATATAAATTCTGAATCTGCTGTCCATGACCTAACAGCTGTCTTTGGGCATTTCTGATTAACACCACTATTCAGCTGCTTAATGTTCATCACAGATGTGGGTAGCAGTACTCTGCAGTACTCTTGGTAGTGGGATGAGACCATTTCTGTGACTTTCCTCATTCTATTTCTGGTAGTTCCAACATCTGAAATTGATCTTTACTTGGGAATATAAACTATCCTGATTTTTAGAATGATTATATCTCCTCTTTCATGGACAATTTTAAAATGAATTATATAAATGAACTGCTTAAGATAAATGATTCTAATATCATGGCTGGCTGAACTAGGTACTTTGAGTTCCCTTTTCTACTAATGCAAGCAAAAATCTGTGACAATCATTTAATACATGATAACGAAGTATTAAAATGAATAATCACTTACCAAGCAAAGGTGGTAATTTATTTTTTGCCGGTCATTTAAAGGTTTTATATTTCAGCAGGGATTTTTGTCTTCGTAATCTTTTGGAATATTATATGGATGGGAAACTTGAGACAAGTAGGACACAATCAGACTGGGCACTGATTTTCACTAATCTGCTTTTTTCAGATGGGATGCCCCTGAGCTGGTGGATTGGAAGAACCAATGAAACTCATACTTACTGGGGAGGTTCCTTGCCTGCTGTACAAAAATGTGCTTGTGGACTGGAGGGAAGCTGCATTGATTCCCAGCATTACTGCAACTGTGATGCAGACAGGGATGAATGGTGACTTTTTACTGTTGCTTATTCACAATACTTTTTCTGTTTAAAGTAAATAAAGAAAATATACAGGCCTTAGGACATGTATAATACCAAGGCAGTCAGAAATCTAAGTTGCCATCATGTCATCTGATTCTTTGCTTTAGAGTATAATTTTTCACAAAGATATTTCTATACATATTAAGTATTACTGCCAATTCTTTCACTCTGAATTTTGGGGAAGGTTTATTTTTACAGATACTTTCTAGTCTTTTTTCTATGTTGCATGTTGTAGATTAAGATAAGAGTTCTTTAGCACAACTTCAGTTAGTTTTAGGCTACTGAAAGTATTTAAAGTTAAAATAAAATCTTCTGGGGAAAAAAGTTAATTTTTAGCGTAATTTTTAACTATACTTTTAAGTTTAGACTTTTTACACACTTTTTTTCCTTCTACAACATAGATAATTGAAATTAAAACCCTTGCTACCAATAAAGCTAAGCATTCATACAGAGCCCTATTCAAAGAGAATGAATGGATTTCTAGTATGTACATCTTCCATTTGTGCCTAAAATTATCTGGTGTCATTTACAATAACTTTCAAATAAATAATATGATGGATGAGTTCTTGTTACAATGTCAAATCTAAACCTGACTTTTCATTTAATAGGATCAGATACAGCTTTCTCAACAAGAGCTCCAGTGCATTACAGAATTTGATAAAACAGAGGGGCTTTTCAAATGAAAGTTCTTCTGTTGAATAAACTTTTATGGTCTTAAAATTGTGAAGTCTGTTTAACTTATATAAAGCAAGTTCAGTGTGTACACTAACATAAGCATTTTAAAAAATGCATCAGCATCTTTTTTTTTTGAAAGTAGAAAAATATAAGGAAGGTACTTAGGACCATCTTGATGTGTGCAAAATCAAGCAATACTCCCTTTTTATTTCTGAAGGTCCATCCTTCCTTTAAAGGAGTTACTAGTGGGCTGGGCTGGAAAAGGCTTGTTCCCTCAACATGATCAGGGAATTCAGCAAACACAGAAAGTACAAGAAAATTTTAGTCAAAGAACAATTCTTCACAAATTTCAAAGATTTCTGGAGAACAGGATTTGCTATTGCAGTAAAATTCACAGGGTGATATCTACAATGTTTGTTCCAGTAAAGAGATTAAAGAAACACATAGAACACTAAAAATTTCCCTATTATTATGCTGCACAAAAATAAAAACAGTATTTCATTTCTAACATGAAAGTAAGTGGTAAAACAAGAATGCATTTTGAGAAAATTTAGCATACTTGCTCAGACATGTAACATATTCTTGCTCATTTTTGTCATTCATTTAATCCATGCTCACATATATGCAGTTTAATTTATAATGGTAACATATTTGTAAATACAGTTGGTTAAGGCTTGTTCATGCCTTCACATGAGTAAGTTGCTGAGATGTTTATGAGTGTATTAAATTGACAGTGTAATGACTGGGATTATATTTCTGTTTTTATCCACTTTTATTTTTAAGTGGAAATTCTTCCCAGTGACCCCAGTGTTACAATGATTATGTGTACACTCATTTTGGAACTTGTCATTAACATTATATTTGGTTCCCTAGAAACTACTGTTTTGGATCACTTGATTAGATACTGCTCACTGGGAAAAAGTAAAAGCTATGCTTGTTTGAGGTGCATTTTGAGCATAGGGAAGTAGTTACACACTGTGGTTTTGAAACTGGTTTTCACAGTCTATTTTTATTGTGAATTCTCTCTTATGTCATAGACTTGACATAGGTTTAACTTTAAACTCCTTATTTGACTAATCAAAAACTTTAAGTCCCTAGAACTCTAGAACAGATTGTTTTTTAAAACATTGCAAATCCTCCCCACAGAAGATAGTTTCTATTCAGTTTCTTTTTGATTTTAGCACCATTTTACTGAAGCGAACACATACGGTGTTTTGAGGGATTTTCTTTCAGTTCTAAGTTAGAAACGTGCGGTATCTCACCTCCCAAAAAATTACCATTTAAAAAAAATATGTTTTCCATTCCTCACTTAAGCAAAATAGTTTACTAAACAAAAAGTCCATTTGTTTACATTGTGCCCCAAAACAGATAAACAGAAATTGTATGCAGGAGAAAGATGATGATGTTAGGAAAGGGAGAGAGGAAAGGATAAAAAAGTCACTAATTTTATTCAGCACAAGAGTGGAACCTCTCCCTGTTGTCTTAGTCCCTGTGCACTGTGAACAAAAAGACAAGGTTGCTAAGCCCAGCAGCATTTCCAGAGAAACATGGCTTTCTTGCTGAGGTGTGTCCCATATTTAATCTCTGAGCACTGGGACTTCTAGATTACCTCTCCTCTCCGAGTTTCTGATGATTTTTCTGAAATGTTTGCTTTGCCCTTTAAAGGGAATACTCAACCATGAATGGATTGAATGGACAGATTGAATTTTCCAAAACAGTCCTGAGTTACTGAACATTTCCATGGGTTTAGGGGAAGGAGTTTTTGGGCCAAAACTGGTGCTTATGAAATTTAAAAGTCAGTTCTGACACTAAGTAAACAATGATTTTAAACAGGGAGCTAGGTCCCAGATTACAAGTACTGGCTGTGAGCTCTGAGTGCAAAGTTTAATATTTTCTTTTCTGCAAGTTTCATATTTGTAGAATATACTGCTTTTCCTGTAGTTATCATGGCTTTGTACATTTCTATTTGATTTTTTATACTTCTGTCACAGTGGAAAAATTTAAAAAAAGTTAGACTTACTTGAAAGTTATTTTAAGCCATTAAATGTTCCATATTGATGACAGAGCCAATTACAGATACAGTATGTCTTCAGCAACATAAAATTACTGACTTGAGCAAATTCATTGACTTAGGCAGCCAGTCAGGTGCCCATTTATTCAAGAGTACTTTCCTCATGTTTATGTGGACCAGCACAACCATAAAACTACCCACTTCCAACGAAGCTCTTTCAGTCCTGTCAGATGAACCCACTAGCAGCTCCAAAGCATATGCTTCTACTCACAGTTTTTTCTATCACACAGATACAGACACACATACAGAGACCCACATATACACAAACACATATTTAAGCAACCTTTTTTCTAAATTTCTTTCCTTTTCCACAGCAACATGACAATGACAAAGAAATGTTTATGGTAAACATTTAGGAGAGCTGTGGCTTCCATTTTATCTTTTCAGGACTAATGACACTGGCTTCCTCTCCTACAAGGACCATCTACCAGTAACTGAAATTGTGATCACAGATACTGACAGACCAAACTCGGAAGCAGCTTACAAACTGGGGCCTTTGCTTTGCCGTGGTGATAGTAAGTAACTGCTGCAGAGTTTTTCTAAACAACAATGCATTTTGTCTGCAATAACTTTTAGATGTTATTTGTTGCAAGCCTAAAATAGAATTCTCTAAAAACTTCATCCAGTTATTTTTGGAATTGGAAAGAAAAACACCATAATCCAGTGCAAACCACTGAAATTTTAAGAATGTATTTTTCATGACACACATCAATAGTAAAAACAAAAAGTGTTATAATAGATTTCAAACAGTTATTTTGGTTTATGCAATTGTAATTAAGTTATGAATAAAGTATTACATGAAGGAGAATTCATAGCTGGTTACCACATCTTGGGAGCACACCCCTCACTAGCTGTGCATGTTTCCATCACAAGACATTATGCATATTATCTCCTCTGAATTCTTATGAAGCTAGGAAAACTTTACTATCGAGAGTAATTCTGTGTTTGCAACATCTACATGCAAAATTTCAACTAGATGTAAGAGTTCAAATTTTGTGAATTTACACAGTAATTCTAAGTTTACACTCTGAATACATACATGTGGTAACCAGAATAATATGTTTGTGCAAAACTGACATCTTATTGAAGATCTGTGATGATACTTGTGTTTTCAATAATTTCCCTATTCAGTGGAAAAGAAAACATGCTTGGCTTCTGTTCAATAGTAACATATTACACAAAACTCTATGTCTGCTGCTGTTTGTAATTTAAAATTAGGAATTAGGAGAAAAAATGCTTTAAACTACCCCTAAGAATTAACTGAAGAATTGAATGAACCATATCTGATATACAATTGAGTAATTATTACAATATTCAATTAGGTTAATTTCTTTAAATCACATGCTACCTTACAAATTTTCATGAATGTACCTGTTATTTAAAGTCATTATTATATTTAATATATAATATTTAGAAATATTTTGATCTTTATGTGATTTCCCTCCTTCATCATATGATGTTGTCTTTGGTATGCAAATTTCTTCAGTATATATGAATAGGAGAAATAGTAGTAAAGTATGGATTTATACTTTTAAGCTCACTCAGGAAACTACATAGATAAATAAATATAAATTAGCATGTATTTTTTTTTATGTCATCTCTGTCTTCTCAGGGTAATTATGCCTGGAACATTTGTTAATGGATGTGTCTTTCAGCACTGCATTCTAATTTTCTTAGGAAAATTTTTAAGACTTAAAAATCCTGTTGGGCTCTTTCATTTCATGAGTCTGACATCTGATTGTGGACTGATAATTTGTCCTACATATCATGGGACTATGATGTAGTATTATGTAGTATGTAGTATTATGTAGTATTATTATGTAGTATAATTCAGAGTGAAAGGAGCTAAAGATATCTGCTTACAGCAGGATTAGCTGCGAGTTCAGATCTGGTCTCTCAGTGCTTTGTCAAACTGGTGTTTGAAGCACCCAAGGATGGAGACTGCACTGCTACTCTGAGCAGCCCATTCTTCTGCTTTACTGTCATCAATAAGAATACTTTTTTACTTATATCAAGCCTAAAACTCTGTGCTACCAACATATCCACTGTCCTTGATACTCACACGTTACACCAATGCAAAGACCCTGTATCTTTTTGATGGGTTCCCCTTAGGTTTTGGAGTCCACTATTGGGTTCCCCAGGAAAACTTTTTCTTGAAGCAGCCCTGTTCCTTCAGCCTGAAGGGCAGGACAAGTGCTGCAGACCTGAACATTCTGGTGGCCTCCACAACACTTGCTCCTGTTTACCGATATTTTCCTTTGCTAGGGGACAGGAAATTAGAAGCCCAGTGTAGATGTTCTCTTGCAATTGTTGAATAGAGGAGTAACAAGCTCCCTCAGTTGACTGTCCATGCTCACTCAGCCTGCGATGCAGCAGACCTCCATTGTGGCCATGGACAGTGAAGCCAGTGACAAAGACAGCAATGAAGTTCCCAACTACTATTAATTACATAGCCTGACCTCAGATGTGACAGATCTTAAAACACAGAAGTCAACTAGTTTCCCCAGCATAATCACTAAAACACACAGACAGTGCTGACGCCCATTGACCTCCCTGACTTCATTTGATGTTTGCTTAGTCTGAGTGATTGAATTGCTGCAATATTTCACACTGTTGATGAAGGATCACAGTATTTCTTGACAACCTGTGATAGAGAATACTAAAATATCACGAGAACAAGCATAAAAGTCAGTCTGAATGTCAGAGAAATATTTTTGTAATGTCCTACAATATTATAGTATTTGACTTCAAAAATAAGCAATTTTGAACTGAAATAAATTCAGTGAAAAGATTCCAGAATATAACACTTATTGGTCATAATACAGCAAAAACCTTGAAAAAAGAACATTGATTTTGATTGTTAAATAATGCAATTTTTCTCAGTCATTTATATCATAAAGACAGTAAGAGAAGATGTCTTTAGGGAGTAAAGAATTAAAATTTAATAAAACAACACAGGATTTCTGAACAAAAAAAGTAGTATCATAGAATTTTGACATAAACCCAAAGTGCAATTTGTTAAGAAAACCACACATTGCATGAGTGCATATAATAAAATATCTAAATATAAGTTTATATACTTGAGGTTGCTGACACCCATGAAGGTCTGTCACAGCAGGGTTGGTGAGGTGCCATGACCTCCCGAAATGGGTCCACTCAGCAGGACCACCACACACTCCCACACGTGTACACGCACACACACACACGGATAGCTCCAGAAACTGCGTCGATGGCAAAGGGACAGCAAGAGTCTTCATATGGGGTTCAATGGGAGGAGTTTAATGCAGCCACATGCATGAAGGGGTTCAGGGACAAAGACAAGAAACAGGATCAGAGGGAGTACCAGAGACCAACGACCTGAGGATATGGCAGCGGTACATGGGTGGGACCAGGGAATGGGAGCCAATGGGGAAACTCTGGGGGAGTGGTGAGGGAGAAAAGGCCAATGGGGGAGCAGGGAAGAGACACCCTTCTAGGGCAGGGACATATTAAGGATAAAGGTGCAGGGAGGCCAATGGGCCAACCAGGGAAGTGGAATGAGGGTAAGTTGACATAGTAAAACAAAGCATCCTGGGGGGGAAGCCTTTTTGTCTCCCTAACTCAGGGAGGATCATTGATACTAGGGACTATCCGACAAATGGACACTCTTTGTCCCTAGTACTGCAGGCCCACCAGCCTGCATTAGCATGCAATTAACTGTAATTTTAATGACATTTACAGTGGGATAGGAGAAGAATGCATAAAAGCGTCTACTGGCAAATACTCATTTTTCAAAAGTGCTGTCAAACAAGGGAGAATAGATATTCTTGGATTCTCAATGGATTTGAATACTCTTCAAAGAGATTATTGCTTATTTTTGCTTCTGTCACTCTCCAGAACTAAATTATACACTTGTATTTCACAGGGGATATCCTTTATTAAATAGGTTTTTGTTCTGTGTGACAGACATAAGTTTTTCAGAATAACTGACTAATATACCATGTAAAAACATGGGGCAGAGGTTTACTGGTATTTATAATACATTCAGTACTTCATTAACCGACTTGAATCTAAAAGATCATAAATTTTCATTGCATCAATAATCTATTCCTTGTAGGACATTTACTTGGAGGAAAAGAAAATTGTTTATGCCCACAGCAAAATAAAGTAGAGCCATGAATAATTTGTTGAATTGAATTGTCATAAACCATGCACTCTGCTGACTAAGTTTCCAAGTTAGAATTACTTATTTGGGTACATGACTAAAAAGTCACATTTCGAATGCAGTCCAGAAGTTGCCTATTCATTGTTGCATATTTTTTATTTTCACTCTTTTATTTAACATTCCAAGTACATTACTGTACTCAGCTTCTTTATTTTAGGTTTTAAGGATTGATCTCTTCAATTAAGTATGCTACAAGAAAACCAAACTATTTTTGTCAGAGCAAGGCAGGAAAGAGTAGCCTTCTGTAAGTAAAAAAAGCAAAAGCAATATAAATATAAATGTAACTATAAATATAGGTTTTTTTTATGAAGTTTCAAAAATTGCATTCAGATGTTATTGATTCTTTTCAGCATTTCTGATAGTTACCTAACTATATTTATAAGATGCTAAGGAACAATGAAAGTACTAAAGATATTCTAGAAGAATATGGCCATTTAAAACAAAAAGTCAATAGTTTTTGGTGACACTGAGCACCATGCATGAGTAGCACTCACCTTCAAAATGTAGTACTTATTTATTACTGATGCATTTCTATAATCCCTTTTCTGCTCTACAGTACAATATGTTTAATAAATTGTAGTGTAGGACTGCTGGTATCACATTGAAAAATATATCTAAATGTAATGAAAGTTAAGATTAACATTAACATATATCAACTGAGCAGGGTAAGAGGACAGGTTTTGAAGCATATAAGGATGACTGATGTCTTTGTTACATTAATAAATAGAAACTCTATGTCCCTCATAAAAAAAGAAAGGCTTGTCTCCGTTATTTTTGTCCTTTTTGAAGTAAATGCTAGATGTTGAATAAGTTCTAATAGAGTCAGTTAGTATGTATAGGCTGAAAAGAACCCACCCTTCTCTGTTGGGTGTTTTTTGTTCTCGTTCTTTTCATTATAAGAGTTGAGTGGACATACTCTGATTTATTACTATGAATTTCCAGTAAGTATTAGGACATATAAATAAATCCAAAATACTGAAAAATAGCTAATATGCCAAAATTATGTGTATTAAATGGGTAATTATAATCTGTCAGTATCAGACTTATTCTTGGGCCCAAAATAAAATTGATTATATAGATCCTAATAAAAAATAATACAATGATACTACAATGCATTGTAAAGATAATATATCATTCAGCATGAATTTACATTAAATAAAGGTAAGTGTAATAGTAGTGAAGGGAGACTGATAGACTCTAGTAAGGTATTTGATAGAGTATCATGTACTTGGCTGAATAAAAAAAGGTAAATTCAGCTGCAAAATGACAGTGCAAGCATGTATTTGCAAGCAGATAATCCATTCAGTGGGAGTTCTCTGTTTGACATTTAAATGAAAAAAGAAAAAACAAATAGTATGAGCTTTGCATGTAATAGAGACTAACTGTATTAACCAATCATGATACCTTCCATAAAGCAGTACAGTAAATTTCTAATTTAGCAAAAAAAAGTCTGTTTCATCTCTCTTCAGAACCCTGAGAAATCAGGGCATGTCTCTTACTCTCAATAGCACAAGTATCTGTAAACTGTGTGTTCACTTCTTCCACCTTATTTAGATTTATATAAATTATTATTAATTCATATTTGTCCTAACCACAGCCTAATCAACCTTGTTTTAGTCCTCTTTGCAGTTTCCTGCATAATTAAGAAGTTTAATACAAGTCTTTGATTACAGTTTTACAATATATGAAGAGAATGTAAGGTTAGAGGATAGCATTAAAGAAGTTGAGGTTCATTTTTTAATGAAAGCCTTTAAAACTCTTTACTGAATTTGGGCATAATCTGAGGTGATATGTTAAACTTAAAAGAAGTTTCATAGAGGAAGAAATTTCAAATAGTGTTCTTGAGAGCAGGAAATAAAATCAGAAAATGATTCAATGTTTAGGATTTGAAGCTGGACTGTATGTGGGTATGTATATGTGCACAAACTGACAGTAAAAGCATTTGTGAATTTTCCATAAATTGTCATTTTTTTAAATAGAACCAATTAAATATTTTTCCTAGACAAAATTCTCTTTTCAGACAAGAATTGATTCAAGGAATTTGTATAGTCTGTGTCATACCAGAGGTTGAACTAGATGCTTACAGTCTTTTATCAATGGATCTTAGAGTTAAAAAGAACCCCAAAGTACAAAATACATTGTTCAGCAACATAAGTTCTTTATTTTCTCTGCCTCAACACTCATTGTCCCTGCTGAAAGAATGAACAATGTAACAATTAGAGATATCACAAGGAATTGATACAAATGATGAACAGATTTCAGTTTTGAGTAGGAACTTGAAGAGTGCTACAAATTGCAGTTGTGCGATTGTTTTGAGAGGGCTAATTTATCTGTCTTGTTATTATTGTCCCTTTTTCATTTTATAGTTTCAAGCTGGTAAGACTAGTTGGTTTATGCCAAAAAATTACGTAATTTTTTCCTCAAAATTACTTTATGTATCATTTATAACAAATAAGATCCTCCTTTTTTTTTTTTTTTACTCATAGGAAGACTGCAGTCTTACTGCTTAGATAAAATGGTAAATAGTATTGATTTCCTAACTACATGGTGTTTGGCAGTTCCAGAAAACTAAATGGGAGACTGTGAGCCAGATGTCACAAAGAAATTCTTTTCCCAGCCTGATTTACAACAGTATAAGATACTTTGTAATATACTCTCCCTAAATCTGTATTTAACATTCTTTATTGATACAGTATCTTTACATTCATAAATCACATAGTTCTGAGAGCTAAGAAAAAGAACATCTAGATAAGAGAAGGCAGTAAATTAAGAGAGGAAAAATAGAACTTCCTATCCTTACCCTCCCAAGGACTCCATTTTGATTTACAAAGATCATTCAAATGCTTAATTGAAGCTAATTGTATCATTATTTTACTGGACTGTTACTGCCACCATTGTCTCTTCTAATTGCTAGCAATGTTGTACCAATTTTGCATAAATTACAGTATTAAACTTCCTATTGTGTTTGAATTACTGGTAACAGCCAGTCCATTATGTTTAAATAGCTGTGATTTACTTGAGTCACAACTGTTGTGAATTTTGCTCTGTGGGAGCCATGACCTGAAACAGTTGAGGAACAAGGGCTTAAAACTGATCCCAATATGTAAGGCTGCTGCTTTTGACTGGTGGTGCTTTTCACAGGTTGGTATCTTCAAGAAGCCCATAAGGCAGCACAGGAGAGTGAGGTGCAAATCTACACATTCCCCTCCCAGCCCGAGCCATCTGTTCACAGCTGCCTAACCATGTAGAAGTTGTCCCAATGGCTGCTTTAATTTGTGACAGCTGGCAGTACTCCTAAGTGTCAAAAGTCACAATAAGCAATTGCCAGAATTTGTGTGAAAATCCTGCCATGCTGCTTTTTTAGGTGTGGGATCCAAACCCTTACTAAAACTGTTGCTGGACTTTAATTTTAGTTCGCTGGCTGTGGACTAGGCCTCTGTATACACGGTATTATAGAGTTTGATTTGCAGGGAAGAGAGAACTTTTCAAATCTTTTATTTCTTCCCCCTTCCCACCCTAAAAGCAGAGCATGGCTGGAGCAAAAATTACAATTTTGCATAATTGTTGGACCCAGACCGCAGCCTTATCAGGAGAATAGGCAATGGGCTTGATCAATTAGATGAAAGTATTGAATGCCTCATTTGGTTTAGAAAGCACTATAGCTTAATAAAGAAATACAGATACATCTGTAAGGATTCAGCAATAATTACAAGGTACTTCTAGTTGAATATCATAAATGAAGATTATGTCCTTATTAGAAGAGAGTGATATTACAGATGTTACATCAGCATTTTAATAATCAATAACAAAATCTAGCAAAATATGATTGAATGCCTGTTTCAAAATACATAAAACCAGGAAAATATCTATGCTAATTTACTAAATTTTGCAATTTATTTCTTTGATTTCTTCTACAGTAATTGCAAGGATATTTGTCCTACATTCTTTGAGATAGCTGGTAAATTACACTGTATTACAATGATAACAAGACTCTTTTCCTTGTTATATAGAATTATATTTAAGACCTCTCGTAGTACAGTTTTAGCTATAACTAATCCTAGAGTTTCTAAGGTTGGAAAAGACCTTTAAGATAAAAAGTCTGTCAGCCTTGCAGCATCCCCATGTTCACCATTTAACCATGACCTCCAGTGCCATATCCACAAGTTCATAAACACTTTCATGCATTGTGAATCCACACTGGAAAGTGTGTTACAATGCTTTACAACCTTTTCAGTGAAAAAAAAAAAAATTGTAATATTTGATCTAGGCTTGAGGCCATTTCTTTTCATCCTGTCACTCGTAACCTGGGAAAAGAGGCTGGACCCTACCCTCATTACATCCTCCTTTCAGGCTGTTGTAGACAGCAATAAGGTCCCCTCAGTCCTCCTTTTCTCCAGGCTAAACAGTCACAGCTCCCTCATCTAGTACTAGTATAATGTAGGTACATTTCATCCATAGCTGCTATGTTTGTTTACTTCATGAGTTGATACACCAGGCCAAAACTGGACTTTCCAGCTGAGATTAAATTCATCTTGTTTCCAATTAATTGGTTTTTCATTGCCTGAGCTGAGCACCTTCATTTTTGATGAAACATTATCTTCCATTCCCAGTAACACCTACTTTTTTGTGTTATGAGCTAATTGGAAAGCTTCTGTGGATGTTAGACTTTCTGAATACTGCAGTCCCTTCTCAGTCTTTGGCACTTTCCTTTGTTTATAGGTTATAAAATTTACACTGGCAATGTTAGATAACACTGTACCTATCATCTTTTTATTCTGATAACCAGGAACATTTTGGAATTCAGCTTCCTTCAACACAGAGACATCCTACCTGCATTTCCCCACCTTCCATGGAGAACTCAGTGCAGATGTCTCATTTTTCTTTAAAACTACTGCTTCCTCTGGAGTGTTTTTAGAGAACCTGGGAATTCAAGACTTCATAAGGATAGAGTTACACTGTAAGTAACATGACTGATGGTGTTTTTGTTATTATTGTTTAATTTAAAGGGGGACTATTTAAAAACTGTTCTGTATCTTTATTACTTCTACTACTACTACCAGATCTTCATCTTTATCCAGAAAAATTGCAGCACTAAGAGTGTACAAGTATCCATTTGGAGAAATTTTCTGCCTCAGAGATTTCTTAATCTAAGAGCACAGCAATCAGCCCCTGACTGCTCAGACTGTTTCTGCTTCTTGCATTCAGTGCATCTCTGCTGCAAAATTCTCTCCCTTCAAATTTAAAAACCAGGCATTATATGTGGCTGCTGGGAGATCACTCTGTCACCATGAGTGACTCAGACCTTCTGTGTCACTGTATCCTAAGTCACATATTCTCATGTTTTTTCCTCTTTTTTTTTCCATTTTTGTTTCATTTTACTTGTGCAGACACAAATTCTTAGACTTACAAGGAGAAATAAATTTTTATTGCATAAGAGAGAATTAAATATCCCACTAAATCCAAAATAAAATGACTAATGTAAAATGAAGCCTTTATCTTAGTTGACTCAATGTATTATTCTTACATTGCTCATTATTAAAAGGAAGAGTATTTCAAAGGATGAAACACTTTTCATTAGGCTTTTGAATTAATTTGAAATGTCACATTAATTGAAAAGTCTTATGCTTGCCTGGTGCCTCTGAGAGTTCTTTAGAACACTTTTTACCTTGGGATTAGACAGTTCCTCATTTTTTGCTAAACCAGTTTTGTTATCAGACTCCAGTATTTTCCAGAGAAGAGTACAAGTAAATATTTATGTTATATTGCAAAATATTACTATAGAAACACTTTTTATCTTTCAATAAAAAATAAAATATTCTGCTTTCTCAGTTTTTTGTCCATGTTAAGGTCTCATGGTAATGAAACAAACAGGAAAACACATATTGTGTTTTTCCATAGGTAGTTTAATTACAGAATATTGTGTAATGTTTAATGAATTTGTTTTTCATCTCAAATTATAGTGCTGTATTTGAAAACTACCCTGTTTTCAACTTTGCTTTTGCCATGTTTACTGGCAGTATGAACTGCCTTTTGTTAAAGTTATGTGAACAGTTTAAAGGACGGCAGCACTGTAAACTCAGTGTCACACAATACAGAAAGTGTACCGGATCAACACTTCAGTGAAGCCTCCCTGAAGCAATGATGATAGTCTTGTCTGATAAATGATTTTCCATTTTCAAAATAAACAGTTAAATCATGGAAGCATTAAATGAATGCTTCTGACAACTAAATTTATTCAGACATTTGTCAGAAGACCATTAGTCTTTCTTCAGAATAATAGTATGCAGACAGACTCATGTCACTTGCCCCATTCATTCATATGCACAAGCTACTGCATACTTATGGGTTTTAAATGGCTTTGTATGAGTAGGGAGGTGTGAGAGAAAGCTGAATTGGTCTGTAATTTCTGCATCTAAAAAAGCAAAGTTACCTCATTATTGCTTAGCGCATAGGGATATTTCTTCATTTCCATAAACACCCTAATTTGTTGAGTAGAGTGACCTCTTATTTTTTGTGTGTGATATGTAACATTTTGTGGAGGGTTTTTTGTAGTGGACCCAGGATTGTCTGTTTTTATTGAGGGAAATATCAATCAAAAATAAGCAATATATATTTCCATCAAGGGTACCCTTCTCAAAAAAATTCAGCTTGAGCATTTCATATGGTATAAGATGATTTAGATTTCATCATATAAAAGCACACATTCTTCATAATAATTGTGAATGTAAATTCCCAGCCTACACTTGATGTTCTATTAATATTTAGTTTCACATAAAATAATGTATTTTATTTGTGTAATAATAAATAATAATAATGTAAATGTCAGATGCCACTATTTAAGATGATGATGTGACAAAATGTTGAAAACTTATTATGTCATTAACATTTGACATTCAGTTCTTGGGGTGACTGATTTTTTCATAGTACTTTATTGATTGTTCTCAAACTTTATATGTAATTCTTTTATCTATAGAGTAGTGATCTTTAGACCTTGAAGTCTAACTTCAAACAAAAAATGTCAGGTCCAGAAACTTAATAGGAAATGTGAAGCTTAGAGCTGTTTGGTTGGTTTTATGCAGTTATAAACACTGCAGTGCATCTTTGTATGTATTCTAGAACATGGTTGCAAAAATGGAAGTGTGCATCCTAACTGTATTTTAAAACAGATTAAGTGAATTGTCTCAAAGAAGATACCTGGTCCCTTTTTTTTTTGTTTTGCACTGAGTTATAAAATATTTGTTCAAGTTTTTTCCTTATTTTCTGCAGAAGTAGTGCTTGAAAGTAACAAGGTCAATTCAGCTCTGAAGAGAACACTCTGCTACATACTGATAGGACCAAAGGTTATATGCTCTAGCCGAAGGTCTGAGTATTTTATTTTGAATGCTCACTGAAGGTTTTTTCCCAACGAGTTAAACAGAAATATAAAGTAGGGTAGGAAACACTGTGGTGTATTAATTTGGTTCGGCTCCTCCAGTTGCTGTGGAAGTAGTTAAGTACAGCCCAGTATGCAACTGCTGGTGCCCTTTGTCTGCCCAAATTTGCAACTTACTGCCCAGCATGAGTGGAATTCAACCGTTTCCTTTATGGAATATGCTAGGATTCTGTAGGGTATTAGTTGGAAATGACTTTCTGCTTCTGCACGTGATGTTCACACTCAATAGTCTGGATGGTTCTCTATGGCTGTGCTTTCTGTTGGTCATTTTAGCCACAGCTAGCCACTGACCACTCTCCGTGATTTGCCATCAACTACATCTCCCACTCCACTTTACCAGTCTGTGGCTGTGCTCTGCCTGTGTTTGAAAGCACCAAGGTTACAAGAGTTCCTGCAATGCTTGGGTAATTCCTAAGTAACACCAATGTAGATAGAACCCAAAAAAATATTCTTGTGCCAGAAGAGAATTCCCAGATGCATTCTCTCCTGCTGCCTAAGAAATGACCAAAGTGCTCTTTGCTGGTATCCTATGTAGCAAGATAACAAATTTTAGAACCCATTGTCATCCTTCTGCATCCTATGGCATATTTTCTTATAAATCCAAAATTTCTTTCAAATTTGCAGTGCCGTTGCTATTAGCAAAAATATTTATAATATTTTAGAATACTAAGTGATTATATTTTTCACTTTTTCTGACATATTCTGATTAATCTTCAGACAATACAATGGACTGGTTCCCTTTTTTCAAGATTATATTAATTTTTTAGTGGTACTAACATAATTCATTATTTCAGTGGTTATTTCAAAATCTTTATTATGTGTTTTCTTGCCTTTAAAATCTAAACAGTAACATTATTTATCAGATGTGTCATTCTGATATGCTATTTAATAGGCCCATTCAGTGAGTTCAAAGCAGAACTTGTGTTTTCAGGCTTAACTCTAACAGTATCCTGAAGATTACTAAGACCTTTCCGCAGAAGGTAACATTCAGTAGAAATTCCTTTTAGCCAGTAACATGGACTTTCTGTTGCTTTTGTTCTGCTACTTTTTTTTTTTTTTCTTTTATCCCTCTATAAAGGGAGAGTGAAATCTCAGCTTTAACTAAAGAAAAGAAATTTATCCTAAATTAATTTCTTTTACTGAGGAACTGGTTTTAGACATTAATTATTTCTTATTATTATGTGAAACTGTTGATTTTTAAGCAGAGGAGGTAATTTATCACAAAAGGCATTCTGTTCATAAATTGCACAACACACTTTATTTTATTTGGTAACTGAAATAATTTATGTATTTCCCATTTTACTTTTCTCTCTCAGGTTCAACTGCTATAGTAAAATACTTTATGTCAACAAGAGTTAGGGCTTAAGGGATTGCAATGTGTGGTGTTATTCAGTCTAAAGCTGGCCAAAGTGGATTTAAAATTTTTAAAAGGTCTAATATATTTTTAAAAAGTAAAAAGAAAGTAAAAATACTGCATGGAATATTTTTTTCTAGGTCAGTAAATTTGTCTTAAATTGTTGTTTAAATCTCATCTAATTCGCTTGACTCCTAAATTTTTTGCTTTTCTGTCAGAATTCAGTGACATAAATGGAAACTTTTTTTGGGATCCATGGAATCTTCTCAGACCTGTAATCCTTTAATGAAATCCTTAAAAATTCAAAACTGTGCTATCCATTGTTTAAGGTTACTTTTTTTTCATTCACAATTGTATTTGATTATATGAAATAAAGACTTTCAGGGAGAATATTCACAAATTTCAGATCTTCAGTTTTCTGGCATATTCCTCATCTTTTTATTTTGACCTCAAAGATTAAGTCATGCTTTCTAGGCAAACAATGAAACTGAGTAAAGTTTTATAAAACTTTATAAACAGAAAGTTGCATAGAGAAAAACTTAATTTAAATCACAAATTTATAAATTACTTCAAAATTTTCCCTCTGATATTTGTAGAGACTATATGGATAAATAAGAAAGGGAAATAGACTGTAGAAGATTCTGGTTGGATTATAGTTGTGATAACTTAAATATAGTTAACAATAGCAATCAATTAGCATGTAATCAAGAGATGCATTTCACCCAAACTGAAAAATCGCAAAGCTAGCTCATTTCACTGTTTCTTGACTACTGTGCTCTCTAGGGGTCCACAAACTGATTGGTTTCCATGTGGTGCATAAATCATTGCTCTTGCTGTCAGTGATTGTGAAGAATGAGCTGCAGGCCCCTGAAGTAAATTCTTCCTCTAAAACAATCAGTTTATCCCATGAAATAGTAGGCTAAACCTTAAAGTAACTTGTTCTGCTATTAATTATTTTGTGACCCAATTAACTATGAAATAATTTAAATGTCTGTTACTACTATCCTCCTTCTAGCTCCACACGAAGTGGTTTTTTCATTTGATGTGGGAAATGGACCTACTGAAGTCACAGTGCAATCAGGAAATTCTTTAAATGACAACCAATGGCATTATGTGAAAGCTGAACGAAATGTCAAAGAGGCTTCCTTACAAATAGATCAACTTCCTCAAAGATCTCACAGTGCTCCGCCTGATGGACATATTCGCTTGCAGCTCAACAGCCAGCTTTTTGTAGGTAGGTGCTCCACAGAATACTTCCTAATTATCATCACAAAAATATGAAAATGCTGGGGTGAGGAAGAGAAGAAAAAGAGTTGGCAACCAGATCTTTTGAAAATAATTTGTATGATGCCATGAAAGCCTTTGTGAAAAATCTTTGGAGATGTTCACTATTTTGAGATTATAGATGGAGAGCCTTGGCCAATAGCTACTCCAGGACATGGCGTCAAATAAAGTTTACTTCTTTTGAGGCTTGTTTGAAGCACAATCTAAGGATCTACATTTGCACCTTTTTTTTTTTTTTTTTTTTTGAGAGGATGTAATCTGCTGAAGGGAGCTGTGCTATTTCTACAAAATTTCAAGGAAATTTTGTAGTCTATCCACAATTTATCAGGTTGAAATCCAACATTAAATAATTTAGATAAAATGCTGAAAAACTAGAAATGTAGTGAAAAAGAATTAATTAGTATTTATTTAGCTATTACAAGAGCTATGTGTTATATCCACAGTAGTGTTCTTACTGTAATATTGCCTTATTATGTATTCATAAGTTTCTGATGCAAATATATGTTGAACAGTATAAGACCATTTAAAGTTGGTCCTACTTTTAAAAAGCTCTTTTTTTAGATCTGCTCTGAGAAAATCATACTAAATTAATGTTTTACTAGCTGTGTGTTGGGGAGGGATGCATTTAAGGGGAATAGTGTTCTTACACTGTAGGTACATTAAATGTGAATACTTAGGAAAAATGAAGAGATAAGTCATGTATGCTCTGATAAAAATTTTGACCTGTGACTCAAAAGGTAACAAGGGTAGAAGATAGAGACAAGATCAAATACTGAAGAATTTTATATTTCAATTAAAAGCATAGAGAAGGATTACATAACAAAAAGAAAAATAAATATTACAGTGTACTTAGGAAGTAATGCACTAGATTTATTAATCAGAAGACCAGATTTCTGTTTCTTCTGCTACAGTAAATTGTATTGCTGTTCTCTGACTTGACTTGCTATGTAACTTCTATTACATGAATACCTGAAATTTGATCAGTGAAATGCTCTAATTCTGAAGTTGTTCTGGCATTGTCAAGTCTAAACACTTGTCTAATTATTCTGACAATTAGTTGGTCTCTAGTTCTTCTAATCCTCCACCTAAAAAATCTAATACTATCCTGTATTAATAGCTGCACTTTATGGCAACTTTTTGGCCATTGAATAGAGTGATATTTTTTGACAAATTATCTGTCAAATTTGAGTAAGTTTATACACTGTTGTCCATCTCTTTTATGGAGCTGACAATATAAAAACTGTTTTGACTTATCTACAGGCATGTTGTCTAGCTTGTTTTCTTCAGATAATGTTCAGGTGAATAATTGTATTTGAATAGTGATTTTGTTTTATGTCTGGTGGTTTTTTTTTTTTTTTCACTCTGAAAATTCATGAAGATCCTGGGATTAACTAAAGGATCTAGAGAAAAACGAAATGTAGAGTGTCTTTAGAATGACATTAGCAGATGCACTCTTTACTTAAATGTCATCTTGGAAATCTAGTACCTTCCTCAGCTGCCCATCACTCAGTCAGTAACATATGAAAACTGTGATTTCTTCAGGCTAAAATATTCCTTATTTCTTGTAAAGAAGTAGAGAAGTTGTATACACTGGTTTTCCGAAACCATAAGAACTAAAGGCTAAAGCAACCCCCAAAACCATAGAATCACAGACTTGTAAAGTGGTTAGGATTGAAAGGGACCTTAATCTAGTTCTAATTTACTGCCATTTTGACAGAGATGATATTTAATTGCTACCACCAGGTGGTTTTGTTCCCTTATAACTGAAAATAGCAATAGTTATGTCAAGGTATTCTATGTAAAACCAAGAATTATACAAACTGAAATTTATAAAATGTAAAATGGATGATCACATGCAAGCATTTATCCAAAAGAGAACTGGAAATGCATGAGAATTATAGTTTGCAGTCTCACACAGAGTGGAATATTTTCTGCTTTTACTTTTTAAAAGAGAACAAATGACAAGAAATGTCAGAGTAACTCGTGCAAGAAAAGGACAAGAGAAATAGTATGTAGACTGCACATCTTGCTAAGCAACACAGATGAATAAAATGCTAGCTATCTTGAAATGTGCTAAAAACAAGAAGCAGTGAAAATAAAATGAGTCAACAACTCCTGTTAGTCTTAGGATTGCTCTCAATAGTTAGCACCTATGCTTGGTAGTCAGGTATACCCTGTCTGGTATTCCTCTGTAGAGAGGGGCATTAACCTTCCTGTTATTAAAGAATAGATGCAGCTTCCTTCTGAGACTAAGTTTATCAGAACAGACACCAGTTGAGGGGTATCACAGAGCCATTAAGGTTGGAAAAAACCTCCAAGTTCACCAAACCCAACATTTGAATGAACATGACGAGTTTTTGTCAACTAAATCACAGCATTAAATGCCACATTCAAGCATTTCTTGAACACTTCCAGGAATCGGGACTTCACAATCTCCCTGAGCAGCCTGTTCCAATGCTTAATCACCCTTTCAGTGCAGAAATCTCCCTGATGTCCAACATGAACATGCCCTGGCACGGTTTGAGATTATGCTCTCTTGTCCTGTCACTGTTTGTCTGAGAGAAGAGGCAAACCCCCACCTGGCTACATGCTCCTTTCAAGCAGCTGTAGAGAGTGATAAGGTCTCCCATGAACCTCCTTTTCTCCAGGCCAAACAACCCCAATTCCCTCAGCTGCTTCTCATATGACTTAACTCTCTTAACCTTTTTACGCAGTCCATTCCCTGTCTCCTGACATGCTCCAGCCCCTTAGTGTCCTTCCTGTAGTGAGGGACCCAGAACTGGACACAGCGCTTGAGGAGTGGCCTCACCAGTGCCGAGTGCAGGGGAACCTTCACTGCCCTGGTCCTGCTGGCCACGCTGTTCCTGATAAAGGCCAGCACATCATTTACCTTCTTGCTCATCTGGGCACATGTAGGCCTGTGTTTAGCTGCTGGCCAGCAACCCCAGATCCTTTTCCATCAGGCAGCTTTCCAGTCCCTCTTCTCCAAACCTACAGACTTGCACTGGGTTGTTTTGACCAAAATGTAGGACCCAGAATTCTGACTTGCTGAACGTCATACAACTGATCTCAGCCCATCAATCCAGCCCACACAGATGCCCTGGCAGAGCTTCCTCCCCCTCAGCAGATCAACACTCCTACCCATCACAGTATCATCTCCAAACTTACTGCAGGTCTACTTGATCCCTCATCCAAATCACCAATAAAAATATTAGACAGAACTGGGCCCAACACTAAGCCCTGGGGAACCTAAGCAGTGACTGGCCATTAGCTGGGTGTAATTCCCTTCATCAACACTCTCTGAGCTCAGCCATCCCACCAGTTTTTAACAAAGCAGTGAGTTCACCTATCCAAGCCATGAGCTGCCAGCTTCTCTAGGAAAATTTTAATGATACAAGTATCATCATTCATTCCATAAGACTGACAGACAGACAGACAGACAGAGAGACACAGGTCAGTTTATCAGTCTAAATATTAGATTATAATAATTATAATATCATTATTATACTCAATTCCATATATCCTCTCCTCTTCTCTCCTCTTCTCTCCTCTCCTTCTCTTCTTCCCTCTCATTTTCCTTTCCTGTCCTTCCTTCCTCTGCTCTCCTCTCTCTCTTTAAATAAAAAAAAAAAAATAAGAGAGAAAAAAGAAGAACACCTAATTTCTCTACCTTATTTTTTTGTGAATTAATAAAATCTTCAAGGGCTCTCTGCAATTACTTGATGAAACAGAAATCAGATATACTTTTAAAGCTACTCATAAATATTTTCACATTAATTGGCTTGTGTCTCAGAAAGTCCTAATATACTGTTCATAGTCTGTAAACTATAAGGATGGTGTTACATATCAATTATTTTAAAGTTTTAAAAGCTCATATGAATTTATTTTCAGGTGGGACAGCATCCAGGCAGAAAGGATTTTTGGGATGTATTCGTTCATTACAGTTGAATGGAATGGCCCTTGATCTGGAAGAGAGAGCAAAGATAACACCAGGAGTTGAACCAGGCTGTCCTGGACATTGTAGCAGCTATGGTAACTTGTGTCATAATGGTGGAAAATGTAGAGAGAAATACAGTGGATTCTCCTGTGACTGCACGTTCTCAGCCTATGCTGGTCCATTCTGTAAGAAAGGCAAGCATGTCTTTTAGCTTTATCAGTTCTTGAAAACAAGACTATACAGTCCAGATCAAGATCTTTACATCCCCTTAAGGATATGTTTAAATGCTTGCAAAACATATGGTTTACATAATGTAGGTAAATATTCAGCTGAATTTGCTCAATATCTATAAGTTTTGCTAAACACTGTTCTTTCAGAGATAACTTCAGTATATACCATTTAAGCAGGAACCACATTATCTGAGAAGATCAGCATCTTCATGCATCTTTGATTCTTTGATACTATAGTAAATCCAGGAACTATATTTGTATAGTATAATATTTGTTTCTCTGTCTTTCAAATAGTAATCTCAAAACTAAGTCTGAGTTTGCAAAACAAACCAAGAAACAGAAGAACTTTCATCTACTTTTTGCTGTAAGAAGAAAGTGTGATCTTTACAATTCTCTAATATTATTTTGCATTATATTTAAATATTGAATTACTTTTTGTTTCAGAGGTCTCTGCATATTTTTGGATTGGCACTTCTGTGACATACAACTTTCAAGAATACTACACATTAGCTAAAAATTCCAGTTCTCATGCTTCTTCTTTCTATGCTGACATGACACTGTCCAGGGAAACAATTACATTTGCTTTTCGAACAACGCGGACACCAAGCTTACTGCTTTATGTCAGCTCCTTCTACAAGGAATATCTCTCAGTCATTCTCACCAGGAACGGTGAGTTTCAGATTGCCTGTCTGGAAACACTAATGGACATCATAACTGTCAGCTCAGATTCTCTCTGATTTCCAGACCTGCATCACAAACTACACGTTGTCCTGTTGTTTCTTTAGATGGTATCTTTGTTTTTCAGCGGCATCAAGCAATTCTTTCCACATGAAAAACATTCCTCCTACTGCACTTTCAAGTTTCACTACTGTTTTTTATCTTATCATGCTGTCAAGAATGTTTATTTCTGAAAATCCTTTAAAAATTTTTGGGGTTTAAAGTTTGGAAATGAAAATTAAAATTTTTCTAAAAAGTGTTCTGTTCACTGTTTCATTCATGAGACCTATTATTTGCCATCCTCAAAATAAATAATGATATAAAATACTTTTGAAAGTTCATTATCTATTTCCCAAATTAATAGACGTAGTTTCATTCAATTGATTTAATAAGCTACTCATATATCTATGAAAATACATATATATACACATACCTGTAAAAATACACCTAACATTACTGATATTTCTACTTAAGCTGAACATTATTTATTAGTTGGGTCTTTCTTTTCCATTATGTCATCTAGATCTATGTTTGTTTGTTTGTTTGTTTGCTTTAAGTAAAAAAACCCCACAGACTGAGTTAAATCTTCCAGTTTTTCAAAGACTCTTTGTAGTCACAGTAGGTATGTGCTCAAGGCAGATTCTGTGATTTCCTAGGCACATATTTGGATATAGAATAGCTGTATTATCCTCCCCATCATGTGACATAGAACACATTTTGCTCATGACTGGCTTGGGTCTGAAATGGGCCTTGATTTCTAGAGCATGAGTAGAAAAGTTGTCCATCTGCAGCTGAGAAGGAATTTCTGACAAGGAAACCATATTTCCTCTCTGTTCTCCTTTGTGTGTACAGATGGTATTCTGGGAGCTAACAACAAGGAAAGGAAAGTTATTTAGGAGTTAGTACACTGCATTCTATTTAATTTTCAGAAGGTCAGAGGTTTACAGGACTGTACAGAGAAAACATTATTCAAGAACAGTGCTTCTAAATTACTGAGTTATATTTGATAAGTCCCAGTTATGACAGCTACCAGACTGGATGATTCTCATGTCAATTTTGAAAGTACTTATAAAATTTCTGCCCAAATTTTAACTCATTAATCAAAACTGAGACAGCTTATGACTATTTTTGCCACTATATCCTACTTCTGACATTGCTGTTACTCATTCTGTTGCCTTTAATTTCTCACTTGTATCCACTTGTCATGGCTAAGTCCTTAAACAAATCAAGCATTTGTTCTGCCCTTGAAGTACCCCTGTGAAGCAGCGTATGATCTACACTGCCTATTGTGTATGTAATGTGCTACACCTTTTGCTCTCTTTATCCCTGCAGGAAGTTTGCAGGTTAGGTACAAGCTAGATAGCCATCAAGATCCTGATGTCTTCAGCATCAGTTTCAAAAACATGGCTGATGGACAACTGCAACATGTGAAGATTAACAGAGAGGAGGAAATGCTCTCTGTAGAGGTAATTCAGTTGGGGGCAGGGGGGAAGTGGATTATCATAAAAAATAGATAAGAAAAAGGAAGTAAATATTTGCAACAAGGCAGTTACCCCCAAAGAAAATGTGCCTTAATATCTCAAGTAATCTAAGCAAAGTTAACAGTCTCATGATAAACAGTCATTAATGTTAGCCAATCTCTTTGGTGTTAGTTTTGTTTATTTCAAAAAGTCAGTATCACTTCATAATTTCATATGAAAATGCAGTTAATTGTTTGGTAATTAAATTCTCAAAATTTGCTAAATGTGTATGACTGCTGTTGTTTGTTTCGGGTTTTGCATTTTGTTTTTTTTATTTAAATTATGCATTAAACTACAGTACAAATATAGTACCACCCAGATAATAATTCAAATTTATTTTTAAAACTTTCTTTGGTGTCTTTTACATCATCAAAGGAATGTTGCTATTAAGGAGGGTATTTTTGTTATACTTGTGGAAATTTCATGATAAAATAGAAATATTTATTTTGCTAATAGTTGATACTGACATGCAAAACATCTTTTTTTTTTTTTTTTAATTGGAAATTCTAAATTATCTGTATGTTACAATTTTATGTTTTGAGGCTAGAGCTTGGGTTTGTGTTGGTACTCGGCTTGAAGTTGTTCTAGAGGTACCCTGGGAGGCAGAGTATTTACAATATATTATTTGATCTTTATGAAGTTAAATATTGAGTGCCTTTTTTAAATGAAAAGAGACTAATTCATATTTTTAAAGGTTTTCTATTTTTATTCATGTTAGAGGTGAAAAAGAATGAATCAGCCAAATCAATAGGATAAAAAAAGGCTTATTAAGTGGGATGACTAAAAAGTATCAGTTATAATCAGTGATCTGAGGAAGCTGATAATCTATTTCCTGATGAGTTTTTACACTATAAATAACAAATGCTTTCCTCAGACCCTCTTATTTTTAGCCTTGATCTTACCTGCTTTTTTGAAAATATTGACTACTATCTCTTCCATTATTCTACTTTGTTCCTCACTCTATCATTCTATAGGTTAACCAGAATGAAAGAATGAAGTTTATTCTGACTTCAGGCACGGAATTCAATGCAATCAAGTCTCTCACACTTGGCAAGATTTTAGGTAAGAGGAACACTGCAGGGTTTTCTAAAACATGGATCAAAATGTCATCACGGGGCATGAAAAATAATAGCCTGAATGTCATTGAAAGACATTTGTTGTTGTGGATTTATTTAGACACAGAGTCACAATCAAGGTAGAAACTTCAGTCTTGTTGAAATACAGATATAATCACAAATAAGTGCTTCCTGAAAAAATGATCAAGTGGGTTCCATTAAAAATAATTGTACACTTCTCTTTCTCATTTTGCAATCAAGCATTAAGAAACACCACTTCGTTTTTTATTCTGGAGAAAAAACAAATCACATTGGAATTATACACAAAGATGATATAATACTATTAATCACGTATTGTACTCGAAAAACTTCCTGTGATTAGATTTTGGTGCAAACAGTTAAGAATATGGTAATGTAAGTCAAATCTTAGTGGTAGATTCTTTGTCTAGTGACGATTCTTCAAAATATGTCTGTTTCTTTTCAATAATGACTAAAATTAAATTTACCTATCTAGAATTACCATTATTTATCTTCTTCTTAAAAGAAAATAGCAATAGCCTGGAATAAAATTCTCAAGATCTTGTTATTTTCAAACCTTTTGCATTGTTAAAACTCAATGATAGAGGCAGATTTGGTGCTGGTGCAAATTTAAAGGATAATTCTCTTTCCTCTAATTTCATAGAATCATATAATGGTTTTGGTTGGAAAGGACCTTAAAGACCATCTAGTTCCAACACCCCTGCTCTGTGCCTGAACATCTTCCAATCCCCCTGTGGTAGGCAGGAACACCCTCCACTAGACCAGGTTTCTCAGAGCTGCATCCAACCTGGCCCTGAACAGTTCCAGGATACAAGTGGCTTTTGGGCTGCAAGTGCAAATTGCTGGCCTGTGTTCTGCTTGTTGTCCACCAACAATCCCAAGTCCTTCTCCTCAGGGCTGCTCTCAATTCATCCTTCACCCAGCCTGTGTTTGTGCTTGAGATTGCCCTTACCCAGGGCAGACCTTGCACTTGGCCTTGTTGAGCGTCATGAGGTTCTCAGAAGTTCAAGTCAGTCAAGGTACCTCTGGATGGCAACTCTTCCCTCCAACATGAACTGCATTACACTGCTTAGGGTAATTGGCACACTGGCTGAGGGTGCACTCAATCCAGCTGTCAATATCACTAGCAGAGATGAGAAATACTTAAAGTATGTTTTTACATTCCCAGATCAAGCAAAGGCTCTTTAATAGCACTTTTTAAAAAATGATATGAAAAGAGAAGGGTATAGATTGTGACATATATTAACTAAGGCTGCACTGAACTTTCCACAATATTGTAGTTAGACTGATGATTTTAACCCTTCCACAAGTAGACTTATAGGAAGTGTAGACTAAAAAAATTATCAAAATATGGATTATTGGAAACAAATTATATCTAAGTTTATAGGTCTTAATTTTTTTATAATTTTATATGGCACTAAAGTTATCACTGTTACTGGAAACAAGTCTGTCTATTATTAATAAACACAAATTTTAGCAGAAATTATGACCCATGTCCCAAAACAAAATCTGGTGAGTAAACTCATTGGTACTTGAACACTGAGCCAGTAAATGGCTGCAAAGAAATGTCGGTTTCCTATTCTTTAAAAAGCTCTTAAAGTAAACCAATGTGTTAACTTAGATTTTTTTGTAGAAATAAATGCAGAAAAGTGATCACAGAATGACTAAACAAGGTTGGAAAGGAACACAGTGGCTCATCTGCTCTAGCCTCCCTTCTCAAACAGGGTCATCCTGGAACACGTGGCACAGGATTGTGTCCAGATGGGTTTTGAATATCTCCCGTGAGGGAGGCACCACTACTTCTCTGGGCAACATGTTCCAGTGCTTGGTCATCCACACAGTAAAGAAGTTCTTCCTCCTGCTCAGGTGGCACTTCCTGTGCATCAGAGTGTGCTCATTCCCTCTTGTCCTTCTTGCCAAATGTCTTGCTTGCTGCTACTAAGCAGAGCCAGAATCCATCCTCTTGCCATCCACCCTTCAGATAGGCATTCATGAGGTCCCCTCTCAGTCATCTCTTGTTGAGGTCAAACAGGCCCAGCACCCTCAGTGATTTCTCATAAGAAATATGTGATATGTGACACAGAAGATGTTGAATTCTCTTGTCAACTTTTTATAGGTGATATATTAATCCATATTGCTTCTTCGGGCTTACAGGAAGTATTTATATGTTTTATATAATATTTACCTTAAATCAGAACATCAAAGAAATTTTTTCTTCACATTCAGTTGCATGTGGTTTTGTTTAGAGGAGTTTCTTTACTATATACCAAAGGGCCCTCCCACAAGAAACCACATAAATCTACCTTTTTTTTTCCCATATACCTTGGGAATAGTATAAGAGCTTGGGTTAATCTATGTTTCTGACATCATAATACACCCAGAGATACTGTCATAATAGTAGAACACAAGTTTCCCAAAATAATCTACGGAAAAGAAAACCATTATCTGAAATAGTCCATCATGCTACTGAGTGGGAGGCAGTAAGTCTCTGCCGTAAGGTCTCCCTGAAGCCTTCTCTTCTCCGTGCTGAACAGCCCAAATCTTTTCAGATATTCGTCATATGAGAAGTGTTCTAGCCTTCTGACCATCTTTGTGTTTCTTCTCTGTGCCACGTCTAACAGGTTCCAGTCTGACCTGGGCTGGGAATCCCAGAACTGGACACAGTGTTTGAGGTGGAGCCTCACAAGAGTAGAATGGAGGGAGGAAAATCTCCCTCAGTCTGCTCACTACACATCTTCATGTACAGCCCAGGAGAACACTTGCTGTTTGAACTGCAAGCATTGCTGGGTCATAGCCTATTTTTCATTACCAAGTCTTTCTACTAAGGGGTGCTCTCAATCCATTTGCCCCCCAGTCTGTATTGATATTGGGGGATTGCCCAGATCCAGGTGCAGAACTTTGCACTTGCCCTTTTTGAATTTCATGAGATTCACCTGGTGTGAGTCCTCAAGCCTGTCAATGTCCCTCTGGGTGGCAATTCCATCTCCCAGGTGTGTCAGCTAAACAGCTCCATTTAGTGTCATCCACAGACTTGCTTCAGATGCACTCAATCTCCTAGTCACAGTGTCATTAGTAAAGATACCGAGCAGCAATGGTGCCAGTGTGGGCCCCAGAGAAACACCACCTGTCACCAATCCCTATTTAGACACTGCATGCAGCTGTTGGGATAAGGAGATCCAGTTAATTCTTTATGTGTCAAATAGGTGGTGGTTGTTTTCAGTTATGAGAGTGTTATCTAGAAAAGGTGGATGAATGATTTTAAATATGTGATAAAATGCATACAGAGATATTTACTTTTATGAGGACAATTACCACATGCTAAGTAGCTTAAAACATATTAAAGAAATTTAGAAATCATGTTTATAGACAATAAAAAATTTTAATTATAGTTTAGTTATCATTAGGAGGATCTCAGTGTAACTGATCTGTTTTCTGACTGGAAAACTAAGTACCTCTAACACAAACAGAAACATATAATTTTGAAATGTAGATTTTAGATATAGAACTCACATTCCAGAAAAGAACTGGTATGTAGAGACGCACAGAAAATGGAAAAGAGAATGATCATTTTAAATTTAGGCATAAACTTAAAACAATATTAGCTGAAATATAAACTACTACAAGAAAATTATTACAAATACTTCCAAACTTTACAATTTGATGATAAAATCAAATCAGGACTGTATAATATTTTGAAATGCAATAGTTTATTGTAGCGACACTCATATAAGGTTAATACCACAATGACCAGTACAGAATAAAAGCTTCTTTTATCTTTGTTATAAAATATCATATCAAGGCTTATACCAAGTTACTTAAACATGCATTTGGTAAAATTTATGGAAATGTACATTTTTAGATAAATAACAATGTCTTTTGACCAGGGCCAATATTGTCTCTTCCATACACTTACAAAAACTGAGAGGTGGAATTTTCTTCAGTTATGTGATGGCTTTGCAATAACACAGCAGTGAAAAGCACAGAGTTACAATGACCTGTGAGGAACTCAGCTCAATTTGTCTCAGAAACTGTCCTGAAGAGAAAATATGTTTCTCCCCCTTTCAAAGGAGAGTTGCTGTTTCTTTTAGAAATCTGATTGCTTTGGGTTCAGATTCCTGTGAAGTCCTATCTGGAGACTGAAGAAGACTTCATGAAAGCAGAGGAAAAAAGTAATGAGTGTTTCTTCCAGTGAAGAGGCCTAAACATAAGGAGTTACAAAATATGAAATCATGTGTTTCCTGTAATTGAAAATATTGTTCGGGAAAACCACACAGGGAAGCTCTGGTTTTTTTAAGCACTATCTTCAATTGGAGAAATACTTTTCTGTGCTCTTATACATTTGAACATGATTCAGGTTTTTTCTTCAAACAAAAGTTTTGCAGAATCTCCTGCTCCATCTGAATCCCTCTAAGTCTGTGGGACCTGATGGGTTTTAAGTGAGAATACTCAAAGTGCTGGCTGATGTCACTGCTGGGCCTCTCTCTGTTGTTTTTGAATGGTGGAATCTGTACAAGTTACAGTTGACTGGAAGCTAGCTAATGTTGTCCCAGTTTTCAAGAAGGGTAAGAAGATTGACCCTGGAAACTACAGGCATGTCAGTCTCACTTCAGTGCCTGGTATAATTATGGAGAAGATTATTCTGGAAGGCACTGGAAAACAGCTGAAGGACTATACAGTCATCAGTCACACCCAGTACAGGTCCATGAGAGGAAAGTCCTGCTTATCAAACCTCATTTCCTTTAATGACAATGTAGCCCATGTTGTTGATCAAGGGAAGCCAGTTGATGTAATCTTTTTCAGTAAATCTTTTGAAGCTGTCTTTTACAATATCCTTCTGGATCTAATGTCTGGCCCACAGCTGGATAAATGCATCATGTAATGGGTGAGCAACTGACTGATGGGTCGGGCACAAAGGGTTACAGTGAATGGGGTGTCATCAGACTGGGGACCTGGCACTGCTGGGGTCCTACAAGGCCCCATTCTCAGCTGTGTTCTCTTCAACATCTTCATAAATTACTTGGATGAAGCACTCAAAGGTACAGTCCTAAATTATGAGGAACTATTGACTCCACTGAAGGCAGAGAGACCCTGCAGAGAGGCATCAACAAATTAGAGGGATGAGAAGTTACCAACTGTATGAAGTTTAACAAAGACAAGTTTCAGGTGTACCTGTATGTAAAACAGACTGGGGAATGAGCTGCTGGAAAGCAGCATTGCAGAAAGGGACCTGGCTGTCCTGGACCCTGGCAGATTGACTATGAGTCAGCAGTGCCCTGGCAGCCAGAATCAACCTTGTCCTGGTGGCGCATCAGGCACAGCATCACCAGCTGGGCAAGGGAGGGGATTGTCCCACTCTGCTCTGCACCGGCCTCACTTTGAGTGCTGGGTACATTTTTGGGTGACATAATATAAGGTTTAAAGCTATTAGGAAGCATTGCAGTTCTTGTCTTAAAATGCTCTGATAGGAGCTGTATGTCTACTGATTTTCTGCTTGACTAGTTCATAAGGACAAACGGTTGAAGCAGAGTTAAAGCAATGCCTTAGGATTTAGCTTTTATGTTTTTCAGGTCCTGTGTGGCTTTAGTCTGTAACTCTAAACTCCACAGCCTGTTAACTGCTGTTCTCACATTCTGGTTAGACATAACAAACCCTCTCTGGGCCTGGACTCAACAACACCTTGTTGTCCCAGGCCCCAAAATAAGTAAACTGGGTCTGAACGGGTCAGAAAAAGGTGATTACATCATTACCTGAAAATGTGATTGGAGAATTAACCCTGATATGCAAATGGACCAAACTTATACAAGTATGAAAAACCCGTGACCCAGTGTCCAAGGGTGGAGACCCTTCTGAAGTACCTATTGAAGGGCCCTCAGTTAATACCTGCTTTTATTGTCTTAATCTTGTCTAGCCTCTTTTCAGGTAGCCACTTCAAGATATCTCAATAAAAAGAGATACTGAGTGTGTTTTGCTTTTGAGGGATTTTTTTTTTTATTGGTTTTATTTAAGAAGACAATATAGGTGTAGTAATTTTGTTTATGCTGAACTTGGGTACACTTAGCAAATTAATTGCTATTACAGTATTTAAGGATGCGTAACTTCAGTTTACTGCAATATACAATCTCCAATAAACAATTTGTGAGTAGTTTTGAGTGTCATTTTCAATCAGTTAAATTTTACTTTAGCATGAAAGTGGATGATGGTGGTCTTCCCTAAGCCCTTTCACTTTCATTATCAAGACTGTCTGATCCAATATAAAGCTTTATTTTATCCCAGCAATATTTTCTAGTTAAGGAGTCAAGTGAAATCAAAGGATTTTAAATATTTTCTTTCCTATTATACATATATGCAGTTTAATAAATGATTCATATAGGAACAGAAAAATAATAGAAACCACTCTCTTCTTGAGGTTTTCAATCTTACTCATATTTAGAGGTATATATTTTTATCACAGGGGGTTTGGGACAATGTTTTCTTACAATGTCAATATTAATCTTTTTCTTAAGATGTCCCATCTTAGCAGATCATTCAGTGCATAAAGGCAAGTATCAGAAACATCTGCAAACAAAGCAGAGACAGTTAAACAGCCAACATTTTATGTAATCCATCAGTGTAGGTGAGCAGGGTTTTGGCTGACATACATCTATATATTAGTATATCATCACTGCAATAAGCAGAGTTTATTTCAGGAAAATGTTGCTTTGAGTTTTGCAACATTCTGCCTGAACACATTTTCCCATTTTTCGCTATTAACCTAAATTTCAATAAGGGGTGTATGGAAAACTTAAAATTATTATGGTATCCATTTTAAAGATTACAGGTTCATTCCTGGATTCCAGGATAAGTTGGAAGTGAAAATTAATGAGATGAAATTCCTAATTTATTTGCAAATTTACTTCCCTTATGAGTCTCCTTTTTTAAACTAGTACTTTCAGAGTTTTTGCTTAAATTAGGACTGTCAGAGTAAATAAACTGATTGTTTTCCACATCAGAAGTGGTTCATTAGTGAGTATTATGTGGTGAATAAATGGAGAGTTCTAACATGCACTGTACATGCATCATGTATTCAGAAAGGCAACTTGGGAGAATAAGGGAAGAGGTATCTTCTTTTTTTTTTTTCTTCCTCATTTGTATTAACAATAATGGTATCATGTTTTAAAATAGCAAATTGGAACACTATTCATTTTTTTAAATATCACAAAAAATATCTTGATGGATTTCCAGGATCTAAGATCTTCAGAGAATTTTTGTTTTTACAGACTTGATGGTGCTAGAATGGAGTAGATATATGAATCTATGAAATGAATATGTTCCAACAATGTTTATTTATGAGAAGAAATCCAACAAAATGCATTTTTCTGGAATTCATTCTTTATTGTTACATTTTTGCAGAATGAAAAAGTGTTGCATTTTAATTGAAATTCTTCTGTTGCAATAGAAACTTTTTGCTTTGGAACTTGCTCTAGCAATTTAAAAGCATTTCCTTCAGCAGATTAGCAAGTCTCATCTGTTCAAAAAAAAAAGGGGGGGTTTGAATATATATCTGACTGTCTTTTCATTAACGTCAGACAAAAAAGAGATTCAGTGTATCTACATATGTTGCTGCAACTCAAAAATACTCAGAGGAACACAGGTTAATTATTCATTTATTCTTCTGACACTTTATTTTGTACATTTGCACTATGATTAATTGTGTTCTGTTCCTTTTGATTAACAGAAAACAGAGATGTAGATGAGGAGACTATGAAGGCAAACTCTCAGGGGTTTATTGGCTGTCTCTCTTCAGTGCAGTTCAACCACATTGCTCCTTTGAAGGCTGCACTGCACCACAGCAGCTCAGCCCCTGTCATTGTAAAAGGGCGTTTCACTGAATCCAACTGTGGTACTTTAACTGGAGCTGACTCAACGTCAAGTGAAACAACCCATTCATTTGCAGGTAGCATATGGTTATCACTTGTTCTGATCTCTGAAGCAAAATCTAAATAGAGTACTCATGACCTGAATCACAACTGACTTTTTATTTCATGCAGGTTAACATCTCAGGAGTACTTTGTAAATAATTCTCTTTTATACGTACTTCTTTCTCTCTAGCCCTTCTCTATTTGTCTGAATGTTAACATTTTTCTTTTTTATCTCTGCAAAGTGTCATTGTTGTTCTATGCATGCTTACTGACCCACACTACTGCCACTGTACCATATAGTAAATGAACTGTAACTGTGTGAGAATATCTTTAAAAAACTGTCTTCTATTTGTCTGTCATTTTCTTCTTTTTTTTTTTTT
>VXAC01006285.1:165611-212104 GCA_013399225.1 Rhipidura dahli
TTTTTTTTTTTTTTTTTTTTTTCTGCTGCAGATCACTCTGGACCAATAGATGAGGGAAAGCCGTTAGCTAATGCAATCAGAAGTGACTCTGCAATTATTGGAGGTAATAGGGACTCTAACAACTTTACAGGAAACTTTTTTTCCTAACTGTTAATCTGTCAATGATGAAGTGAAGTCAGTTTAGCTTTGTGTGTATACAGAGACTAGTAAAAAAACCCTTCATTTTACTGCGATTGGTAGACAGATAAAAATCAAGCACTGTTTTAAAATACAATTGATCGCTCTTTTATTTTCTTATTACATAAATTTATGCTGTGTTTCCATATATTAAAATATTCTGCTGAAAAACAAGGCAGTAAGGACAGAATTCCAATCTGCATAATAGTGGTGTCTCTGACTTTAAAAAGTATCTGGATTTGTTGTGAAAAAAGCATGTATTTAAGAAAGAACCATTGTTTCTTCTTGACTTCACCTTTTGCTACAAAGTGAAGTTCAAAATCTTCTTTAGTAAATCTGAACAACAAAGACTTTTTATTGAGAATTTGAGGTTTAACCCTGCTTGAATCAAGCCTCTGACAATCTGAGGAAATTTCATCCTGGTTTCCTATTTGGAAGGCAGTGTACTGTTGGAAACACTTGCATTGATTTACAGGTTAAAATTAAAATGCATGTTACACTAATAATAATTTTTTAAAATGCTGTTGGTTTGAAATACCATCTCTTCTTCTTTTACTTTCCATTTCTTTTGGATATTTTTATCAACTCAAATAGAACTACAAATGACGATTCCTAACTTTTTTCAAAATAATACTTTTTAAAGTAAATTTTTAGAGAAATAGAGGAAGAACCATGTAAAATTCAGTTACTTCTGAAGTGAATATATTCATAGTCCCTTTACTGTTTATGACTGTTAGAACAAATAGAGTGTAAAGCTTAGGATAGATTTGTATGCTTGAGAACAGGACTGATAATCAGGATATCCAGGGTCCATTACTGTGTCTTTCTGGATGATTGTCCTTAAGATTAATCTCATATGAATCCTATGTGCAGGATCCATCTCATAAGTATAGCACTATGTCACTGGCAGGGCAGAGTTCTGATCCCCTGGTAGAGATGCCTGGGAGCTCCTTTTAGGCAAACAGCAACGGGTTTGAAGGTAGAAGGAGAAAGAGCGGTCCACTCTGAGCCTGAATTAACTCTTTATTTTCCTCATGGAGGAAAACAGAACAAGCATGCAAACTATACTCAGACACAGAATGCCACCTGGTACCTCCTGCAAGTCCTTTTTCTCCCCAGCTAGGAGAGGGGAGGGGCGAAGTGGATACAACCAGTGGGGAGAGAACAGGGGAGGAACCAGGTGAACAGAACCAACTACAAAATAGAGATATCTGAGAACCTTTGGATCTGATGCATAGTCAACTAACCTCATGAATATGCATCAGAGAACCAGAAGAAGGGTCCAGAAGAGGGGGAGATGCCATCGCCCACTGTGGGCAGTGGTCTCAGCCCATGGCTTCTTCTTGAATGCTAAAATTTATCCACTGCTTTTTGCATGGAGAACAGGGTAGAGCAACACTTAAGGATCTTCATATGAAACCTACCAGTTCTGTTTCTTTAGCAGAAATGAGAAGTACTCAAGTGGGCCTAATAGGGACAGTTTGGGCTTGGGGACCCTTGGCAGAAACTCAACTCCTTTTACCAGTATTGAAGCAAGTACATGTCTCTGTCACTTCAAATTTTCTTGCAAGGCATAGTATTCTCTCCTGTAACAACCGTCCTTTGTGAGAATTTCCAGGAGCATTTCTTCTTTTGGGAGGTTTGGGAGGTGGTGAGGAAATAAACTTGTTTTCAGTCATGAAGATGATGTATTGGCAGTATAATTCTGATTCAATTTGCATAGATTGACAGAAAGAGGGTAGCGGAATGAAAAGGTCATCCCCTCTGTCTTTTAAATTTTGAAAAGGTTTACTTTCTAAGAGTTTTTAAAGCCTCGGAAGACAAATGATATAGTGGAATTTAGTAGAATAAAACTGTCCAGGCTTCTCATTGTTGTTAAAAATGTTTAGGGCTATGGATGGTTGAGTTAAGATAAGACCCTGCAGTCACCTACGAGTCTTCCATTTAAACAATACTATGCTGACATGCTATGGTCAGTGAATGCCAAAAGCACACTGCATGACCAGTGACCTTTAAGAGAGTAATACCAAAGATACTAAAATGAGAGATTATCAAGCCTAGAAGCTTCCCTGATTTAAAGTGATACTTTTATCTGTATAATTTTATACACATCAAATGAGAATTTTACCATTGATTTCAGGAAGAAAATCTGTTTCTGAGTTTTTCACATGTCTAGTTTTGTCAAAACTTGCTTTACTGTTTCAAAAATTAGTATTCTTTTACATAAGTAATTGTACATACAGATCACTGTGTACTAGGTAACTTAGTGTGGGTGGGGATTTTTGTTGTACTAGCAACAAGGTCATTTTTTAACTTCAAGCTACAATAGTTACAATCCTTTTAAATAATAATAACAGTATACTTTTATTGTTAGTAAACACATTTGGGAACATGCATTCACCATTTTTCTACTGCTTAACTACGTTTTTTTAAAAGTCAAAACAAAGCAAGCAGTGCAACATTCAGTAAAAGTTTAATGTTAAAGACCCTTAAATGAGTAAAACTGAAAATGGTATCAGTTCAGCTACTAAAGTAAAAACATGTTTACAGAAAAGTCCTTTGAGAGAGCATTTACTGTGATTGAAAGAAAAGAATGACTGTTCTAATTAATCTAAATAAGTGCAAGATTTACTTAGATTGCAAAGTTCATTTCTGAGAAGGGGATACTGTATTAAAACCTTTATATGCCTACAATGATGGATGGCTGCTCATATTAGAGATCAAGAAAAATGACATGTGCTGAATTTTGGATGCTCTGTTTTTATCTATGGTGGTAAGGGATTAGATATTTTTATTTTTCTTGCAGTGGTGACCAAGCTGTGCAACAGATTGTCCCTTTATCTAATATGGCTGAGCCACTGCATTACAACTGTTTTCAGACTGCTTAGTGCTCTTTCCATCCCAACAGCCTAGTCCTACTTTCTGCCTCTTTGAAAAACATGATCCATTTCCTTTATGTTTCACTTCTCCTCAAATTCCTCTTCTGCCCATTTTCTTGACTCGTGAACCTAAGATCCTAAGACCATTATGACAGGATGAGTGAGGAAGAGGGGAGATGGGCTGTCTGTCTGTAAGGTCATGCTTATCTCTATGAGAAGTGTTTCACCTTACTCTTGCTTATCTGCAGTGGCTCGAGTTCCCAGAACAGCAGAGATCTAGGGCCAGATAGTAAAGAAGAAAAAGAAGTCCTCTTATTGAAAATACTCTAAAGCCCCTAGTGGTTTTCCATTCAAAAGCTTCAGAAATTATATTTTTCTGTGGATTTTTAAAGAAATTAGTAGTAGTGTGCAAACTTTCAAAACAATCACCGTGAAGCTTGTGCTACAGTGCTGTTTCTGATTTGAAAGCCGTGGCTTCTCATTTCTCAGGCTTTCCTGTAAGTTCTCTGGCCTACTATTTGTCCATCCTTTCTCATTGTTTTTTTCTCTTTTCTGCTTGTAGGTGTGATAGCAGTTGTCATATTCATCCTCCTTTGCATCACGGCCATAGCCATACGCATTTATAAAAAAAAAGGCATATACTCAAAAAATGAGGCAAAAGGATCTGAAAATGAAGACAGTGCTGAATCTGCATTGAAAAGTGAGCTCGGCATGCAAAACACAGCCAATGAAAATCAAAAGGAATACTTCTTCTGATTGTCATAAATTATTTGATTTAATCTAATATAGTAATGAGACAGTCTGACTTTCTTGCTAAACCGGGGTCTCTCACTGGACAGAAGTTGTTCTTGCACACTGCTCTAAATGCAATGGATTTGAGACTTACTATACTCGATATGTTCAGTCTCAGTGATTGCTGTAGCGGGCCTCTTTAAATTACATGCATTTCTTAGCTATTATACCGTAAATGCATTTTATGTAACAGTGAACTAGATATTGTAACCAGTTTCATTGTTGGTAGTTTCCAACTGTTCTAATGTGACCTTCTACAACTGAAGTTTAATGTACACACTGAATATGATTTTTGAATGGGAAAATTGTTATGAATTTATTCCTATCCTTTTTATTTAAAATTTGATTGATGATTTTTGTTCAAGGTGAAAGGTAGATTTTAATACTTTGTGTTACTAAAGAAATTCTGCCGTGCTGCATTATGGTGGTCCCTCTTACTTCCTCAAACTGAAAATGCCTTTCGAGCTGCTGTTGGCTGGTGTCAACATCTGCTTGTGAGCCATGGCATTTGGTGTCCAAAACGAATTGTATTTATTTCCCCTGGGACTGATAATTGTCACTAGACCATTCTTTTGGCAGGCTTAGCAGAACTGAAGAGTGTACAGTGGGTTGAAATGTTTTAAAATCTCTTTTGCAGTAGATTTTCACTCAGGTGATGGCACCAAGAGACTCATGCACATTCTGGGTATTTTGAATAAAATTGAGCGAGGGAAAAGGCAAGACCTATGCTTGGAAAGATCAAGTAATAGACTAACAATAGTTAATTTATCAAGAGTGAAAATACCAAAGGTTTATGATCAAGGTTACTGTCCCTGGAAATTAGTGATGATGCTTCTGTCAAGAAGTAATGCCCCCTGCACTATCTGGGATGTAGTTTCTGGAACTGTTGTATCTATGATTTGGTCCAGACCTCAAGTTTAATTTGTTCTAAATTGTAGAAATTATACAGTGTCTGCTACATGAACACCTTTGTTCTTAACTCAGTAGTACCTACTATACCTCTGTGAGATAAGGTCTGATTATACCACTCAGAATTAAACAGGTGCTTGCTATGCTGACAGAGTAAATGAAAGCTATCTATTTTGTTGTACAGACAAATTGTTAGATGTGAAGGCTAGGTTTAACTTGTCTGAAGAGAAGATTGTCAGGTCCCTTTGGACACCATAGGGTATCTGAAATACCCATGTGGCCCGATGTGAATGTCATAGATTCTGCAGAAGATATGTGTCATTCAGAAGACACATACAGGACTTGGGTGGAAGGCATCATAAATGGCATTAGGTGACAATTTTTAGGTAGTTGACCCACACAAAGCATTTTTCAGTTTTCCCCAGTCAGATGACTGGGTGTCTAGAGTTAGGATATGAGAAAACAAACAGGAATTCTGTGACCATGTAGACTTGCGTTTAAAATTGTAATATCTTCCAGAATTTATTTATATTCACTCCCATTGAAAGCAATGAGAACAGTTACTATTTTACTTGAAGAATCAAAGCTAGACCCTAGATTGTGAAGTTTAGAAAATGTTTATCATAGGTGCCCAATAACATTATAAAGACGTGGAAACCTGACATGGTATGCCAGAACCTTTAACATGTAAATTTTTTACATAAATGGTAATTGTAAGTATATATATTCAGCAGATATTTTCCTTTAAAACTTACTTTCTTCCATTAGTCTTTACTTCCTATTTTCAGAATTTTACCATTCCTTTCTACTTCCTTCTATACAGGTTTACTTTTTTTTTAGGAACAATTTATTTCCTTTTTTTGGGTGTGTGGATGCTCTGCAATCTTAATTGTTCAGATTAACATGTAGTGCTCTCTTGCTTTAATTTTTGCAATTCTGTTTGCATCTGTGATAGATAAATCAGGCTGAGGACCCAGGATCAAGAACTGTATCCATGTTGTGGCTGTGATACAGTTTGCTTCATGATAAGAGGTCACCTTTAGGAAGATCAGAGTGCTGGACTATTCCCAATAAGTGATGAAAATACCCTGCTTGTGGATGGGGAGTGGTGGAGGTGAAAGCCTCACATGAGTCATGACAAGAAGACTTTGAATTATTGAGTTTACTACTTTGAACCTTTTCATCTACTTACTTTAAAGTGAAAATTACAACTCCTTTTCGAGACTTTGACCTAAATTGTATTAAATTCAAGAGAAGTCCTTCCATGGATATCTCTGCAACCAAAGCCTCTGCATCTCAGGAGGTTTTCCCTTCCTGCTATGGACATATAGGTATCCACATTTTAGTGCCACTTATATCAACAGATCCATCTGCAGGCATGTGTCCCAGTCAACTCCATTTCTATTGTTGTGGGATGAAGTAACCATGTGGGAAAAACCTATAAAACAATGATGATTATAGTACACCAAAGTATTTTTGATTTAATGATAAAAGACAAATTGTCTTTTATCTTAACTCTCATATGAGAATTGCTTATATAAACCTAATAAAGTCTAAAATTTACCCACAGCAGGACAAGTTGGAAGAATGTAAACCTAACTTTTCAATCACTCACTCTGAATTTTGTTGCCTTGTAAAGTTTTATTGTGTGTCTTCATGGAGAGAAAATTCTCTTCCTTTACTTCATTCTCTTCCAAATGAATATTTTCTTTCCCCATTCCTCAGATTTTTTAAAAGGAACAGGAAGGGAAAAGCTTAGTAAAATCCCTATTTCACTGACTAGCTACAAAAAGGGGAGAAGAATAAAAATGCCTGTGTGAGGGGCACATTATTTCATTCAAAGTCTTCTTTTAAGGCATTTTATTTTCTGAAGGATTCTAAGAGGGAAAAGATATATGGATTTTGTTGAATGAACATCTGTAGATTTGTAGAATAAAACAACTACGTCTCCCTTAAGATGCAAAAGCCCATTTTCATACGTAGGAACAGTTATCATATGTTTGTCAGCTAATCTAAAATATACATGTTTGAAATCAATGAAGCAGCATTCTTCATTATTTGCTGCATTTCTATGGGGATAAAAAATGGTGGCACCGAAGTGCGCTAAAACGTCATACAACATTGTGCTGTCCCTTTTTTGATTCTCTAATCCATTGTGTGACTTTTCACCTCACTGTTAATAAAGACTTTTTAAAATAAAGTGAGGAAAATATTTTTTAAAAGAATTTGTATTAAAAAGTTTAAAATTGACAACAATATACTGATTTTTTTTCAACAGTAAATATATGTAGAAGTGCACATAATATATTGGTGAGTGTGGTTATTTATAGGAATTTCGGAGCGCTAATGCGACAAATTTGCTATGCATTGACACATTTTCCATGGCAAATATATTTTTTCTTAAGTACATTAGAAAATAAATAGCAGCATGTATGCTGGTACATTTTTAAAGCTTTGTGTGGGCTCTAGCTACAAAGGGCTTATAATTATTTATGTATTCAGCATTTAGCAAATAAATATGACTTAGTTGGGTTTTAGGAAAACATTTTCCAATACATCCACTGTTGTGTAAATGAAGAATATGTTATAAACCAACTACACAACTTAACATGAAATGTAGTCACATTCAAAATAAATTTACAACATCATTATTCATAGCAGTCACATACAAGGAAAAAGGCTTGTACGAGACAAAACTGACAGAATTCCTTTGTGGAATCACCTGCATAAATTCAGAAGATACAACTATTGCAGGTTAGCAGAGGATTGATAAGAAAATATCCTTTTGAAATAAAATTATTTTTAGAAGTAATTGTGGTTGTTTACACTCAAGGCAGAGATATGGCCACATAAGCCATGTGATGCTACCTTCTCCTGGAGCCTTTTGGTGGTGGTGGTAAGGAAAGAAGGGTTTAATGAGTTTCAGTACAGAAACTGTGAAGCTTATAACATGAGAAACAGAAAAAAACAACAAAGGTGTTCATAAACTGTGCTTTGCTAAGAAGTCATACTCATCTTTATTCTTGAAGGACTGTCTGAAAAGTAATTTTTGACAAGAACTGGCAATGTTCTTTGGATACATTCCCCAAAACTCTTAATCTTTGATCTTCTCATTTTTAAGAAGAGAATCAGACATCACAATGTCATTACAGAGAGACGGATGCCCTTTTGTCAAACACTGACAAAATATCATTTAAACTCATATGAATTTCTGAAGTATGATGAAATGTTGTTTCTAACATTTTGTATAAATAACACTGAATAAACCATTCCTAAAGCCCTTATTAAATACAATGTTAAATCCACAGTAAGAATCACCTTCAGCCTCTGAGGAAATGCATATGTACACGCATGCACACACCACACATACATATTTGTAGATGAGCAATGACGTTAGTGCTAAGATTCTTTAAATGTAATCATTTTCTTTATGTTTATTTGTATTTTCTTTGTATGTCAAATACTGAAAAAATGTCCAGAGCTCAGAACAATCCTCTCTACACTCCTTACATCTGGAAATAATCAAATCATTTAAAGAAATAGTTCAGATTTTCAAGGTTTTTTCAAGCGGACAAAAAATAAGATCCTGAAGCCTCCTCCAGGACTGTAAGAGGCAGAAAACCAGACTGCTGATAGAAAAGGTTGTAGCATCTCTCACACAAAGACAAGGCTTTTTGTTTTTTGATTTCTCTTATTTATATCTAGGCCTTAAGAAACCATTTGACTGCTAGCAAAATAAATTTAATACATACACAATTAAATCACTATATTGAACATCATATTTAAGCTACTATCCAATGTGTGTCCTAAAAAAGCTCTAATTAATTAGTAATCTTTTACCCAGCTAATATATCCTTTACCAGTTCAATTGAAGTGCACTTCTCCCAGTCAGACAGCTGAATTTAGGTAGCAATAGGGCTCATGCCTTTGGATTAGGTGAGACAGTAGGCATCAGCAAAAGGTTCCTAAATCTGCAGAAGAGAAACAGACAATCAAAATCCTTCTGAAGTCCAAGAAAATTGAAGACAAATTGTCAATGAGTTGCACCAGATTTCACCTCTGTGAATTTGTCATCAGGAACCGACTGATAACAGCATAAAAAGAAATATTAAAATAATGCATATATTCTTCTACAAATGAACTGATATCAGATAGGGCCTGGTAATCTTTGTATGTTATACTTCTTAGCACAGCACAGTATTTTTGTCTTCTAACCTACTGATATGTGCAAGAACTTAATTCAAATAAAATGCAATATTTTTGGAGTCTTTGAACTGATGGTTTATTTTTCTCAAAAACAAAAGTGCCTTGCAATCAATTTTTAAGGCCAGTGTTCATTAATCTAAAAACAGCCATCATAAAATCTGTATTAAAAACAGAAAAGCTGCAAAACATCCCTCACTACATATTATAAATTCAGCGGTGCACACCTGCCTATAAACTATTTGAGTAATTAACAGCATTTCAGCACACTTCTCTACAGTTTGTGGACTGATCTCTGAGAAGTCCAAGAATATCTATCCCACCCTTAGATGTATGCCCTTGAAAAAAGCCATTAACCTTAACACTCCATTAATACAATGCAAAGAATATACTGAAGTTTTGACTTGCTTGCTTTATTAACATTTGTGAAGCCCTTGGAAGATGAAAGCTTTCATATAAATGGACAGCATGATAATAGAAATGAGATCCTATCTTTTATTTAGGAAAAAATGATGTGGTAACTAATATTAATTATCTGTACTTAATTTAATACATTTATTTAAGGAGATGGTCCTGTTTCATTCAATCAGAAATAATAGAATTTTCCTCTTTTTTTATCTATAGAATAACTCATGAATAAAGAGTAGAAAAACAGACCTTGGACTATTTGGTGTAATATAGATTTGATTGCATGTCCTCTTATATCAGAAAATTAGAGCCCAGAACATTTTCATCTAAATAGATGGGAGATAGTTGAAATAAACAAGACAGGTGTCGTATAAGTAAACACAAAACAGGAATTACAACAACACATCTACATTCTTACAAAATGTTTCCTGCTAATTGATAAGTTCAATGGGAATATCACATACAGATGTTTTAATGTTCTTAGTAGCTTCCTCATCTTCATTAATCTTATTGTCTGCTAGTTTTAGTTACTCTTCTAACCACGAGTAACTGCTAGGCTTGCCATATTTTATTTTCTAGATGACAGGATAAAAGATTTACTGTTTTCTAATGTCTTTAGATCTATTGCATGTGGAAACACTCATTAACATAAAATAATATTTTGGATTCTATATGAAGCAGCAAATCTAAAAGTAAATATATACTGATGTGGTCTTTGGTTCTTTTATGTTTTTGGGGTATTTCTTTGTTGGTTACCCACCTCATCCAAACACCCCCACAGTAAAAAGAAAAGGGTTTTCCAATTTTAGCTTAATTGCATCATGCTTGTGAACAAATTATTTCAAAAGGGTCTATAGGATGTTAATATTTAATTTAAAAACTGTAGACTTTGTTAAGAAAACATTCAGAAGGTTTCAGTAGTTCCAGACCCAAGATATGTCCTCTCTATTTTTTTAATTAAAACTATTATGAAACATTCTTTATATGGTATTTATTTTTCTCCACTGCACTCAATGCCAGTAGAAGTAGAGGTTTAAATCTCACAAATGGTATCCATTCAGCCATGGTCCCCTCACTATGGCAGTTCTTAAACTGTACCTGTGAAATTCTTTGATTTTTACAGGTAGGAACAGAAAACACTTTTCCGGTCATAGTGTTTCATAACTTCAGTAAAAACCATAAAGAAACTTATTACACAGCAAATACTCTCCATGGAATTAACATTCAACTGGATTGTTCAGTGTCATGAGCTGTAAATCAGTAACTCACACTTAAATTATTGGTGTTGTGTTTCTATGATTTTTCTGCTTTGAGATTCAAATTCAAAATATGTACATCTGATTCAAAGTAATTTTTAAATAATTATTGTCATAAGCATAAAAATTCTATGTTTCAGGTTTTTTTACAGATAATTCTACTGGAAATTAGCAGTTAAGTATAGAATAGGGTTTTTTGAAATGTTTCATATATTCCTTTCTGTGACACCATTACAAAGTTCATATGTTTTTAGAGTGTACTGTGAGGGATTTATGATTTATTCACAGAAGTCATAATAGGAATAAAAGGACAAAAGTCGTAGAAAAGGACAAGAATATAGAACAGGAATTTGTTGATAAAACTTTTTATATAGTCCTGGAAGTTTGCTTTGTATGGTATTTATGGTACGGTTATTTTTCAATTCATATGAAGTGCTTACTTGGGATCATGTCATCAAGCATATCAACTTTAAATTATTTCTTTTGTAAAAACAAGCTAACGAATTTTAGTTTCAAGCTGATACTTAGCTGTCTGTTTGCCTCAATAAAGTACTTCAATATGTAAATTAAGTACAGATTGAAATGCCTATTATGTACATTTTATGTCTGGTATCTTTTCTCTGACAAAGAATAATAATTAACAGCCCCCTGAAACAGGAAAATCTTTGAGTGTCTAGAGTTCCCTTCACAGTCTTATTTGATGATTACAAGTAAACCTATTTAGTTAGAAACTAATTAGGAAAGCATTAGTAAATGCTTGCTATTTAGTGTTCTAGAATATTCAAGTGCTACATTTGCGAAAAGAAATGCTTCTTAAATGAGTCAAATAATGCATATTATGGCAGTAAGGGCACCCTTGTACAGTACCTGCCTGCCCACTCTGATGCTTACTAGTCATTGAGAATCACTTCTCCGTTACCAAATTCACCTTAGGGTTCTATGGTATACTGCAATATACTTTAAACATGCTTGCAGCAAATATGTCTTACTGTTTCACAATGCCCTTTTTAAATTCAACGAATTCATTTTTGCTCATAAGTATATATCTGGTGGAGAATCTATAGTTGTAATTACATACAAGGTAGCTGCAATGGAGATTGCTTTACCATAAGGTGTCTGTTGCACCATGAGTTAGCTCACAAAAGGTGCCAGCTCAGTTCTGTTTTATTTCCATCTGGCTGAATTGTGTCTCTCTGAACTGTATTTCAGTACTCTTGGGCTAAATTGATGGGAAAAGCTCATGTCACCTATCTTTGGTGCAAAGGTGTCCCAAGCACAGTGTGACCTGTTCTAGCTGTCCAGACATCATCAGTCATGTAGTTCTTCTCTGCAGTTCCAGGGCCAGGTTCAATCTGGGAGGAAGCCCACATGCTGCTGTTTCTACAGGACACTATACTGCAGGGTCACCTATAGCAGACACATAGGGATACACATCACCTGGAAACTTCTCTTATTCTGTATGCAATAAAAAGAGTAAGAAAGTCTAAGGGTGGCAACTTTTGCTCAGGTCTGAGAAAGGAGGCAGACAACCTGACAGACTGTCAGCAGGGAGATGGCTGACAGTGATCTGGTCTGTCCTGAATTGGATGGTGCAAAGGAGGAAGAGGAGCTGGTGGTTTCTCCTCTTGTTAGCAGAAAAAAAACCTGCAGCAATATAACCTTTGGTACCCATTTGAAGAACAGTACTAAGAACAATAAAAAAAAATAGGAGCCCCATATCTCAGCTGAGCACAGTTCTGTGTAGTGGATAATGACAGAGCAATGATGCAATACAGCCTTTCCTGGACATGCAATGCATTATGAACAGTGCACTGGCAGGAAGTTATATAGCTAAAAAAATTTCTTAATTAATACCACCCTCAAATTTCCAGCATGGCATAGTATTATGCAAGAAATCCACGCATAATGCTCTCTATTCCTTTAGGGTTAGGTCAACACACTTAGACCATGCTAGCTGCTTATTTCCTGCTGAGAACTGAGGCATCTCACTCAAAATCATTTTCTCTTGCTCCAGAAGACAAATGTCAGTCTCTGGTAGAGACAGCAATATGAGGCAAAATAAGATCTCATAATGCCTTAAGAACTGGTGGCAGAAGTCAGTCATCCTCTCTCACTCAGGGTAAGCAAGATCTTCAGAAACACTTGTCTTGATTCAGCGGGTCAGTGCTCTGAACAAAATAACTAAACATTTGGCTCAAAGAATCATAGAATGGAAGGGAGCTCTAGGGGTCATCTGATACAATTTCCCTACTCAGGCAGGGCCACCCATAAGAAGTTGCCTGGAACCATGTAAAGATTGCTCTTAAAGGTCATGAAGGATGGAGACTTCACAACAACCCCTTTCAGTAACATAAGTCACCCTCACGATAAAACAGTGTTTCCTGATGTTCAGGAAGAGTGTCCAGTATATCTGTTTATGCCCGTTGTCTCCTGTCCTGTCACTGGGCAGCACTGGAAAAGCCTTCTTTACACCTGCCCTTCAGTCATTTATGTATATGGATGAATTCCCCTCTGAGTATTCTCTTCTACAGGCTGAACGGTCACATTTCTCTTAGTCTTTGTTCACGAGAAAGACCACCAATGCTTTAATCATCCCTGTGGCCCTTTCCTAGACTCTCTAGTGCTGAGGAGAGGAGGAAGGATCAACTCTCTCCACCTGCTGTCAGTGCTTTGTTTATTGCAACCAGGATACCACTGGGCTTCCCTGCAGCAAGGGCACATTGCTGATTTATGTTTAGCCTTGTTCCACCAGGACTCCCCGGTCATTTTCTCAAAAACTACTTTCCAGATGGATGACCCGGCATACACTGGGGCATGGGCCTATTTCTCTCCACAAACAGAGTTTATATCCATAAACTGATCACATTGATTGGATGTTCTGCAAAGCACACCACTGACATTATAAATACCATTAATCAGCCAAATTTCTTCATTAGTATGTCTTTACTTTTACTCAAAATGACAACACTTAATTTATTGTAATCAAAATCTATATAAATATCTAACTAGGCTATGTAAAAAGATAGTATTTCAGCAAATGCTATAAAAAGAGATTCAGCAATCATTACATTTTTTCAGTTGCCTGTATGCTCTGTGTGTGTGTGTTTGAAGATCAATGATAGTGTGAAAAATAATATGCTGCTTTTTATTTTGACTGTGATCACATCTCTCACTTTTTATTTTATTTAGAGAGGGAGCTCCTCAGTACTAGAAGTTTTGTGGCTGGATGAGGTGTAAGGAAGAGCATTAGTCAAATGACCACTAGCTTTTTCCTTTATGTAAGTTCTAGGTGTCAGATTCTCCCTAAACGGTAGCTAATAAAATAGTGTTATGGCAATGACACATCAAAGCATATAATATGAAATCTTTTTTTTCAGTATAAATTAAACAAATGTTCATCTTGCCGTAAGCTCTTGATTGAATTAGTTTGTGGATGCATTTCATACATCAGATTTTCTGGCATTGTTTCAACATATTGTAAAATTATATATGCTTCAATAAAAGAAAAAGTGACTTAAAAACTAAGACAAAGCTCTGTTGAAAATAATGAGAACAATATGTGATAACAGACTGTCAAATATCTACATACCTTTAGGATACAGTAATATAAAGTCAAACAACCATAATCTTAAGTAAGTTGGAACGCTAAAAAGTGTCAAGATTCTTTTTTTTTTTTTTTTCCAATAATTATTGTAAACTTTCAGTCACATAATTTCTCTAAGAAACTTTCCACAGGAGAATTAAAGACTGTCTGGTACAGTGTAAATTGCTTGCAGTTGATATACGTGCAGAGTTTAGGAGATTAGTGTATCTGATGGCTTAACAATTTTAACTCTGCATTCCCTAGACTGTGTATTCCTTATTTAATACATCATTCTTCCTGGATTTTTATTGTTTGGGTGTGATTTTTTTGTTGTTTTATTGGTTATAGTCTGGCAGAAAATTCAAAGTGTCAACATTATTATTTTTATCTTAGAGGTGCCAAGAGATTTTAACTTAAACAATGAACCTGTTGCAGTAATGGAGAAATATACACATATGCAGACATGCAGAATGAAATGGATACAGTCTCGAACAGGCTGTCTATTCAGTGACAGACACAGACACAGTAAATGAATTGACCAAAACACAAGAAAACTGACAGGACTAGAAGCTGATCCCCTTACTCCACTTCTTCTCTTTAATCACCAGTTCAATCTGCCTCCATGCAGAACAATTCTTTACTTAATTTGTCTTACATATGAATCATCTCCCATAATTCAAGAGATAGGGGATGTAATTGGATTGCATCTCCTCCAATATGATATTTTCAAATATAAAGTAAAAATTAAAGAAAAACCCCACATCTTTATTTTACAGCTGGTTCTAATTAAAATTCTGCTAAAGTTTTTTAAATTATCAAATCAAAAGACTGTCCTTAGCCACAGTTCTTTAAACATCAGGAAATAATATTATTTTGGTTTTTTGTGCTGTGTGCATTTGTCTATATTTCTCCCTTTCTCAGAATGCTGGGAGTGACTTGTCAGTGAAGTGGATTCTTTGACAACAACGTATACCCAAGAAACATTGAAAGGGATTTATGAAAACTCAGGGTTATAATGAGAGCACTTCATATGGAATAATTACACTCATGGCCTACTCTCTTCAGGCTGTACCAATCCATATTTAGGGAAATGAAGCCTTAATCATATATTTCATTTTTAACTCAGTATTTGTTTCCCTGAAATGCACTGGAATAATCACTCTGGGGTATACAGTTTTTATGGTTTTTATATGAATGAAACACAAAACCATTAAAAAATTATCAATGGCAAAATTGTTGTTGCTAGTGCAATAAGATCAGTTTTTCCTGACTGTTTAATGCAGACCACAGATGTCGTTTCATCCTGTGGTTGTATTTTTAGATATATATTTCTAAAAGTGATTATTTTAAAGAAAAATACTAAAACAATAACTCCTGAAGTTCACTGTGTGCTTGCCCATTACATAAAAGGGGAATCTGTTAAACAAACCATTCTAGGTAATTTATTGAATGGGCAAGAAATTTACATTTTTCAGATACTGCACTGCTAGGCTAGCTGTCCTACATTCTACAAAAATGGTTTTCTTTTCCTAATGTAGATGACAGGTAGTTATTGCCCTGGGGAGCTGACCTTGCCTGTGGGCATGTTCTGAGACCTGCTGGCAATGCTCTTTGGAAGTGCTCCCAGATGAAAGCACCGGTGAAGGCAAACCAAAGCCTCATTCACTGCCATCCCAAGCAAGGCCAGACAGGGAAGCCAGCTCAGAATGACAGTGCTCAAGCAGTCAGCACCTTGCCTTTTATTTTGAAAAGGTTTTTCTGGCCATCTGCACAATCAGGGCAAGAGAAGGAAGGCTAAAACACCTCAGATGGTGGTGAATATATAACAAAGAACAGTGAAAATACAGGTTTATATGAGTGCAAGGCTAATGGAAGGTGAACACATTAAATTGATAATTATTTCTAGTTAAGATCTAGCACATTTTTATTTTCTCATGTATTTGTCTTGCATTTTTAGTTTTTATTCCTTTAAATTATTTAACTTTGTTATTTTTTGTCTGGATACTTAGAGTGATTTCATAATTCTTTGCTCACATGAAATTTCTAAGCCCTAATATGGACCAAGGACTTGGCGAATAACATAGGGCATGTCTACACTTTCAGTTCTTGAATTTACAGAAACATCTCCTTAGCTTTAGAAAAGAATTCCACATAAACGTTAGATTAGTAATTTTTTCACTGAAGAAAACGTAAGACAGTCACTACAAAATAAAATGTGTTCCTCCATGTTACTTTTCAAAGGTTGTGGAAGCACAGTATCAAGTTTCTTTTTAGTAGGTAAAGACATAAAGTTTATATTGACACAGATTTCAATCAATGTTAGAAGGCATGATTTTAATACTCCAGTTAAAAATAAAAATTAAGTTCAACTTTTGGATCATGTTTAGATGACTACAATTAGAAAAGTATAGCCCATGAGACTATCATTTTTTCCCTCTCTTTACAGCTTTCTGTCTATCTATTGTTGCTTTATATGGACTATGAGATTTTCTATTTCCCAGAAAAAGCATGTTTGAAAGGCAATACAGAGCCTGAAATGAAGAAAAATAGAAATAAAAGTAAATACTTTTTATGTAATTGCACTTGTTTCTTCGGACAGCACTGATTAAATTTTTCTTCATGCATATCAGTTCATTATATTCACTAAAATGTTATTCAGTTCTAAACCAAAAAAAGTAATGGGAGTCAAATTGATGGCTTTCAGGGGACTAAGGTATGCAGACAGCTAGCAATGAAAAAAGTCTGGACCTCTTTTTTCATAATCTTATGCAAAATATGTATAAATTTTATAATCTGAAGTGAAACCATTTGACAGCAAGCAAGAACAAATAGGATTGAGTTAAAAAAATGTCTTCAGTTTCAGGAAAAGGGACAGCACATTTTTACTGAATAAAGTTCTCCTTGGATCACCTACAAATACTATATGTATGTATTTAAAATTGTAAATTTCAAAAACTAGACATCAATAGTTCAAAAACTGAATTTCTTAGCTAAACAAACTGCATAAGAAATGATAATAACAGACAACCTATCAGCCTCTAAGAAGTACGTATAAAAGAAGTTTTAGACTGAGATTTTTGCCACATGGGAATCTTCTTTGTGGATTAAAATGAGATTGCCAGGCATTTATGCATCTGTCAGCTAAAAAAAACCACTTTGGAATCAAATTACTGAAGCAGATGTAGTGACACTTATTGCAGCTCTAGCACTGAGTGGGAGGACGAAACCTCAAGAACCCCTTTTCCAGGATCTGAGGCCTTTCTCAGTGTCTCTACTTAAGTGAAAAGAAAAAAAAAGGGACTCCTTTGGTATCAGGTAACGGGTACAAAGGGTAGAAGGGAGAGTGAGGTGACTGCTGCCACTGAAGCTGTGCATCAGGCTTCCCCACATTTAACACACATTTAATGTGGCACTAAAAAATGAAAAATTGTTTGGTGGACATCCAGAGACATACATGAGATAGGCTGTGCTGCACCAGAAAATGTGAAAGCAAGTTTCCTAGTTCCTGCATCAGTGCAGTCACAGCCAAAGATTTTGAGGATTTTTGAGGAAAAGTTAGTGTAGGAGACTGTACAAACTAGTACTAACATTAGAGACAGAGTGGAATAAAAATTTAACAGCTTCCTAGGTCTATCTAAAGAAGGTTAAGAGCTCACAACTTTGAGAAAAAACTTGAAAATGATAAAAAGCATGAAGTTTTCTGTCTTTAGGATTTGTCAGAATTTCTTCATGACCTCAGCAACACCCAGATCTAAAAATGTTATCTCAATTATGAATATATATTATGTAAACAAATTTGAGTCATATGGTGTCATTTCTTGCTCCTGCTCCGTTTCTATTGTGCCTCACTTTTACTACATCAAAGGCAAAATACTTTCCATTTCATCACATAGAATTATTTTTTTATTAGAGCAGTCATGTTGATTTGTAATTTTCTATCACTTAAAAAGGAAATCCATTCTTGCCTCACACCCACTCCCAAAAAAAAGAGGGCTTTATTTTGAAAAAATTATTCCTTCCCTGCAGCACTCAGTGTGAATTCTAATGGAATTTCAAGTTTCTTAATACCATTAGGATTCTTATCTCTTTCTTATACAGAACGAAAGTGAAGAAAACAGCTTGTGAGGTTAAGTTAGGAAAAGCTTACATGTTAAAACAGAAATGACTGTTCTGTGAAGCCATATCAACAAACTGGGACTACTGTGTGTAGCACATAAACATAAAAAAATTGTAGTAGTGACGTGATTATAATATTCACATTTCATTTAGAATTGTCTTACTGCAGCAAGCGCTAGAAAACAGCCACAGTAAAACTGTGGAAGCATAGTTTGTAAAGCTTCTGTTGATAGCAGTGCAGCATGTGCTGCTAGAATACTCATAAATAATGGCACCAAAAATGTGTTTTTCTCAGTGCTGTTTCCCAGATTCCAAATATACAGGAGCAAAAGCCAAAGTAGCATGTCATGGTGCATGACAAGAGTGAGATGATAAAGGTAGGAGTTCAGCTTACTGTTTCACTTGCTTGCAGTCAGAACCTTTTTCCTGTTATCAGATGTGTCGTTCACCACCCCAGAGCAGACCTTGTATGCAAGACCAGAGGTCACTGGGCTGCCTGCAGGGAGGAAAAAATAAAGTTAGCCTTTCAGATATTGCTACTTCCTAGTGGAATTTTAATTTCACATTCAGGATGGATGTCTCTAAAAATTGCCACTTCTACTAATTTTCTTTTGCTCTACTTGCACAATCTTTTGGGTGCTTTGAAAGCTTGTCCTTCATTAGGTTGAAAGATAACATTTAATAGTAAAGTAAATTACATTGCTGATGTGAAATTTGGAGATAAGGGCTGTTTTTTGTTTTTGGTTTGTTTTTTTTTTTCTGTAGCCAAGTAAGAATGGACTTTTCCAGTGATGCTACAAATAAAACATGCAGCACACAAAACTAAGTCTACTGGGGTCCAGAATAAAGTCTGTAACAGAGAACAGGTAAAGAACAGATCTGAGGAGATGTGCTTGAAAGTCAGTAATGCATCCTTGTCTCTAACCTTTCTACATTTGCAAGAGAGAAAATACATTAATAAAGAATACCCAGGGTGGATATACTGTATGTTAATGCTGAGTCAAAGTTCATGTTACGAACACATAGTGGCAAATATGTAAGTATTTCAGTCAAAATTAATCAGATTTAGGATTAGCTTGTTTCCAGTTTCATGGTGTATAGTTTACAAACCTCAGGCAGTAGTAGAAAAAAAATACCTTGCTGAGCTACCAATGGGTCAGAAAGAAAAATAGATTATAATGCCTAATACCTTAAGAAGAGATACTAATATTGAAAATTTCTTTCTCAGCAAACCTGAGTAGTAAACAAATGGCCCTTGCAAGTAGCAATATCACTCTTCCTTGGCTCTACATGCCAGACATATTTCTCGGCTCAGCTCAGTCTTTGGTGCAAAACCAGAAAGAAAGATATCCAGAATTCATGTTAAACAAGGACTCAAAGTCACCCTATACAATACATTTAAAAGTCCTTCTAGTTTGCAGTTGAGAATATGGAAATACATAGACCTCTTTAGTCTATAAAGAATACTTTGCTACTTCTATCTTATTTAAAGAGCAGGTACTGTAAAGTCTTAAGTGAGAGCTAGAAGTCAAAGGCCAAACAATTTTATTCTTGATAGAGAGTATGTAGCAACTTAAATGTGAACTGCAAAGAAAATATTTTTATTCATTATGTGCTTCCCCTTTGCAAAACCATCCCTATGGTGAAGTCAGGGAGGAAAGCAATAGACAGAAGAAATTGAGAAGAAAATATGAGTCTCAGGGGGCAAATAAAGCTTAAAAGGAATAAAAATACAGCTTGGTGCCCAATACATCCCAAATGTTTCCTATTCCATTCTCAGAGATGAGATGTTTTCTGGGTCAAACAAAGAAGACCCTACTAGCGGCCAAGGTTAGTTTATTCAACTGTCTTGCAAATAAATTAAGACATAAAAATTAAGTCAGCTCTGAGCAGCAGAAAGTAACCTGAGCTAGATGGTGTAATCAGAATTCCTGGAGTTTGTCATTCCTTCTTCGCTTATCTTCCTCAGACAATTGAAAATATCTTTCAGTAAGAAACAAAATGCTATACATTTACAGCAAAATATTGTATTATCTACTACATGACATACATAATAAGCTACTGTGTTGTATATGGTAGATTACTATACACACACACACACACATATATATAAACTGCATAGTAATGTTATAATGCTATCTAGTATATTGTGCATATAATATATTGTGGTATTGTGGTAGACAATGTTCCAATATTTTCCTTAAAGACTCAATAAATTATTCCTATTCCCGTTATCACAAGAAGAATTGACATATTTCATACTGAAGGAAAATATGCAGAGGCAAATGGATTTTTGCAGCCCTGTATGTAAATGACCTCCAAACTTTAAGGCCCTGTCTCCTGGGATTGACTAGACTTTTTGCTTAAATCATAGTCATATTGTTCAGTAGTGCTGCAAAAACCTGGGAAAAAAAATGAAAATGTGTTTGAATCATTTTCCTTTCCTTTGTGCAAGTGTCTAGCATATTTTTTCCCTTGAAAAATATAGACAATGCTCTTAGGTGTTTCCAAATACATTCAGGTTTTTTAAAAGAAAGTTAATCTAACATTTCTGAATCCTTTATTGTAGGTGAGAAAGGATTAGGCCAGGCAAGATATCCAATTACAAAAAAGTTTATGTTTCAGGTTAATCTAATAAATTTAAAAAATCATTCACTTTTAATCTCTGTCTAGATCCAAATTTCACTCTCAAGATGTTGCAAATGTAATGCTAAATATAAATATTCTTTGAATTTATAATACAAAACTTTGTTCCTTCATGTATATAAAAAAACTAACATTCTCAACAAGGTTATACAGGTTCTTGTCATTTATTTTTCTACTAAGCTAATTCCTTATTTCATCATTCCTGCAGATTTAAGTTTTCTCCTGCTTTATACCTTTGACATCAAGCTCTAATAATCTACACCCATATCTGTAACACTGACAGCTCTTTAAGCAAGTAATGGGTGCAATGTGGTGCAGTACACCATATTCAAATGCTGAATTATTTCATTTTAAGGACTTCATATATAGTGACAAGAAAATCATTTCACTATTTGAAATGTCATGTCTGTACTTAAACCTTAAAAAAATAATAATCCTGTGATTTACTTGCTAGTTATCTAAAATTGCAAATAAACATCTGGCAAGCCTTTATTGCTGTCTACCACACAGCAAATAAGGAAAAGTCAAAGCTGTTGAGGAGATTGCTAGCCTTAAACACATCAATGCCAATATAGTGAAAGCAAGTAGTTTAATTTTTTTCCAAAATTGTCATAATTCTAGGGTTCTAATCTTTAAAAACGACCTTTTTCCTATGGTCCAAGGCTCTCTTAGTGCAGATACAGTCTCACCTATTCAAACTTCTTTTTGGATCTGAAAAATATATATGTCTCCCTAGAAAATTCAAATCACGGGAATCTTTAAAAATACAGATAATGGGGATTTATCTTCTTAATAACATATCCTTTCAGTGATATTTCACTGATTCATTTAACTGCTGATTTAACAGTCTGCTGAAAAGCAGAGGATCTGAACCTGAGGTACTAATAAGATGAAAAAGAAGATGCAGAAGTGGAAAGGGTGCAATGGTGTTGGACATGGAGTAGCTCTGACCACAAAAACTGGTACCAGACCCAGGAAAGCAATCTGGTCAGGCAATACAGAAATGTGGTTGTCTCTTACTTGCCTGCTGCGTCATTGCTGCTGACAGTTCTTATTGTTTAAAGATGAGGGTCAGTATTAGGAAAGAAACAAAGGTGCACCAGGACTGTGCTCCCTTCATCAACTGCTTTATGACCTACTTCTGCCAAACCTAGTGACTTTTTTTCAGATTTGGTTCTGATGTTGTTAGAAGTAAGGACTTTCATGAATCACTAATTAGAATTCCAAAATCACCCCTCCTCAAATTTCCTTGACTTCTCCAAGCTTATATTCCACAATTTGACATGATATGCCAAAGCTCCTCTCTAAAGTATAAAACCAGAAAAAGACAATCCGCAAAAGGACAAAAAAGAAGCCATGCTGAAGACTCTGATATGAAAAACTGTAAGTCAGTTTTCTTGCAAGATACACTATGCATCTGAAAAAAATGTAAATATAAGTATGAAAGGAAACATAATATACAGTCTGTATAAACAGTCTATAAGCAGACATATCAATGAGTTCTGCAGAAAATAGGAAATAAAGGTAGCTTGGGAGTTCTAAACTCTTGAATTCATTCTTCAAAATTGTGATCTGCACTTTGGTAGAAATTTTGCTGTATAAAATAAGTGTAGAAAAGAAAAAGAAGCCTTTAATAGTTTCCTTAAGAGACAGATCATTGTAGACGTCTTTTAAACAGCTTAATTTTGTCATAATTACTAGCTAGTCTTATACCATTGATGCTCAATAATGGTATATATGAATTTTCATCAATGTTACTCTTTTGCAGTTTTTCATCCTTGAAACATCTTGATGTAACTGGCTCGGAAGTAACATGCAGTCCTAGGGATCATATTGATAAAACAGAAACAGCACGATCTTTGATCTTGTACTCAAACTTCTCAAAAAATACAGTTTTTTTTGGTTTTTTTTTTAATTGATTTTTTCTCCCACAAGTGAGTATACCCAGCTATGTCCAGTAGAGACCAAGAACACAAGATGACTATACCATTTACCAAGTTTGCCTGTCACTAAGTAAATAGTTTGCTGCATCAACTCATTTCTGGGAACTTTTCTGAGTAAGTTAGCATAGAGTGACAACTCAGTTCTCCAGCAGCCTTGGAGCTTGTTACCTGAAATGGTTCATGTGAGAACATCAGAATTCCTTTTTACCTGTCCATTTCAAAACTTATTTCATAAGCTTATGCCATTGTTTACATTATGTCTGTTTAACAAAACTCTGCTTTTCCTAGGTTCTAGAAAGCCTTATGTCTGTACCATAATTTAACACTGATGTACAATTCACTAATAGAAAAACTGCCATATATTTAATTCACAGTTTACTGAAATTTCAAAGAAACTTCTGACCATTAAAGAGAAATTACAGTATTGTCAGTGGTTGATTTCTCCTGATCCTAATAACTACAGTAATTCTTCTGTAGTTGAAAATCCAGTCTGAATGTGTTTCTCTGGCCCCTGGATCCTTTACTTCTGATAATGGTTTCCTTGTCCAACAATTCTGCAGCAGTTTCCCTCATTTTTACTACCTCCACAAATCTCCCCAAGAGACATATAAGCAGCATATTTGTTGCCTCCTGATTTAAAAATATCACATGTTCTTCTGTGGAATCCTTAAATGTAGAAGAGGCCTAGTGGAAGAACAGCTGAAGGATCTTAGTCCCTGGAATGCTGAAGTACTTCGTAAGAGTACCATTTCTTTGCATAAGGAAACTCTGACCAAGATATAAAATAAAAGCTACATCACCCCTGTTCAACTTGATTGATTACAATGGACAAGATTTATTCCTCTTACTGTATATTTTTTTTATTTAATTACTAATCTTTGTTTAATGACCAGTAAACTCTGAAAGTATGTGATGGTAGTATAAAAATATGAAAAAGTCTCAGAAATTAAATTCAGGCATTTATCATAGCAACCTGTGGATAAAATTCAGCTGCCAACCCAGCAAGGTCTGGAACATGGGACAGTATGATAAAGGATGGCTTAAGGGAGACCAGGCTGATTGTACTAGACCATCTCAAATAACCCATTAGCATTTAGCTACCAGAATGCCAACCCTTACTTGCATACTAATGAAACTGTCAAATAATAAAGACCTTCTCTTTCAATTTATATGAAAACTCCTTCCTGAGGTTTTAGGAAGTCTTTAATACCTAGGTATAACAAGAACATTTTCTCTCTAAGTACCTAAGAAATACTGCTTGAAACTGTATGAAACTTGAATGCTGTTTACTGATAATAAGTTTATTCTGTGTTGAGACACATATTTTATTATTTCCTTACATTCTGTCAATTCTTTAACACAGCTAAGAGTTGCTTTTGTCCATTTCCGCTTCACAGTATTTTTTTAAACAGATCGATAATAGTGTTCTGCTCTTTGCAGGACACAAAAAAAGTAGCAGGTGGGTTCCCAACTGATAAAGATTAATCCTCTGTGTTTCATTTGCAGTTTGTTTGACTTAATGTCTGACATGAGAATATCAGTGTCCTCTCTTATGATGATATTTGTTAAGTTAGTTTAATGTTCTAGTTGATTGAAAGAGCTGATAGAAATAGTATGCTCCTAGATTACTCTTCTTGGGGTAGAAATATTAAAAAATTTACCCAATAAATACTTAACGTATAACATCATAATGAAGAGCAGTTTCACCTTCGTCTACTACTTTTTAAAAGGAAAAAAAAAAATGTTCCCGGACATCAAGACTGCTAACATGTTCTAAAATGTAAAAAATTCTAGAAGTAAAAATGGTGAAAAAAAATTTTTAATGAGCTCTTCTAGTGACAAGGGCTTTCTGCATGAAATAATTTTCAAGGTCTACATTTGCTGGCTAAATAGAAAATAGGGCTATATAATATACATCAATATGTAAAATTTGGTATATTTGCCCCCATCTGCTTGTCTGGATGTGGTTTTCCAGAAATGGCTGTGTAGTTAGATGGATATCAATTTACAGAAGCTCAGAATTTGATTCATTTTATCAATACCTACAATAACATAACACTATGCTTGAAGGTTTACCAAGCACCATGTTTTTCTTGGACTCAGGATAGAGTGAAGTACCTGTGTGGCTGTTCCTGGATGCAGGGACCCCTGCTGACAGTGGTTCTGGGGCCAGTGCAGTCTCCATTCCAAGATGGAAATGTCTTGCATAATTTCTGCAAGTAAGTAGAGGATTGAAGAGCTAGAGTATCTGGTTTGCCAGCAATGCTAAAACTCTCGTGCAGAAAAAAAAGAGAACAAAGGCTGTGTCTTCAAAGAATGCGTAATCAGCTGAACATAACTAGGGGCCTAAATATAAATTTGAGATCAAGAGTATTTTGGCAACATTAGAATAACATTGTAACTTAATTTAATGAACACTTAGTTAAATTTAACAACAGAGTGATTTTACCAAACAGGATCAGAGACCTTGTTATGTCCAAATAGAGGAAATTTCAAAACTAAGAAATTGCCTCTCTGGATCAGGTCAGTGCTCTGTCTGGCACAATGGCACGAGCTTGACAGTGACAGATGCTCCAGAGGAAGGCACAGCGAACTGCCGACCTGGCTGCTGCCAGATTTTCTTGTTTCCTCCAACAGAAGTGGCAATGACTGGCTTATGCTCTGAGGTATGGCGATTTACATTTTTATCCTGTCTAAAGCATTAGTTTATGTTCTTGACTTACAAGTGAATGCAGAATCTTTTTTCAGTGTCCTTAGTCATAATCCCTATGACTTCTTATGGAAGTAAGTCCCAAGGTCTGGGGCTGGCTGTACATGTCACAGAAGCTTTTTCTGCTCCTCCACAGTCTTGCCTTTGTTACATCCAACAATTCTTCACTTCCACAAAAGGGAAAAAACATATTATTTTTTACTCAAATGAAAAGATCAAGGGCAAGGTTGTGGAAAGGCTAGATTAGATAATGTTTTGACAACCCTGTCACACACAGAGTGATGTTTATGTTTCTTGTGTACGTGGGCTTGCTGGAGGAGCTGTCAGGATTGGGGAGGATTTTCATATGCCAGAAGGAGCTCTTCCAGCTCACTGCACAATGTGCAACTCTTTGGGATGTCTGAAAAATTAGTGCTGAGTAACAGTGTGCATCTAAATGTTTGTTTGACAGCGATTCTGAATCTCACAGCTTCTGGGACTGCTGTTTCCTTGGATGTGCAAATAGTTAGGCTGTAAGGCCCATGTGAAGGCAGGCAGTGAAATTTCCCTGGCATGTCGACCTGAGGTTGACATGCAATACAAACAGACATCCCACTGCTCTTACCGCAAGAGGACTGCCCATTGTGCCCATCAGCACATGCATAGACATATCTGTGGAGGATTGAGGATTTTATTGCTTAAGATCTAGGATCACTAAGATTTTAAGCAGGTTTTGAGATTTTAGGTACTTGGCATGCTCTTTATTACTGGCCCACAGACTTGTGTAAAGAAAAAGTTATGCACAAGCACAGAGGACTGTAATAGCTTGTCAATGTAGTGAGCTCTAGCTAAGTAAGCTCTACTCTTACTTATAAGTTACTGATAAGGAAGCATGTCCTAGAAAATGAGTAGGAATAACTGAGTGGTTTTTGATATGATGTCTTTCTTTCGGAGGCTGAAGCTTTAGGTCAGATGATGAACAGTTTAACTTCCCAATACAGTTTATATCAATGAGTGGGCATGGTTGAAGGAAGTGTGTATTGAATTTCAATTTTCTCATAAAGTTTAATCAAGATTTGCATTGAAGCAAAATGAGTATAACATAGGAATCAAGATCCTCTGTGAAGGTTAGAAAAGAGGAATTTTCTCTGCTGCATGGAACATAATGAAATAACTTGGAAAGAAAATTAGCATATCATTTTCTATTTCTTTCTGTGAAAGTTATCATGAAGTTTAACATGTGCTATTTCCTTAATGAATAATTTCACCATATTTGCTTTTTATAATGTAATATATTTGCATATCAACATGCTGAGTTTCTCCAGTTGTAGAACAGAAAATATTGCTTATACACAATTTAGAAAAATCCATCTCCCAGTAAACATTTTCAGTAAATACGTACATATATTTTTACGATGAAAAAAATCAACAAATTAGAAAACTGATAAATTGTACAAAAGAAGCAAGAGTTAGAAGGGCTGTTGGAGAGACAGATGGCCCTTTTTTATCTAATATCTCATTGTATTGTACCAAATGGTGCTTGAAAAGCTTTACACTGAGCCAGCTCCAGAACTGCGGTAAGGTCCAGCATGCCAGGAAACATATTCCTCCTGTAAAGTCATCAAAGTGGCTGAAAAGTCACCTCAGAGCTTGTAAGAAACACAAGAAAAAATTATTTTCTGCTTGCAGAGGAACTGGGCATAGTTGTCCTGGATTCAGAAACAAAACCTGAAGCAGAAGTGTTTTGTCAGAGAACCTCTGAAAATCTGCCTTTGTTGTTCGTGTTTTTGGCATCACAGGTTTTCAGGTAACATTCATCTTCAAAGGGCCATCCCTATCACACAAACAAGCTCGTCCTCTCAGGGACACAGGATCTCTGTCATCACAGCCAATGGTCTGCCCACCAGTGTATTGTTTCACAACAAACGAAAAGATTCAGAAAGTCTATAACATAAAAGGAGAGGAACGCTGCCCTCTCTATGCCCCTATTGGTTTCAAATATATAAATTAAGGAGTGAGTTAGCTAGTGGAAAAAAAAGAAATTGTTTATTTTCTAATATGTAGGTTTTCATGCAGTCTACCTCTACCTCAGAGAATTCTCTCTTCTTCCAAAAAAACATAACACTACTTGTTGTTTCAGTGTTAAATTTATCTATCTTCATCTCTTTATTTCCAGGTCCTCAGGCACTTTCACTTATAGATATGGAGCCTGAATGGGGTGATATAATATTTAACGAATCTCTTTTATCACCAAAAGTCATGTGAAAAATAACTTTTTGTCCTTTTAATTAAACTGAAAGGATAGAAATCTCAGGCTGTGGCTTTAGAAGGAAGAGCCATTTTATCAGCAGGGTATTTTTGGTAATTTGTTTTAGTTGGGTTTTTAAGTTAATTCAGATGAAATCAACTTTTGGGACTATCTTCTGTGTAGTGTTTTTATTTATTTATAATAATACTTTAATGTTAAGGTCAGGCTCTACCAAAAAATTGAATTTAAAAAAACAATTATTTGGGGGTTATTGGTTGTTTTTGGCTTTTTAAGTTGCCCATTTTACCACTTAACAATTTTGAATATTTATTAACATAATTATTTATGAAATTTACTAAAGTAACTGTATTTAACAACTTCCAGAAGAGGTTCCTGTTTTCCCCAGTAATGGGGTAATTTTCCATGGCAAGATTTGTGTGCCCATTGAAAGAACTTTCAGTCCCTCCTCTGGCAGAAGCTTCCTTTCTAGAACTCATTTGATCTTGTGTGTGAGTCATAGAAATCTGGCTGATTTACTCATTCACTGCTTTTTATTTCCATTCTAGCCCTCTTCTTCCCAAGAATGTCACAGTTCAACATCTTGGTTTTTAATATGGATTCTTTCCTTTTTTGAGTTATGAATAGACAGTGGTCTCCTTTATTTGACTGATTATTAGGAAACTCCTTACATCTCTGAGTCATTGCTTTGGTATGAAATTACTTCTGTGTAGAACCCTATATTCCCCCAAAAATAAATTCACTAAAAAAATATTATACAAACATGTGAACAGGTGTACGTGGCTGTAGTTCATTTCTGTGCTCTTAGATGAGGCTACACACCATTGTAATCAAGCATTTTGGTGTGAAGTATTTGGTTTTGGTTTATTGATTTGAGTTTGGGGACCAATCTAGGTTTTTTATTATTTTATAACAAACCACAGTTCTGAACCTATAATAGAATAAGTATGTAAATGAGTGCTCTAGCTTTCAAATAAGACATATTTTCACTATTAGTTCATTGCCCTTTAATATTCTGAAAACAGGCTTTGAAACTGAAGACTTCCTATTATGTCTGATGAAGAAAGGCCTGACTTTATCATGTTGATTTGAGAAATCAGGTTTTGCTCACTGTAATTCATTATTTATACTTGCCCAGCTATTCTGAAATGAATTTCAGTGCTTTGGAAGTTTTTATGTAAAAGAATATGACAGAAGTTTTTCAGCCTGTCAGATAATTTGACTGGCTATGCATAAGTAGTAAGGATTTTAATAATTGCTGTTCTGCACATAATGTTTCTTGCAAATATAATTCATCTTTCTTGAATTATCTGTCAGATACCTGAAGTGACTGCTTCTATTTGAAATTGTAATTTGGTGCTAATTTGAAGTCACCATGGCTCAGGTTTTGGTATTGGTTAGTGTTACTAAGTGCTCAAGCAATAATGAACAATCAGTCTACTGAATCATATAGTTTCTTTTATATAATTATGGTGTATATTTATATGTGTGTGTGTGTGTGCATATACTTTTAAAAAGAGAGAGGAAGGAAACCCTGTATTTCTTGTGTGATCAAAATCACAGGGAACAGAAGTAGATGGATGATGTTTCAACGCAATTCGCTGTACCCTCCTAATCAAAAGGAAAATCATGTATGTATTTTGCTCCAGCTACCTACACAGGACAGGTGGCTCCTTAGTGACCATAGTCAACCAGCACAGGTTAGAAAAATCTCTAGGCTACTCTAATGTGTAAAGAAATCAAAGCATCAGGGAATGCCATTTCTTTCCTCACAAAACACAGGATTTCCTCTTAACAGAGAAGGCCCTAAAGTGGGGTAAGTGTTATAAATAACTGAAGAGAATTTATAAAATTCCTGCATCAGGGACTGGACTGATTGCCGAACACAGAATGGACTTGTTTATTTCAAAAACGCCTCTCATGTTAAATTTCCTAAAGGCTCCTACCCACTTTAAAGACTTTTTCTGAGTTTTAAGAAATTTTCATGTTTACAGTTACGTTGGGGAACTTAAATGAAGGATTAAGAGAAGTTTTTGAGATGTTTAAATATTTTATTGATGAGAAGTAAATATTTTCTGTTTGCATTAACTATAGGTATAACCAGGAGTGCCCAGCCCCCAAAGCCAATATTAAAGGCACACCAAGACCATCCACACCATATTTGGAAGTCGACGGTTGGGTCTGTAAGCTGGATGTATCACCCTTGGCATACTAATGAGGCTCCTTCCCGCCAATGTAAATGAGCCAAATTCCACACCCAGGCGACAGCATACCATTGGCGGGAGGGATGTCCCCATTAATTAGTATACCCAATAACATCGGGGCCGAAGGGAGGGTACACCAGCAGACCCAACCTCTCAAATTCGTCTATAAATTAGAGCCTCCCCGGAGGGCGGGGGCTCACTTGCCACTAACCACCTCAGGGTGCGTATAGAGCAGTGGGTTCTCCACAGCCGCAGGGTAGGTTAGCTACTCTTGCAGGCACTAATCAGGCGGTGGCCTCCTGGATATATCTAAAGGGGAATCAAGTCATACCAAACTTATTCCCCGCGCCTGGTTAGGAACTCCTCCAGTCTGCCATTGGCAGACTGAGGCACCTAATCACACCGGGCCTTTCTTTTCCCTTACTCCTTAGAACGAGCCAAACCTTTTTTTTGTTCCTTTTCGTTGGGATCCCGGAATTTCTTGTTGGGGCTTCAATAAACGTCAAATTTTTTTTTGAACCCTGACAGGAGAGCTGTCTTTATTTCTGACAGTAAGGCAAAGGACAGATGAATTCAAGAGAATACATTCTAGTCCTTTATATATATATTAATTATTACTGCTGTCGTGTTCTAGAGTACTATTATTTATTCAGAAACTTTTTTTTTTTAATTGCAACTTTGCATTCTGCTACTGCAGTTGCCTGTGTTATTCTTCAAGAAAAGGCTCTCATAAGAAAGAACATAGAGAAGTGTACAGAAGTGAGTGCACAGGAAAAAGACGTGGCTGTTTCTCCTAAGTTCCTACCCCAGTGACAAAGCAGGCCTAAAGAGGCTGGATGAACAGGTGATATGAAAGATAAGTTACAGTGACAAAAAGTACTCCAACCTTGTGTTGCCTTTGCTGTTGGTGGTCATGTCCCAGTGAGACTGCCCCAGCAACTTCAGGCTATAGTCTCAGTTCAGAATAGAGTTGCCAGCTCAGACTCATTTGCTCCATCAAAAGTTTTCTAATCTCCTCTTTGCTAGACAGAGGAATAATGCAGCTCTGATAAGCCAGAAAATGCCAACGAATTTCCTTTAGTCAGGCAGTGTGTCACAGGAGGGATGCTCAAGTAATTACAGATGCTTCCAGTGTGTATTATAAGTCTTACTTAGAGGTACTCTCCCAGTTTGATTGCACAACTGAAGTATTAAATATATTCTGTTTTTCTGACAGAGTATCTTTATTTTCTTAGTGCCATGACATGTAATTGAATCCCATCTTTTATTTTAACTTTCAACTAATTTTTGATTCAAGACTGTTACCAAAAGATCTTTCGGTTATTCCCAAGTAGACATTATATCAAAATATAACGCTTAATTTGGCATGTTTTTTAATATTATTATAAGTTAGCTAGTTAATTGTAACAATTTTTGCCACAGTTTGAGTACACAGAAATAAATCTCTTTGAGTTGCTACTTGTTTTGTGAGAAGGTTGTTTGATTGCCACCATTACTTCTGGATGAAAAGTACACTTATCTTTATAAACACTCACAAAAGTTACGAATATATTTTTAGAACTGTTACCTTATTTTGCAAAATCCACTTTTCTGAAGTAACAGAGGAACAGAACAAGATGAGATAAGGCCAATCTGGCAAGGCCAGATACTCTGTAGTTAGTATTAAAACACTTTAAAATTTATTTAAAGACATCAGAGGCAAAGAAAGAAAATAGTGCCCCCAAAAAAACTAAATAAGTGGAAGAGCAGTTCAGTTAAGAATAATCAGACAATCTCAGTTTTTACTTTTCTGAGTCAGCTCATCTGAAAGGTAACCAAAAGAATGCTTGTGAGTTGGGGTTTTTGTGGGGATTTAGTATTTAATCAGTGAATGCAGTCTCAATTATAAGTGGTTCCTACTTCCTCAAATAATAATTTTGTGAGAATAAGAAAAATTTCAGAGGTATGAATTAAAACTGAACAAAAACAAGCAAACAAACAAAGCCCAAACCCCACAAAATAAAGCCTCGTGTCCTTTCAATCTGTCCTGAATATGGAACTAGTAAGACAGGTTCTTGTCAAAAGTGTGTCTGTGTGTATATATAATTATGCATCTGGAGGGTGTGTGGAAAGTTTTAGCCTCTGGCTAAAGTTTGAAACAGTAATTCATTCAACTTTATGTATATAATTAAAAGAAAAAAAATTACTGCAATATTAAGGAGCAACCTCATACAACCTTGAAAAAATGATTTGGCTGAAACATGGCAAAAAGCTCTGCTCACTGTGCTGCTGATTTTCTTTTAAGATTTGGTTTAGTGCTTTCAATTTACTAAAATCTGAAAATTCTTGGCATAAGATCATAGGTAGTAAAGTGGTACATCTCAGAGGAATAAAGGTTGTCCATTTGTGGACTTCCAAAGTGTTAATCTTTTACAGTATTATATGAACAGGACACCTCTGCTTTCATCTTCTGTTCAGACAGGGACTTGCAGAACCATAAAATAATTGCTGCTAGGCTGCTCTTTGCAGAGTAGAGAACAAATAAGAGCACTATGATCTTACAATCCTCAAGGGGAAAAATATTTTGTCTGTGTAAGTTTTATGTATGTGAGTGTCAACATCTGTTTGAAATACTAACTGTATTTATTCAGCTTCAGGGAGGACTTTTAACACCAAATTCAAAGTAAACAAAGCAAAATAAAGAGAATCTTACCTATTCTCAGGACCTTTTGCTGATCTCGTACTGGTGTAACTGCTGTTGGTCAACTCAGATGTAAAATTATGGTCTGCAATGTTATTCAAATGATCTTAGTGCTGGAACAACAATATTACAAAAGAACTCATAAAAAAACTAGATTAGACAAATTAAAAAAAAATGAGTGCTATTTCTCTTTTCAGGTTACTATCTTCTCTGTACTTAGATCCTTGTAACAGAATCAATCTCTAAATACTTTATTTACTTGAAGAACTTATCTAACATGTCCAGGTCTCAGAGAGTCTTGAGCTTTTTCCTTATTATATAAGCACACAGATTTCTTTCCTGCAGAAGCCATGACTTGTAGTAGTCCAGTTCTTTAACATCCTGTGATGGCTGTGATGTATCAGGACACTGGAAGCAGGGAAATCCTTTCAGTCCATACATATCATCACAAAACATATCTTTAATGGACCCTTCTTGTGTGGCTGACTGAGATTACTCTGACTTCTCACATCGTGAAGGCTATATTTAAGCTTACATGTAGTATTTTTTCAAACTACTAAGTGTTTTGATCCAAGTACTTTTAAAAATACAAATAGATGTTTATCTTCATTTCTGAGGTGCATTTTTTCCTTTGAAATCTGGCTAGCTTTATGAAAAATAATATTCTAATCAGATTTGTTGAAGCATCTATAACAATGAGTCAGATCAAGAGTCCATCTAGCTGGACAATATGTTTGCAATTGCAAAAGTTCTCATTGAAGCCAGCATATGTTATAGTCATATTGCATTTTAAGTGTTTTGAGGGAAAAAGCCTTCCTATTTTTTTTTTTTTTGGCAAATAAGTACCACAACTCTGTATTTCATTTCATTTTCAAAGCCAAGTTTTGGATTTCATTCATTTTTTAGCACCATACATCTGCTATGAACTTTGTTAGTAACTTCATATATCCAGGTCAATAGAGAATATGCTCAGCAATGCTTTATTTTTTATATTCCCAAGGCCAGATAGTGCTCCTCAAAGTATGCAACCATTCAACGACAAAAAGTATGTTCTTCAGAGATGTAGAGAAGATGCTTTTAATTCGAGGGTGTGAAAACATTACAGAGATACTCAATATTTTCTGTCTCAGTCTTTAACAGTAAGATCAGCTATCCTCAGGGCAGCCAGCCATGTTAGGCAGGGCTGGAGGGCAGAATAGATGCCACACAGTCCAGGAGGAAGTACTTAATGAGCTGCTGTGCCACTTGTGTATGGGACTGGATGGGATTCACCCAAGTGTACTGAAGGAGCTGGTGGAAGACCTCTCCAAGCCACTCTCCATCATTTATCATCTGTCCTGGTTAACCACGGAGGCCCCAAGTAAAGTTGGTGAAGGGTCTAAAGAGTAAGTCATATGAGGAGAAGCTGTGGGAATTGGGATTGTTTTGCCTGGAGAAGTTTAATTTATGTGGTTCTGTTTGGACAAAGGTTGGATTTGGTGATCTCAGAGGTCTTCTCCAACCTTAATGATTCTATTCTATGATTCTGTGTTTACTATAGTTTTCCCAGGGAGAGTGTAGAACCTCCATACCTGGAAATACTCAAACTGGACAGGATAGAATTTGGAGAAAACTTATCTGACCATCCCTGGTCTGAGCAGGGAGCTGGCCTAGGTGGTCTCCAGAGGTACCTGTCAGAACTCAGTCACTCTACCATCCTTTAGAATGGTGTAGTGGTTTTATGGTCAAATTATGCACTGTTCCCTGATTACTTTTCAGTGAGATAAACCAGTAGGAGACAGCAAAGCAGGTACACAACTTATATGCTATGATAAAGTTTATTAACAGACCTAAGAGAAAAAAGAAAGGAAAAAAAAAAAACAATCAGAACACACACAGCCAGAACTTCTCCTCTTCTCCTTCCCCCTCCTTCTCCTCTCCCTCAATCCATGTGCAGTTCTCAAAAAAGGAAAAGAAAAGGGTTTCTTCCTGCTTTACGTGGTTCTCCAAACTGCCACCTCCTGCAGCAAAAACCATCTGCAGTGATGTAAAGTCTCTTTTTTTCCATAAAACCCTCTCGCGGTTCCTTCAACTTTAGAACATGGGCCAGCCCATGGGGGTATTANACCGTGGCGCTCCGGCCACACCCCTGGACCGGAAGAAAGTCCCCACTCCCCCCTTCCGCGGGATTTTATAGATAACGTTGAGAGAAACGCGATTCGACCAGGCGACTGTCTGTCATGTCGGGGTCAACCCGTGACAAATGGGAAAAAATACCATGAGAAATTACAAGCAAAAAGATGCCTCTAATGTTCTAGGATGTCATATTTATCTGATTTATGTAAGCCTTCCTGTGGACCAGGTACTCTTTTGTGTTCCTGTGCTTGGGTTTATGCATGTGTTCTCTTCTGAACCTATTCAACATTTCAAAATTAGATATTCCAGGACATGAAGAAAAACCTGTTGCGGTTACAAATCCTCCTTTCAACCAGAGATAGGAAGAGGTATTATTTTCATCTCTCCTGCTTTCAGGGTTACTCACATAGAAGCCCCTTCACTGGGAGGCCCATCCATTTCTTGGGGCATAAGACCCTTCTTCTAACCCTAATGGATGTGACTTCCCTGGGGAGGAGGCTGAGGTCCCTGATCACCTTGTGTCCAGCCCACTAGAAGGCTTATGGCCACTTTGCACACAGAAGGGATTCATGAGGCCTGCTGTCAGGAATGGGTTGAAGTAGTGACCGACACAACACTTTCATATGCTTTGAGAGTCTTATGTCATCCCTTACCATGCATATGCGAAAGTTTTGAGTTGGAAACTGTCTCAGGTCTTTGTGGAGTAAATCAGATTTATCTTTTTATTTTAAGGTGACAAGAGAGATTTGGAGTGCAGGGAGAGAAGGTGTATCAGTGGGAGAATGGCCTGAGGATTTAGGGGACCGCTGTGTAATACAGACCCTCTGATGGGTAGCAAAGGGTTTGCAAAAGCAGTGTGAATTGAGGCATTGCCTAAGGCAATTCCAAGGAGTATGATTCCCTCTTCATTTTACCTGTTTTCTTGTTTAATCCCTCCTCTTTAAAGGAATTTCTATAAAAGTCAGTTACCTAGCATTCTCTATTTCAGATGTGGTATACCTGTAAATTGCTTTCATTCTTTCAATTTAACAACTGTGGTCTAAGACTGAAAACAAAACAAACCAACCAGCTAAACAACCCAGTCCAGACACACATCACAAGAATCAAACAAATAACCTGTAAACACTCAAAAAGCTTTTTGAAAAAGGTAAAATACAAACAACAGCAAAAAACTGTTATCCTTGTCTTTTAGGACAAGCATTTGACAATTTTCACAAAGCAAAGTCTCTCTTTTTGAAAATTCTTTTAAAGCTTCCTCCTTCTTCTCATACATAGTCTTCAATACAAGGTGAATAAATTAACATGTGGAAATTAAATGAGACGCTGAACCACCAAAACTTAAAATAAACTCATTGAATTTGATTGAGAATGTAGTGATAACAACTGGAAGTTTGTGATATACTCCATATAAACATGTACATATATATTATATATGTGCTATTTTTCTCTGTCATTGCATATTGACTATATCATTTTGATCATGTAAACAAGAAGGATGTCTGATGAGACCACAACAAGGCTTTCCAGTGATAAAATAGTTTGTAAGACAAAAAAGAGCAAAAATATTTTTTCAAATACTATAATACTAACATCCTTTATTTCCCAGTGTCTGTCATATTATTATGTGGGGGTTTTTACATAAAACCAGAGACTATTCTAAAGATCAAAGCTACAAAGCCTTCAGTTCTTATAATATATTTGAAACTATGATCCATTTTCCAAAACACTATTCACCCAGCAGCACCTCTTGACCCCAAGCAGAAACATCTTTATAGGTACATTCACAGATTACTTGAAATAATTAGTGGCTTTGAATATTGTAATGACTGTAAACATCTTGCAAAAAGGCTGAGGAGAAATAAATTAATAAACTACATGCAATTTGTTCATCTATTTCTCTATTTCTGTGTATTATTGGCATCCATATATATTAATAAAATCAGTACTTTGTACTAGGTAAATAATTTTAATATTCTTAGGCAGAATGACCACTTATAAGTATTTAAATTTTCATCCCTTGGTATGAGTTCTATTTCAAATTTACAGCCCTTTTTTACCTTTGTTTGTATATTACTGTATCCCATAATATTTTATGTAGGCCATAATACACTTACAGCATGGTTTTGTAAGGAACCACAGCATTTATGGTCAACATATTAATCTGACTACAATACTTACACTCATGGTTTTGAACTTTTTTGACTGATTGCAAATACCTGAGAGAATATAAGAAATCTAGGCAGGTACTTGCACACAGCATTCCAGTCTGCATCTGCAGTCTTAGTTTTGGCATCTATCTTTACTGTACAAAGTTGAAAGGTAAACATCATTCATCCTTGTATTTCTGTATCCCTAATTATTTATAAGCCATATATACCCCCTCAGAAGACAGTCTTGCAAGAACATACATGTTATTTAGTGTAGTGACAAATTGAGTGGTATAGCCCTAAATCACTTAATTTTATTTTACTTGTTCTTAATTTAGGTTAATTTCAATATGCATATCAATTATTTTAAGTCCAAATACTATATGTCTGTTAGATTTTAAATATCATATTTGTGTTCTCCATCCCCACTCTGCCAATCTATTTTAATTGCAGCTTTCATTATTCTGCTAGTAGTTAACTTTTGGAATCTGTGGTAGTACTCTTTCAGAGTACAAGTGCCAAACAAGGATTTTACCTTAGGAAAAATTGTAACACTGTTTAAAAAGAAAAAAATCTTTTTTTTTTGTCACTGAATATCCATTTTATTTAAGGGTTTTCTTGTTTCATTGCTTGGATAATTTTTTTTTTTAATTTGGTAGTTCAGCAAAATTACCTGTCTTTTTGGGGCCACGCGTGGTCTTTTCTTTATCTGTGGGGATTTCTTCAAAGGTATTATGGAAGTTATACACACAACTTGCTTTTAAAAAGAATGTCCTGTTTCTGCTTTTTACATTACTCATCAGTATAGGTTAAAAACGGATGTTGAATTCTGACACCCAGTCTCATGTCCCTCCACCCACCAAAGCAAATGCCCAAGCAAGCAGACAGAATATTTTCATTCTGGGATACAGATTACTAGGTCATTTGCCTAATCAAGACTTTTAAGAATTCAAATCCAGTTACACAATATGCAAATTTTTCTTTTTCCTTGGAACTGCAAATCTAAGATGACATATAAACTCTCTACTATATTTTGACAGCCAGAGACTTTTTTTAATCTAGGTTTTGGGGGTTTATTTGTTAGTTTGTTTTTTTAATGTGGTTGGTTTAGGTTTTATTTTGTTTTGTAAAGTGTAAACAAAACTATATATTTTGTTGGTTAAAAACTAAACCAACTAAATTTTAGGACCTTGCTTTTTTGTGTACAAAAAATCACTTAAGAAAATCTGCTTACTGAAGCTTCAAGTTGAGATTTAAATAGCTAGAAGATTAATTGATATATGAACAATGCTTAAATTTGGTTAAATTAACGTCTCCTAGGCAATGAAATTTAAGTGTGAGAAAGCAAAGTAATTCTTAAAGACAATGTTAGATATAAATATTGAAAAGTGGGCATTCACTATGCATTGATTCTATAATTGCCAAATATTATATTCATTGAGAGATCTTAGATGACTAAGGAGATAAAGAGAATTGAAAAGCTATTTTTTAAAAAATAAAATATTTATAATTGAAATATTTTTTGCTAGTATAACTAGTGGTAAGGTTTAGGAAGTGTTCATTAAGGACATTGTTCACATTGGTACAACAGTGAATTTAAAGAGCTATATCTATGATAGAGTGGGTGAAAATTATGTTGAACATATGGATAGTTTGGATGGTTTTTATGACTTGTCTTTGGCACTGAAAACTTTGCTGTAGTGTGTGAAGAAAAGAATATAATAGGAGAAAAGAGAAAGACTCCTAAGTTTTCAGATGAATCTGAAGTTTATGAGGTAGTTTGCAGCAACCAAAAGACACCACACAGCCTTAAAGGCTGTTTCTTACTTCTGTCAGGGAAATAATTCATTAGAGGGTGTGGATGATGAAAGACCTTCAGGACTGAATTTCTTCGGCTCTCTACCATTTTGTGAGAGCTCTGTCTTTCCTGTGCATGCTAACTAAAACAAAGTTACCAGTTTTATAAATATTCGCACCTGCAAATTGTTTTTCCGGATTGTTATGACTTCAACTAAAAAAAACGTTTGGGAATGGACATCTTAGAATTTGGTCAATCCCTTCAAGGGATGGATGGCCAGAGAACCAATTACTTTATGCCATTTAATTTACTTTTTGCAAGCTAACCTATAAAAGCCTCAGGACAAAAACATTAACCCAGTCTTGCCACCATTTCTACCTGACCCTGGACTTCGTGTGGTTTTTCTATGCGTCCACGTTACAACAGCGACAAGAGGGTCTGGAGAAAGAGCACAAATCCTCCTCCTCCCCTACTTCTGCATCTTCCAGTCAGCACTGTTTTGTCTCACCATGGCCACATTTCCTTACATAGATGTATCTACTCTGTCAGCAGACAGTGCAAGGATAGCAATGTTCAAAATCCTGCTGAAGGTATGTTACGATGTGCAGTCCTAAAATACATGCATGGTTTGACAGTTGCTTGGTCCAGACTTGGTTTGTTCATCTCAGTCCATCTTGAGTTTATTCCCTCATCTCTGTCTGGGAGGATTAACCTTCCAGAAGCTATCCTTTTCAAAGTTTAAAAGGAAAAGAAAGACTCTCATCTTCTGCTCCTATCTGGCACAGGCTTTTATCTTGAGATGGAGTTTTAGCCTGAATTTGTCAGCAAAGCTTGCATTATTTGTATCAAAATTTTACCCTTCTCTCCCAATATTATTGCTCTTCAATTTGTTTTATTTTTCTAACCTTACTCATTCTTTTTTTTATTATTATTTCTTTTGGGCTTAATCCTTTAAATTATTCTTTCTGGAGTCTTTCTATACCACTGAAGACCTCACCTTCAATGCCCCTTCCTTCTATTCTCTGTATTCTTCTTCCACATTGAAAAAATTAATCCTGACATTTTTTATGAACTCTGTCAGCATTTCAGTATCTTCAGCTAGAGAACAGGCACAATTATATACACAGATAAAAGGAAGTTGTTGTTTACAGAAGCTAAGATTCTGTTTTTAACATGTCGCATTTAATAGAATAGACCTGGGAGATCAAAATTGAGTTTCATGGTACACAATAGATAATACATAAATGCCATTTCAAGACTTTTTCTAAAAACAAGTTATGTTTTAAAACAAAGATAACATTGATTGTTACATTGATGCCAGGGGAGAGTGGGACAGAATGAAGTTATTTAGTTTAAGGTCCCATGGTTCAAAATACTTGTTTTCTTCTTTCCTCTCAAATCCTGAAGTTGAAATACAGTTCTTGTGTTGTTTACTAAGAGATAAAAACCTACAACAGCATTCTAAAACAGTCAAAGAGAAAAACAAAATCTGTATGGAAGGGTTATGAGAAAGAATACTCTTCAGAAGCAGAATATAATTATAGTCAATCCTGGTGACAGAATTAATCATGTCAATGTTTGAAGATCCTTTATTTCCTGCTGAATAACATTATTTTTATTGAACACTGTGACAGTAAGGTGTATGCTGATACTAATATTATCACTGTGCTGGTTTTGGCTTAAGTAGAGTTAATTTTCTTCACTGTAGCTACTAGGTTTTGGATTTTTGCTGAATGGTTTCGATAAAGTAGAGATGTTTCTGTTATGGCTGAGCAGGGCTTACATACGGCCAAGGACCTTTCTACTACTCATACTGCCCTGCCACTGAGTCAGCAGGAGGTACCCAAGAAGCTATGAGGAGATGAAGGAAGGACACCTGGTCCAAACTAGCCAGAAGGATATTTCATAAGGTAACATGCTCAGTTTGTAAAACTGAGGAAAGAAGAAGATGGGAGTGCTCAGAGCTATGGCATTTGTCTTCCCGATGAATCATGACTCATATGTAGCCCTGCTTTCAAGGGGATGGCTGAAGACCTGTTTGTCCATGGGAAGCGGTGAAAGAATTCCTGATTTTCTTTCGCTTGTGTGTGTGCTTTACCAACTAAACTGCATTTATCTCAACCCAAGAGTTTAATACTTCCCTAATTCTCTCACATTCCACTGTGGGGGAGTGAGCAAGGAACACATAGGGCTTGGTTTCTGGCTGTTTTTAAACCATGAAAATGACACAGCAGTGCCAATAACGCCTTCACTATCATAGTCACATGTTGGTTTTCACTTTAGTAATTACAGACTAATTGAGCTGATCAAATCATCTTTGCCATTAAACTTCATGGTATTTTCTCCAAGCTCCCTAACATGCTCCATTTATCTACTGGCAGTATGTGAAGACCCAGAAAAAATTGTGATGAATTGTCTGTATCTGTAAATTCAGTTTAAGCCAGAGAACTTAAAGAGGAGCTGTGTGGGAGAGCTGGTGGTGATTCTTTACCCCATGTAAAGTAGCAGATACTCATTCTTCTGTTTCAAATGACCACTTGTTATAGAATGAATTATGAGATGAAATATTAAGGGCTAGCCACATCATGAAAGAAAAAACTTACATGCATAGAAGAAAACAAAGGCTGCTAAGAATTGTGAATCAAGAGGTAACTCAAAAGAAGCCAAGTAACAGAGGACAATCTGAAAATTATTGGGGATGAAGAACTATTGTGGCATGAAGTTGATAAATAGTATTGGCACTAATGATAATGCACCAGGAAAAAGGCAACATGAGTCATTTGATCTGAAAATGATGTGTGCAAGAAAGGGCAGACCAAAAACTTAGGCTTGACTAATATTAAAGGGCAAATGTATAACTTGAAACATGTGAGCTGGGAACTTGCTCTCCAAGCAAAGGGGAGTTATTATTTGAGCAAAATGACAAGCACAACATTTTATTACAGTTTGTATGAGTAGTCTTTCCAATTTAAGCAGCATTGCATTTAGGATTTTGAAGGTGTGAGAAGTTGGCGTTACTTCAGGCCACTTAAGTGAATGTCTGCAACACCAAAGACTCCAAAGCCAAACTAAGCACACAAAAATGCCTTCTCCATTTAGAAAAATACCTTCTCCTCTAATAGTAAATAAACCACTGCTACTACTCAGTTCATATAGTTTTGGACTGCTTACTACGATTGGGTGAAATTGTTGCTAATCATACATTAAGTGAGGTTAGTGATCGTGGAAAATGAATGTATCATGATTTTTCTAGAGAAAAGGTAAGATGAGTTTTTAAAAAAATCAAATAGGATTTATTACAGAGCAGGGAACTGGTTTGGAACATAAAGGTAAAAGCAAGATTTAATTTTAGAAGCTAGGAAATTGTTATCAGAGTGTAAGACACCTATCATCATGTTATAATTGATGAGAATTCATAATGGTTTGAGGGGATGCAATAAATTGATTTTTTTTCCTCAGAAGTAAACTTGATTAGCATGGGTTTAGAAGCAGGGGGTAATTTTCAATATATGAGAGAGCAGAAAAGGTAGTTGCTGCACTGGAATCTGAAAGAAGCATCATGCTGCATTAAGGCACAAAATAGGGTCTTTTATCTTTAAAAATGACAAAAGGGAGTCATTGTACTATGCCACTGAGAATTAACCCAGGCTTGGGTGTTTCTTCTTTGCCCCTTTGAGTTGATACCCAGCACACTAACTGATTCACAGGCAATGTGATTACAGCAATGACTTTTACAGGAAGCCCAGACCAAGACATAGTTCGTGGGAGATTTTCAGCACTGAAAGCAGGAAGGTCCTTGCTACAAGATGCACATTTGAATTTGGAATTAAGGATTTTCAGAATCAAGACCAAAAATATGAACAAAGTTCTATCTTCTAGCTTGAGTGCCTGATGACATTCTTTTGACAAAAAAAATTTCTTTGTTCCAATGCATGCTCATAAACTGCTGCTCAGAAGCTGTTTCAAAGACTGCAAGCTGGGTAACTTGATCAAGGCTTTTCACAAACTCACTGTGTTTTAGCTCCTGTCCATTGCCACTGGATGAGCACCAAGGGGGCAGAAAGCTCTGCAACAATGCCTCATTACAGCCACTTTCACTGAATTTTCTGTCAATGGGTATTTCTTAGCAAGAGACACTTGGATGGAATATACAGTCTACAGCATGACTTCTACAGTAACGCATCTATGCACTAGCATAGATATAAATGACATTATGACAGAACTTTACATGTTTTTGCATACATATGATTTTCCCACAAAATTTTCAGCTTTTGCAAAAAAATAGGAATGAAGTCATAATTTTATTCAAAGTTTACTAGGTTCACTAGTGATAAATTAATTTCTCTCATGTTTGACCCAGAGAATATCTTTTGTCATTGTCATAGTTTAGCTATAGAACTTTTCTAAGAAACTACAGAAAATCACGTCTTAAGTATACATATACTTTTTAAAAAGTACCCATCTCATGGGATTTCTGATACTTCAGCTTTTAATGTTTTGATACATACTTGCATTTGAACTGCAGTCATGTCAAGGCATAGTAATTGTGAGTAAATATTGAAGCACTTGTTGTATGTAAAAAGACGTCACTGCTAAATGAAATCTCCACTTATGTTCTTAAGTGAAAAGGGAAGTTACTTTTTAAAACCACTAGTATACAAATTGATGAGGTTCTAGTTAGCTAATTATTGTCTATAGCTCTTTTGGGAAGGATATCATTTTGGGGAGTTGCATGAGTAGAAAAACATATGCTAATTACTTTCTATTTTCACATGCATGTGGGATTTAACTGGATTCCCTAGAATATCACTGGTTCTGTACCCTGCAAAAAATCAAAGGAAGAGTTACTAGTACATATTCATGTGAAAGCTGTTCTAAACATTAACTTTATTAAATCAAATAGTGTGAGGAAATGTTGCATGAAGGCCTTGTTGCCTTTGTAAAATCAGGCCTGTTACTTTAGCTAAGTAGAAATAGACTGTGGGAAAGAGACACAGCTGAATTAAGGGTAGAAAAACATGCTGCGTCACCATCACGTGCTCACACTGTGGTGTGTGGTGGTTGGCTGAATTATGTTTGTTGTGCTTTAAAACTATGGAAACATATAACAGCTTAAATGCTTTAAAAGGTCGGGCTTTTGCAATAAAGGGCTCTCCTTTGCACTGACCTGGGGAGTCTGCATTGCCCATCATCATGACAAGGAAATTGTGTTAGATCTATGATATTCACTTGAAAATGAGTGAGAGTCAGGGAAAGTCAAATTTCAGGAAATGAAGCATATACATTGTTTCTAGAATTAACATTCTAGGTAGGAAAGGACCCTGATCACACCATCCACCTACCTATGAGAAGTAGGGAGAACTTATATCATGGCCTTCATCTGGCTGACCTTCTTCCAGTATCTCAAAAGAGTGGAAATCCCAGTCTCTCTAGGCAATCCCCTTTGGGGGCTTCAGTATCATTATGGTGAAACATTTCTGATATCAAAATGGAATTTCCCTTGTTCCAGCCTGTCTTTTAAGCTCTGTGCACACCAGGATGAGACCAGATCTTAGTTTTCTAAATGCTTCCAACAGCAATAAGCTCTTTCACTGGCCCTCATTCCTTCAGAATGAGGAGGGTTTCATCACTGTCTCAGCCTTTCATTTCCTAAAGCATGAAGCCTCCATCTGTTATTAAATAAATTTAAAAATTTGATTAGGTATCATCCAAAACTAAAAGCAAAAATAGAACTATATGACTTTGAATGTTCCCGAGCACAGCACTTACATGCTTCTGCATGGCACTGTAAATGTTCTCAAAAATTTCAAGAAAATACCAAAATTTTGCAGACTTAAGTGAATTCTTGTGATAGATGTTGCTGTTTTTTGAGAATCAATCTCTCCTCTGAAAACAAAGACATTGTTAGTGTACTGTTAGTGTTTAGCATTTACATGTGAGTAATTTTTTGCATTACCCTCACTTAATGTGATTGAAATGAACATTTCAGAGGACAATAAAGTGAAAAAAAAATTATCTTTGCACTAGGCTTTTAGATTTTATTTAAATAAAATAGCACATCAAGTTGATCCAGTGCTGACAGATTTCAGGAGATAAGGACTAAATCCTTTAAGGTTTTGAAAGAAAAAAAAGTAACATAGCCATAAACACCAACAGTCATTTTAAAAAAAGAAATTGCATCTTAAAAAGACATTGATATGTGAAGTCAGGACATGAAGTTTCATATTTGCAACAAATAACTTCCAATCTAACTTTCCAGAGTTGTAGATATACCTTCTTGTCAACACTGCAAAAAACATCAGATCTACTTTAACATAGTTTTGATAATAATATTTAGCCTGAGAAAGTTTAAAATGCGCTTATTACTTAAGGGCAGAACAATTTTTTAATAGGTCAACCTCATATTTGACTTGAAGTATCCTAGATGACAGTGGCCTTTCTGAAATTTTATTAGAACTAATCTATAGGAGAATTGCTATTTCTACTATATGCATCTACATACTGAGCATTTTTAAGGGAAAATAACTATAAATACTATAGTAACATAAAGTAATCTTGGACTGCAGTCAGTAGTAAAACGGCTGACTGAATTCACTGCATCATTAATGAATTGCAACTTTTCAAGTCAAATCTACTAATTGGTTAATCCAGATTTAGAAGATAAAATTATATGCAGTTTTAAAAACTATTGTAAATAGATGCTGTATAGGTATTTATTCTAGCGAAAAGACTAATTACAAGAAATTATAATAAACAAAAAATATTTAGAAAGAGCCCAAACAACTCTTACGTTTGAGTAGATATACTCCTCATGCCTACTCTACAAACCTAAATGTGTGTAAAACTTTTTAGGAATGTGCTGTAACCTTCATTTACCCGTGAAAAACAATGATGGATGCCTTGTAAGCACAGAGTTACACACTGTGGGATTCTGCCACCTATCTTAAATTCTGGATTGTCAATTAGTACTTCAGTGCATTTCTTTTATGCCACTGGGCTGGCCAATTAAATGGTGGTGGAATAAAAGACTGCTGACTGAGTGCAGATTTTTTTAATTACAAAGCTTCCGACATACATATTACATTCCTAAACTGTAAGCTCAAAGAAGAAAATAAAGTTCTGGAAGCAAAGAGACAAATGGGAAATGAGTTAAGAACAAGGGAAAATCCTATTACAGGGACAGTGCAGAGAAAATAAATGAAATTTACCAGAAGTTAAAAATTAATTTTATAAATCTCATTTGGAAGTAGCCACACAAGGAAAGACTTTTCACTAATTAGCATATTTTTGCATTTAATGTAACATTTACTTTTATCTGTTTTTTCTTTGTGTTATCTTTAGGCATTGTATGGTGATAATGATTTTAACAAGCTCTTCAGAATATATTTTCACACTTTTGATGGCTATGTTTTGTATGAGTACATGTGGTCTTTACTTCTCAAACTTTAAGAAGAACAGTATTGCATCCGTGTCCAGTTCTGGGCTCCTCAGTACAAGACAGACAAGGAGCTCCTGGAGAGGGTCCAGTGAAGGGTCACAAAGATGATTTGGGGTCTGGAGCATCTCTCTTATGAGGAGAGACTCCAGGAGCTGGGCCTGTTTAGTCTGGAGACAAGAAGAATGAGAGGGGACCTCACTAACACGTAGAAATAGCTCAAAGGCAGTGTTGGGGTTTGAAAGTT
>VXAC01006287.1:0-54430 GCA_013399225.1 Rhipidura dahli
CTCCCCTCCCCTCCCCTCCCAATTCCTACTGCTTTGTGGGCACAAATTGTGGAGTTTGGTACAGATCCACATAGCTTTTCAGAAATTTCACGTATGTCATGAGGGGCTGCTTTCCCTCACATGGTAGTTACTTGTTTTCCTCCTTCATTTCTTGACCTCAAAGGCAAAAGAATGTATTTTGTTTAAAGAAGCAGTTAAAGGATGTTGATGAGAGCAGAGTGTGTCCTCTCAGCAAGGCTTTCACCCCGCAACATGAAAATGCTCCTTCTGTGCGGCAGGATGCCCCTGTACCCTCAGCATCGCTCCTGGGAAGGTGTTCTGTGGCTAAGCAGGGAGGACAGAGATGTCCCTCCTGCTCCCAGGCAGGGAGCCCAGCAGCCCGCGGGCTGCGCCTGCCCGGGCCACGCCGGCTGCTCTGCCCCGGAGCCTGGCTGCTCCGGGCACAGACAAACCCACGGCAGGCTGTGCACTTCCTGGGGAATTCGCAGCGATTTCCAGGGAATGGACCAAGGGGTGAGCGAGAGGAAACAGGCACATCCATCTCTGGTTTCCCCTCCTGCTTTGTCCGTGCAGTAAATCATGGAGGTTAAAGCTATAAAATGCGTGTCACCCTGTCTGACCCCGGCCCTTGGCAAAGCAGCACCGCTCCCTCCCGCAGTGATTGCCCACAGGAGAAATGTGTTTATGTGCATTACTGGCTCACGCAATTAACTTGCAGCCACGATAATGAATCTGAGACCTCTTTGCCTGATTTCTCCCTCGCTGCCAGGCGCTCGGCTGTCTGGGCAGAGTCCCTGGTAAGTAATTTCCCTGCATATCTCCTCAGGCCAATAGGAAACTCCATGAGTCACTTTCCTCCCTTTTAACAGCGGTAAGCGACAACTGGGAATCAGAAACTTCCTGTGAAAACAAAGGCACAAAGCCTTGCCTGGACAAGTCTAAATCACAACGAAATCTTTGCCAATCCTCCAGCTAAGGCTGCCATGCCTCTTCTCCCACTGCTCTCTGCTCCGTGCAGCAGCAGCCCCTTGGCAGTGCTGGACGTGTGGGAAGCCCGGCCCCCCGCCATAGAATCAGGTAATGATAAAGGTTGGAAAAGACCACCAGGAACATCGAGTCCAATGGTAAATCCAACACTGCCAGGCCCACCACTAAACCATGTCCCCAACCAGCATGATTTTTGAACACTTCCAGGGATGGTGATTCATTCCACCACTTTCTTGGGCAGTCTGTTTCAGTGCTTGGCCACCCTTTCTGTGAAGAAATTTTTACTAATATCCAATCTAAACCTCCCTTGGTGCCACTTGAGGCCATTTCTTCTTGTTCTATAGCTTGTTACCTGTGAGAAGAGACTGACCCCCACCCGGCTACACCCTCCTTTCAGGCAGCTGCAGAAAGTGAAGTTCCCCCCAAACCTCCTTTTCTCCTGGATAAAGCCCCCCAGCTCCCTCAGCCACTCCTCATTGGACTTGAGCTCCAGACCCTTCCCCAGCTCCATTGCCCTTCTCTGGACACGCTCGAGCCCCTCAATGTCCTTCATGAACTGAGGGGCCCAGAACTGAGCACAGGATTGGAGGTGTACAAGGGGACAATCATTGCCATGCTCCTGCTGGCCACACTGTTGCTGATACCGGCCAGGATGCCATTGTCCTTCTTGGCCACCTGGGCACACACTGGATCATGTTCAGCTGCTGTTGAACAGCACCCCAGATCCTTTTCTGGTGGGCACTTTTCCAGCCATGCATCAATGCTGCACCCATACCTCTGAACTGAAGGATGCCAGGGGACACTGCTGGGACAGAAAAGGTGGGCTCTCAGGGCTACTTTGTTTGTGAGCTCCTTGACATTTGTTGGCCAGGACCAACCAGTACACAGCCAGGTTGTTGCCCCAGAGGACTGGCCTCAGCAAAGGGACCCTTGCATTCCTAATGACATGTGGGAGGCAGAAGGCTTCCCAGCATTATCACAGCTGAGGAAATCCATGCAGGAGAATAAGCAGCACAGAAGGTTGTCGGAGGTTTTCACATCTGAAAGGAGTACACTACTGTCAAGTTAAACTGAAGCTGGGGTGGATTTTGAGAATCGTGATTTGAGGCTGAACCTCTAAAAATGGAGAATGATACTCCTAAGTCACTTAGGAATCTATTCAGTGCTCTCACCTACTGCAGGAGGGAGCAGACAGGAGGGGAGGGAGATCTTGCTTATACATGACAGCATGAAGTGCTTTAATTGTCAAGTCTTGGGCAACATTGCTCAACACAGCAAAGACACTCTTTCCTTATCAAACAGAAAACTCTTTAGAATTAAGAGCTCAAAGATTTTTTCCAAGGATCTGAGCTAATGTCTGAAAACATGGCCTCAGCTCCCCCAGGTTCCCAGGAAAATAATTTTGCATTGCTACATACACTGTTTTATTTGGACTCACTCTCATCTCTGTGAGAATATTCTCCTCCCACTCCAACTTAATAAAGAAAAATAATTTAAAACTAACTCATGGAATCAAAAATTAATCCCATGCTGAGTGGTATTATGATTGCTGGAGCAAGCAGTAATTCCTGCCCAGCATCCTTGTCTGTGTACAGATCAAAGCCAGCATTACAGCCAAACACCCTCAGCTGAGAAGGGCAGCTCTACTACCGCTGTTCCCAGCTGAGCAAAAAGGCTGAGCTCGTCCTGTTGGATCATCTTTGGATTTTACATGTCTGGGAGCTGGGATGCAGATGATCTTCAGCAGCTGTAGGTTACCATGGGGTTGAATGAGGACCATGAGGCTGAAGGGGGACAGACAGGTGAGCAGAAACTCCAGCTGAGGTGAGCAAGACTTCAGCATTCAGCTTCCCACAGGAGCACTGTGAAGGCTGTTTTCCAGTCTCCCTTTCTTTCCCAGAGACACATGAAGCCTGAGGTCATGCTCACAAACAGCTGACCAGCAGAGACTGCACAGAGCTGAGTTCCCAGGCAGGCCAGCCTGTGAAGGGCACTATCAAAGGAGAGCTTTTCCATCAGAGCAGCTTTGTTCTGTGTGTTGCACACCGCCGGGAGCTGCTGGGCACAGCTCTGACGGCAGCGGCCAGTCTGGCTCAGCCCCCTTTGCTGGGACTGGTCTAATCTGCCCAGTCCCTGGCTGACTCCAGCAGTGCCTTGAGAAACAGGCTCCGAGCCATCGGAGGAAGCCTGCGGTGGTGAGTGGCCTTGGGCTTAACAATCCCCAGTTTGTTCTTGTGGCCACTCGTTTCCTGCCTGGGTTCCAGCGGGCTGTGCCTGGGCAGATGAAACTGGTCCCATACAGAAAAATCCATATGAAAGGTGATGTCTTTTGATCCTTGTAAGCCTGCAAGTGTGAAGGAAAGCTATCAGGGCACATGCCAGCTTTTTCGCTTCCTGACATTCCCTGCATGAGCAACACTGCTTTGCTTTTGGGACCCACAGCAGTCTGTGCCTCACTGACAGCTGTGGGACAGAGCATCTGACTGAACAGGACACCTGCTGATTTCCAGGACACCTGCTGGCTGTCACTGTGACCTTGCACAGGATTAAGCTGTACTGTAACAGAAGCCAACTGAATTTCTCCATCACCCCTGGTACATGAGCTGGGAGATCAAGGCCATCTTTGAAGATGACTTTTGTCCAAGTGACTGTTCCTCGTTGCACACCACCCACAGCTCCTCTAGGTGAACATTATGCACTGGTAATAAACACTGTCTCAAACCCACGTGGCAGTGATGGCAATGGGGTAAGAATTGCATCACACGAGCCAATGTCTTCTTTAAGCCTTTAGAGCTGACATTTTGGTCACTTTTTCAACTCCTGTAAAGGGTCACAGGAAAGGAGTTTCCCAGTTGAGTTACAAGTCACATGTCATGGTAAGGGGGAAAGCTTCTTTTATTTTTCATTTGTTTTACAGCCAATAGACAAAGAGCAAACCAACATTTCTGGGTTCTTTAGAACTAGAGTTTTTATGTTTGTATCAATGCAGTGCAATCAGCAGTGCTTTAAGGTAGGACTCTCACACCAGATCTGTTCATCCCAGCCCAATCTGCCCCTTCTTGCAAGTTTTTACTGCCTCTAATGGGAAATCAGGCTTTCACTCTAAAGTAGTATGACAGTAAAGAAGCCTTGCCTTTGTTCCTGACCCTGTGTGATCAGGCCTTCTGTAAACTTCAAGCAGTCCTGGGAACGATCCCATCAACTCCTGCTCCAAACAGCCATGGCATCATTTTTTATTGCTCTGTTGTGGCAGCTGAGGGGGAAAAGCATCAATTGGATTCCACCAGCTTGAGAAGATTAATCATTTGCCTGGATTTCCAAGTGGCCTCTGCAACCCTGGGTAAAATCTTGGCATTAATGTTTAAAATTCTTCTGATTGTTCTCCATTTTAATTAGCAAGTGGAAATCTCCCTGGCCTGTGCCAGGGGAGAAAAAAAAAAAAGCCCTTGAGATCAAAGTGGGCTCTAATTCACATTTCTGCTTGCCACATTCAAAGTAGCACGTTGGTAAAGCAAGTGTCCTGTTTGATGGAGATGGAAGGACACAGCCCATCCGCTGCACACGGTGAGTGCTGTGTCCTGAGTGCAGCAATCCCATTTCAGAGGGGCTAAAGGCAAGGGAGAAAGAGCACTGTGTGATCTTGCCAGTATATCCACAATGGCAATTTTAGGCTTCTTATTGTCTTAAATATTACTGTTAATGTATCTACAGGATAAACAAAACATCCAGGATCTGCTACTAAATAACAAGAAAACCCATGAAACTGTGTAGCTCAAGGAAACACAAAATTTTTGTTGCATTCCCAAAGGTGTGAGAGAAAATGTACTGATTTTGTCAAAGGAGGCAACCTGTGAGACACTCTTCCCCTGAAAATTGACAGAAAAACTAATCTGGAAGTGGAAATCTCCAGACCAATATTTAGGCACAAAGCTACAGCCACCAATGTGACTTTGCTGACCCCAACTGCATTTTGCTACATCCTCCTAGCCCTGTGCTTTTGCACCCCAGCAAGGACCTATAACCCTGATGTAGAATCACATTAAGTAAATAAAGACATCTAAAACCATCGAGTCCAGTCATACAGAGCCTGGGTTCTGCCTCCCTGCCATGTTAAATGTAGTTGTGGGAAAAAAATCCTAAAAAAAGTAAAAGCATAATCATGGCTGATTTTCTTGCTACCTTTTTGTGCCTTGTCAGTGCACGCACACCCAAGGACCACTTGTCCAGGAATATTTTCTTCTGACAGAGCTGGAAATTGAAGCTGCACACAAGCAGTTCCGAATTGGAGCATACATCTGGGCTCAGACCACAACAGACTTTTCCACCTGGGATCTCACCAGGTATCTGGAAAAAACCCTTTCCCATGTCTTCAAACATATGCAAAAGCACAGTGGCCTGGGAAAAAGGGGAATGACTCAAAACCAGGATGAGCAGAGGTGAGGGAGGGATGAAGAACTAGGCCATAGGCCATGCTTGTTTCTGGGAGCCATGGATTAGGCAGCAGCCTCCTGAGATGCCTGCAGGGAGCCAAGCACGGTTGCCCTGAGCAGACTCCCTAAGGACACTCAAACCACTACTGCCTGTGACATTTCAGGCTGACCCACCAACTCCTGAGCAAGCCTACCCCTGCATTCCTCTTTCCAAAATAAACTTTTGCATGAAGTTCGGAGTCATCAAAGAGACACCCATCCTATGATCAGAAACATCAGGAGGCAGAAAGCACTGGCCTTTCAGTCACAGGTAGCCCAGCTGTCCAGCAACGTGGCAGGCAGAGCTCGGGGCGTGCGGCTCTTCCCTGCTGGCAGATCTGGAGCTGGGGTTTGCTCTGTTTGAAAAAGGAAAAGTAACTCACATCACCTCATTACCCAGGGAAGCGCAGAGCTGACGTTGCCAGCTGAACTGCTCCGGTGTTACCTCTTCACTGACATTGCATTAAGACTTTATTTTGCAAGAAATTTAAATGCAGAGTCACATTCCCAGCGTTCCTTCACCACCAAGAGTCATTTCCAGAGCTAATGCCTGCAAACTGAAGGAGGGTCCACTTGGATTAGATATAAGAAAGAAGCTTTTTACAAGGAGGATGGTGAGGCACTGGCACAGGTTGCCCAGAGAAGCTGTGGATGCCCCATCCCTGGCAGTGTTCAAGGCCAGGCTGGATGGGGCTCTGAGCAACCTGGTCTGGTGGAAGGTGTCCCTGCCCATGGAAAGGAGGTTTGAGACTGGATGGCTTTTAAAACGTCCCTTCCAACCCAAACCATTGTACGATCCTATGACTCCATTTCACTTAGGACTCCAGAGAGCTTATTAACAACATGGCCAAAAAAGTCACTTTTTCAAGCAGCAACTGTTTATTATTGGGAAGAACATTATGACTTCATTTTTTTTTCTCTTACATATATTCAATTTGAATAAAAATAATTTAAAAAATTTTAACTTCTCTTTATATTACATGAAAATAACTTGAAACAAGAACTGTGAATTTTGGAAACAAGAAACATAGACAAAACTGTTGTTTAGCTGCTGAGATGTCGTTCTTGGATTTTTTTCCCCAAAAAACCCCTAAAACAGAGAAACAATCACAATTGTCATTCCAGTGGAGAAACTTATTCCATCTATAAAATATCTTTAAGTTTGAATATGGTATATAGTTACACTAGAAAGTATTCATAATATAGTGTGTGAGTTCTAATATACCACCTAAAATATATAACTTCTCAGAATTTATAAGGTCAAGTATTTTAGACCATATTCCAGTGGAAAAACACTATAAATCTCTTACAATCCTTCTAAATTTCTTGTTGAATTAACTTTTATTTCCTTTTGTGAAATTTTAATATAATTCCAAGCAACAAAATATTGCATACGAACTAGCTTGCAGAACTTTATTCACACTGAATTGGACAACCAATGTTTAAAGGGATGAAGCACCTTTAGTAACAGTGACAAAACGTCACTGTTAGTGTAGCTGATGAGGAAGCAGATTTTGTGCACAAATTGGTAAAATTTTCATGACAACAAATCTGATAAAAATTCCTGTATATTCTGTATTAAGAAATCCATCTAATTGGAATTAAAATATGCTTATGGCTGGGGTAAGATTACAGTGTTACAAGACAAAGAGTCTACTAATTAGTCCAATTCTTATTATCTGATAAAGACTTCCAATAAAACACTGAGTTCTTCTTTTTTTATTTTTAAAATACATGCAACCTACTGAAATTTTCCTGGCTTATCTCACCTCTTTTAAGTTTTTTCTGTTGAATGTGAATATAGTTTATCTTTTCATTAACTTCTACGGTAATGAACACCATTCAGCATTATGTGAATGGGTTATAATTAAAAAAAGCAAAGACAAAAAAAAGAAAAAAAAAGCAATTAGCATGTCAAGGTCTCACTTTAGAACACAAATCTGCAGAAATACATACAGTAAAAATGAGATGGACTTGGTGTAGGTAGTTATTTGCATTGAGTACCATGTAAAATTTAATGTAACTGTGCCAGTCGTGGGACTGATGGCCCAATGGAAAACCATTCTTCAATTACAAGGAAAAAAGACTATTAATACGATTGTCAAAACTCTTCTCTTGAAACAGCCTAACCTCAGGGGTCAGCTCTCTTCCAAAGAAATGCTTGAAATGCTGGCTGGTGCTGCAGCCTGACAAACAACCCGATGCCATCTAAGGCGACAATGTCAAACTCTTTCAAAAATAAACATTTTGCTTCAGTATATTTTAGCTGGGGAGGGGGGTGGTGAGTGTCTGTTTTGCTTTGTTTTGTTTTGTTCTTGGCTTTTTTATTTTTGTAACTCTGCTGTTTCCAGCACCATCTCAGAGGCTGGAACATTTCATTCCTTCCTCTGCCAGTTGTGTCCTTTTCCCCTCGGCAGATGCTGCCCCACGCACCGGCTGCTCCAGGGCGTGCAGCAGCCACTGGTGCCACCTTCTTGTTTTCCTGGTCTGGTACCTGTGTCACCAGCACCATTTACAGCCCTGGAATGTGACTTCTGAATCAATATGCATTTTCTTTTCCTAAAGAATGCCTTATTTTGCAACCACAGCTGTATAAAAATACCCTAATTTTAACCAATGAGGAGGTGGTGGCACTTTTGAGACCAATCAATGACACAATTTAGATAACCAGGGAGGCATTTTCACCAGACTGCAATACTTTTAAGATCAGGTAAAATTTTGGACCTATACCATACCAATTGTCTTCCTTTCTAAATTAAGAATTACTTTTAGTTTTACCAAGAAATATCCTACTGGTATGAACTATAGAATTTTTGAAATTATGAAGCATATTTAAATTTTACTTCTCTTCTCTAAATATATTACTCATTTGTTTAATTCATTCAGGATTCTACCATACTGTCAACCAACTGTAGTAATCCAGAAATGTTTTCTGCTTATGGAAGGGGCTTAATCACTAAGCCACACCTCCCTGCAAAGCTTCAGTATTTCTGATTGGTAAAAAGCATTTCTCGTTGAAGTAATACTGAAGTGGAGCCCTAGCCTCCTCCATATATACGACTGTCAAGTTAATTAACTTTTCAGGACAAAATGCTGATCACATTCAATGGGGAGCCACATTGTGTTCAAGACAGCTCCAGAGGTAGCTCTGGTGGCACAACTGTGTATCTTGGGTCCAGCTTAGGTGTGAAATCCTTGAAGTTCTTAGATGCTTCAGTACCAAACACATCTAAAACTTTCCTGTTCATGAGAGCAAACCTGAAAAAGAAAAGACAAAAAAGCATGAATGCATGACTCATTTACTTACAAAAAAAATAAAATTATTTCATGTCATGAAAGATTATCAAAATCTCTGAAATACAGGCTTCAACCTGTACTGTTGAGAGTCTGAAAGTTTTTCACCTCAGGCAATAAAGATTTCAAAAAAAAATGCATTTGAAAAACATGGCTAATACTGTTTGTGCAAGTATACTTCAAATAATGCAATTTGTGAAAAAGGGGAAGAGTCCCCTTCTAATTCTACACAAAAAAAAAAAAAAAAAAGGTAAAACCAAAATATACTACTGGTCTCTCTCATTCCAGCAGAGCAAACTGTGGCCCTGCCTGCCCAAGTCTGGATGTCAATTTTATGGGTGTTACACTCTATTTCTCTTTTGTTTTTCTTCACAATTATAGACTGAAAAGTGCATGAAGTGGTAAAAGAAATTGCCTTTATGGAGAGAGTGACAAAATTACTATTACAGAGATTTGCTTCAGATAAAATAAATGAGCAGAACAGAGTTTCTCTTCCTTCCTCTCTTTCAACTAAGGCAAGCTTAGGATTAGGACAGAATGAAAAAATGCAGCCTGAATTGGACATCTGCACTGACATCATTCCCTGTATCATGTTTGTTGTCCTCAGAGGTTGTCTGAGGACTGCCTCCAGGCATCCCAAGGAAAGCTTCCAGCTATATTGTGCAATGTATTTAGTCATCTCAAGAGTGTACAGTACCATGGGGAGAGTAGGTTCAACATGCTCCAGGGACTGGCCTCTGATTTCACTTCTATTTTTACAGCCCGAAGAGTTTGCTGTTGCTACAAATGTTACCTTTTACAATCCTGCTCATAAACTGATCTGCATCAAGATTTGGATGCCTTGTTCCTGCCACACACTGCACCAATATAACAGTGTACACTTCACTAAACTGTATTTTTGTAAGTCACTTACAGCAAAATCTATTTTTAAAAGAAAGATTTTCAGATTCCTGCAGCAAATAGAAGAAACATCCAGTCAGATATTATGGTGTATATTTATGATTATGATCTGTGAAAATTTTTCATTAGCTTTCCAAGAAAAAAATCCCTTCCCAACTGAAACAGTTATAAAAAAGTACTGAAACTTTCAAGTATTGTTAAAAGACATTCTGACATTTCTAGTAATGCTTTTAAACCCACAGTAATACCATGTTGTCAATCACTGCCACATACTAAGTGATTTCTTCAACATGAAGAGTTGTTTACTGGATTCTTCATGTTCCAATGGCATCCGAAAGCATCCCACCCTCCAACTGAACTAAATAAGCTTCAAGTAAAACACCCATCTGCTAAATAGTCTTCACTAGAGTTAAGTCTGCTTCTGTCACTACACTAAACCCAGCAATGTCACTTCAGCAGCAAAGAACTTCAAGAATACTGCAAAATGTTTGAAAAACAAGGTAAACCCACAGGAAATTGGCCCTCATGTACTTCTAGGGCTCTGCTGTTGACAGTGAATGACACAGAAAGCTGAGTGTGCTCAATGACAGGTTTAGACAAGCCATAACACACCCCGAGTACATACCTGCCCTTTGTTAGTCGTAAAAGAAATTTCCAGTATGAAGGTCTCAGGTTCTGAACTTCCATGACAGCCTGCAAGGAGAGGATTCTGTCAGACCCAGCTGACACTGCCAGGCAAAAGCTTCCCCTGCTACATTAGGTTGCCCAAATTAGCAAAAGGATTGTTATGGAACTCATTTTTCCTGTTCTCTGCTGAATCCAGTGCTCTGCATGACCACCACCAGCCCAGACTGATATTCCCAGAATACAATCTTTTATCACTGGTGACAATTAACTTACATCTCAACAACAATCATTATTTCTATATACATGACTTTGGACTGGTGAATGCCAAATTTACCTGCTACTTTATCCCCTACCCACTCTGCATTTTGTGATCCACCATTTCTTGTAGTCATATTTGTATTTCATGTTACATTATCTTAAATAATGTCATATAGACAAAATCCATGTCTTCTCTCTATTCCATTACTTTTCAGGGTCACTCAGAAATGTAGTGAATAACAAACACCTCAGTGTAGATCCTTTTTCTAATTCCTCCTTCCTTCTTCCTGCTGAACATTGCAATTTATTTCTAGTCTTAGATTCGTTTCCCAATTAGTTATTAAGTAACGAAAAAACCAATTCCTTCTTTTCTCATATGAACTTTATGTCTGTTAGTCTCACACGATTGTCCCTGACAGCAGTATTTTGGAGACCTTCAGGCACATCCCAAGCACTAAAATATCAATTCACTCTGATACTAGACTTCAAGATATTCCCAAGTACATGGGAAAAACGGGGAGGAGGGCTGTCTCTTAACTGTCCTGGTAAGCACAAGACAGCAGAAGATTGCTTTAGAGTCATTTTATATACTTGTAATTGGGGAGTACAAGAAATATATATAGTTAGAGAGGTCCAGAGAACATGCAGTTCATGCACGGATGTTTCAAAGGAAAGTCTAGAAATGGTGAGATATAGTAGAATAGTAGAGCTATTTGGGTAGCACTGAAAAGTTGCTTTTCTAGCTGATGCAGGCGATAAAAGGACTGAGGGTAAACGCATGTAGCTGACTTGAGAAGTGCAAAAGATGGTAACTACAGCTTGTTTCAAATGTAACACTTCAGGGTTTTTACTACTTTTTTGCAGATTTTTTCAACTACGCAATATTAATTCAAGTCAGCTGAGAGTAAAAACTTTCAGTTGATTTAAAAAATCCATAAAATACTGTATTATATTGTTTGCTTCCTTGAGAAACTGTCCTTTCACATGTTTATGGAAGTTCATACACCAATGTTCACCTTCTGGGTCAGTGCATTTTAAGATCCTTTCCAAAGAATTCAATGCTTGGTATATTCAGCTACAAGCACAGGAGAAAATGAGTCCTAGAACTCAATGACCTTTCCACAGTGACACTCAAAATCAGGATGCAGAAGCCCCAGGAGGCAGGAGCAAGAGGCTGTGAATCACTACATCTCACCATCTTTTCTATTCAACTGTCTCCCTGCGCTCCTCATTTCATTCAACATTTGACTTAAAGAACTTCATGTTCTGTTAGAGAGCATACTTACTGCCTGAAAGCATATGGACGTAGAAATGGCATAGATGATGCTGTCTGCATGAGGAAAATAGGGAACCTTCCCTGCTTCAATGCCTTTGAAGTATATTGTCTATAAAAATAAACAAAAAAAGCTGAGTGCAACAAAATCAAAGTACCTTTTTACTTTTTGTTTTACCTTTTCAAAAAAACATGTCAACTTTATGATATATTTTTATATGCCCACAAATGTGACATGGATTAAGATAGATTATAGAAGCTGTCCAAGATCAATCTAATAAGAGGCTATTAATGCACAGAACAGGACTAGCAATAGCTTGGGTGTTACAGATCCCACAGATAAAAAAGGGAAAGTTTGCTCTGTTCAATTCTTCATTGTAAAAAAGCAAAAGAACAATGCAATAACTATTCCAACAAAGTGAATATTCACTGCTCTTAAACAGCTTGAAATCACATACTTTACTTTCTGAGAAAACATGTACAGTTTATTTTCCTGAGCACAGCCTGACCTTGCAAAGCAGCACACGCCTCTTTGGTCAGTTACCCTTGGCTTGCGCAAGATGATAAAAGTAGTAAAAAAAAAAAAAAAGGAAAGAAAGAACACACAGCGCTTTTCTTATTTCACTGTAGCCACGATGTCTCAAAGTCCAGAAAAAACCATCAGCAATACAAGATAATATTGGTTTTTTACAACTGGTGCCCTGAAAGTCAATATGGGTAATGCAGATTTGCCTTTATATGACCAGTATGTGAACTGCCTTCAGAGCTTGGTCAAGAGTAGGAACAGAGAGTATCTTCCCTTTATATGTTTAATTTTACATATTAAAAAAAAACCAAAAAAAACAAAACAACAGTTCCTTCTTTTTATGTTCTTTAAAATGAATTCTGCTCTGGTAATGGAGGTGGATAAATATCAGTAGAGCACAAGGCTCTCAAGTTCTACAGGAAAAATATGTGATTTGGGGATGATGCATAGTGAGAGAACATTATCAACTCATTCCAGTGGTGTTGCTGGGGAATTAACCACGACTAAGTCTCAGTTTTATGGAAAAATTACAGTAAGAAATCAAATGCTGGTTAGAAAATATAATCAACATACCCAGACTCTGTAACTGTTTTTTTTTCTAGGCTCCTAATTTTAACAAGTTCAGAGAAATAATTCAAGCCTGAAGAACAGTAATTAGAACAAAGTTCATTCCAAAGCTGGGAATTCAATCAGTTGAAGTACACTGACAAACAACTTCAGCTATAGACTAAAACCTAAGCTATTTTGAGTTATCTTAGACTACTGAATGCCAAAATTAGGGAACAAAGGCAGGAAGCTAAGCTGTAGCTTTTGGCAATAAATCTGCAATTAAGGACTAGGTCTGATTTATGTTTCTGGCAGAACAGACATTCTTAAAACTTTATGATTTAAAAAATCTGCAAAAACTACAAAGCAAAGGGTTGTCAGGAGATTAAAAAAAATCATGGAGAACATACATGAAGACCAGTGGATAAGGGACATTTAAAATGGGTCAAAGAAAAGAAAGTAAGAAAGAAAGGAGACCACAAGGCAGCATTGCCTCTTGGCACACATATACTGAAACATCACCACCACACAACTTTGTATTTTACTGCAATTGCCTGACAAAGCCTCTGAAGTTCATTCTTCTGCCTTGAAAAAATAGATAAAATGAAGCCCTCTGTTAGGAGGGTAATAACCTACCTCTACTAATTTGGACACCAGATACATAGAGATAGTTGTACTTTTGTAAAACATCATAGAAATTCCTGCTAGACACCCTGTAACAATTAGAAAAGAAAAGCATTGTTAAGGTTGTGATTTGCATTGTTAAGGTCACTGTTGTGGTGTGTCAGCCCAACAAACACTGCACAGGACTATTTATTTCTATTGTTAGCTCAGTGATGCTCTTTTGCTGCCCATCCAAATATAGTTTGTACCACTAAGGAGAGAATGTTTTAAAATGCTGAAGCAAATCTGTACTTCGGTGCTCAGAAGCACAGTATCAAATTTCTGTTCTTTGTGAGATGAGAGACCTCTGTGGTTCCAACATGTGACATGCACACGAGGGAAGGGCCTCACCACCACACGAATTTCATGGTAAAAGGGTCTTTCTTTGGACCCAGTGGAGCCCACTGTGTATTCTGTCACGTATGGAAGAGTCAGTATTTTCATCTCACATCTCTACAGCTGCAAATCAAAGGACAAGTTTCTATTTGTGCACACAGTAATATACTGTCCTTGGAGATGACCATAAACTCCACATCTGACTGAATTTGCCTTACAATTTTAACTGCAACTCTTTCTTTGACACTATTTGAAACATCCCTCTGACACAACCTTGATGTACACAGTCCTGTTTTCACCACAGAAGTCTGAAAAGGGAATGGGAGAACAGACGAGAGGAATACTTACAGAGTCCCAACACAGGCAACACAAACTTTTCATGGACTCACCAGCTACAAGTGCATGAAGCTCATCATCTAGGTTTCGGACCCAGCGCAGGAAGCAGCTGGTACCCTGTGTAGGAGAACAGAATGCAGGCTTAGCCCTACTTATTTCTGATAACACACAGACTGGAGGCATTCCTTATCAGCTGGTAACACAGCACACAGTAGGAATTAAGAGTGCAGTGTGATAATATCCATAATCACACAATCATAACTTGGTTTGGGTTGGAAGGGACCTTAAAGACCATCTAGTTCCATCTCCCCCCCTGCCATGGGCAGGGACACCTTCCACTAGACCAGGTTGCTCAGAGCCCCATCCAGCCTGGCCTTGAACACTGCCAGGGATAACACTTTCTTCTACTTGGTACGGTTGTTACAATAAAGGCAATTTAATTGATATGTGAGGAGGCAAACTTTCCCATTGTAAGAGTCTGTAAAGGGAAAGGTAAAATCACACTGTAATTTCTTAAGAGCTGTAGAACCTTTCATTACTGGGACACATCATGTCTGATTAGGCAATCTTTACCTCATGAAGGAACACAAAATTACATCAACAAAACCACAAGAAATCAACACAACTAAAGAAGAAGTTTTTTAAAACACTGGTGATACTAAAGTCCAGAGAGTTGGACTTAGTACCCCAAACATTTCAGTGTTTTAATTTACAATTTACTGCTGCCATTTCTTTCAAAATCAGAAAGCAGATTAATCTAATTTGAATTCCAATCTAATACCAAAGCCAATCTTGAATTATGTCATCCTCATTTGCTGTACCTGTCTAGACTCTTTCCCATGACAAAGGTTTTTTTCAACTACATACCAAACCTCCTAAGAGTTTTTCATGCATCCAATAAATTCTGGAACTAGGAAAATACATTAATCTAAAAACACAGAACTTCATTTTGGATCCAAAATGCAACAAGCATTTCACTTTTTTTTTGCCATGGTCCAATTTTTTTGAGAGACTAGAATCTTTGTTGCCCTACATGCCTATTTAAACTGGAAGAAAAATATAATGCAGCCCAAATTTGTTTTAAGTTATGAAATGCAAGCAATAACATATAGTAGAATCATAGAATTAGAGGATCATTTAGCCTGGAAAGGACATTTAACATTATCAAGCCCAACTTTTAAGCTGGCATCCACCAAGTCCACCACTAAACCACATCCCCAAGTGCCACATCCACACACCTTTTGAACACTTCCAGGGATGGCAATGCCACCACTTCCCTGGGCATCCTGTTACAGTGCTTGACAAGCCTTTCAGTGAAGGAAGATTTCCTACCATCCAATCTAAACCTTCCCTGGGCAACTTGAGGCCTTTTCCTCTTGCGCTGTCCCTTGCTACTCGGGACAAGAGACCAAACCCCATCTGGCTGCATCCTCCTTTCAGGCAGCTGTAGAGAGCAAGAAGGTCCCCCCTGAGCCTCCTTTTCTCCAGGCTGAACCCCCCCAGCTCCCTCAGCCACTCCTCACCACACTTGTGCTCCAGACCCTTCCCCAGCTCCGTTGCCCTTCTCTGGACACGCTCCAGCCCCTCAATGTCTTTCCTGTAGAGAGGGGCCCAGAACTGAACACGGGATTTGAGGTGTGGCCTCATCAGTGCTGAGTACATACTTAAAAAATATTAAATAAAGGTCGGAATATGTCACCTTCATAAAATGAGTATCTACTGGACTAAATTGCACCTCTCAATTGACACTTTTAAACACATCAAAATCTTTTTAGCTTTTGCAGTTTAAGTACTTTTCTTCTCTAAAGGCACTTTTCTTAAAGTTTGAGCAAAAATATTTTCAAGCATACTCTGAACAGCTCATTTGCGCTTTGCTATCAAGAATTTTAGACTTTGTAACCTTACAAATTGTTGTCCCTCAATTTAATTACTCAATTTAATCAAGTGAAATGTTGTTTTGCTTACATGTAAGACTTCCTTTTTTATTTTTCAGTAAATTACATTTACCTTCAATAATACAGCGTAATCTTGAATTTGCAGAGTGAGTAAGTGGCAGTTGAAAAACGCCATGTGATTAAGAACATAAATGTGCAAAAGACACTTCAGCACTGCACTGTGCAATGTATTCTGCATTAGGGCGTGTGCTGTGCCACACTCTCTTTTGGCATAAATAAACATAATTTGATTAATTCAAACAATGCTGTATGAAAGTGTATCAGTTCACAATCTGTCATCTTATAATGGGGTAGAAAGGATAGACTTCCAAGCAATCAGTGAAATGTCTCTTCAGCTACACGCTGTATGTTCTGCAGTCTCCTGCTATTTAGTGTCAAGTAAGAATTCCAGATATGTCAGCCAACAAAATCTGCACATGGTTTCTTTCTGGCAACACAGATGCTACTGCAGTCACTACTTGTGCCTGCACTAAAACACTTTTGTGTACCAGCAAATCCTTTTGAAATCTGAATTAACTTTCCTAGAAGTACTCTCTCTCACCTGATCTTGAAACCAAGCTGGTTTATTTGGGAATTATGGAAAAAACACACAGAATGGAAGCATAGCTTTCTGTTTGCAATTTGATTACTGCAACAGTATAAAATTTGTCAGTGACAGGCTGTAGCAAACAGTATCAGTACTATTAAGCAGCATGACTTTTCAGCTCTTTGTGATATTCTGAAAAGTAAAATAAAAAACACAGCATTTGCCATTTCTGTATGCCATAAACTTACTTTATATATACTGACAAAAGATCCCAGGAAAGCTCCAAGCTGGAAATTTTCCTTGTTGTAGAAGAGGGAAAATAGCCGTGATGGTTGTGTAAGCAGATGCCGGAAGGTGGAAGGAATCCTAAGGCAACACTGGATCAGGTAACCAATGCTAAACATCCTAATGAATCCCTAGAGAAAAGAAAGAGAGATTTTGTGGTAAGAAACCACAAATTCTGAAAAAGAAAAAGCTTCTACAGAAGGACTGGATTTTGACACTGAATAGTTTAAAACCCACTCTGCAGGTAATATGTAAAATGCATAAATGTATCCCCAGCTTCAAACTCAAGACTCTTCTTTTTCCCAGTAATCCTGTAAAATAGCAAAAGCAGTAACACCACAGACAACTGACTCTTCTTTAATTTCTATGACTTTATGAAAGGTCTCAAGAGAGAGCCTTCTCTTCTACTCCAAAATTCTGTCATTTGAAATAATCCTGAGGACTTCATTTCCAGGTTACTGACCAGCTTTTAACCACAAATGGGTTTATAGAGGAAAACACTGCAGTGGAAAAAAAAGAGCACTTAGACACTAAAAAGTCTGGAGAAAACAGTAAGGAGGAATAGGTCCACCAAAAACAAATTGCAGAAAGTGTGAGAATTAGAAGTTAACCCTGGTGGCTTGGCACATCTCACGGACTTTGCCTCAGCCAAACATGAGGCTGTGGGCTGCCTGCAGCAAGGGGAAGGGCAAAACTGGAAGAGAGTTCATGTGCAGAGCTAATGAGAAAAGATAAAATGGGTTCCAAAGAATTTACTCACTATTCCACCTTGGATACAGGTCTGCTTTTTTTTTTAATATGACACAAAACCACACTGACTTGTTTTTCCAAATTATTCTCCCTAGTTTCTTCTACCTTCCTCCAATGTTTCCTACCATTATTTTTACCCTCAGGTGGAACTTTCCTAGTAATTCTGAATAAATTTTACCCAGTTTTTGTTTGGAATATGCTTTATGTGAAAACTATCTCTGCACTCACCTGCAAATAAGGCAGGCACCTTATTCAGTTACAGTGACAGGGACACAATTCCAGTGACAGGGAAATCTGGCAGAGGGTTTGATTGAGCAACTTTTTAGATTCAGAAACTCAAACAATTTTTGCCTCCTAAAGAACCTCATAATGCATCATAAAGCTCGTAAAATTTTATTGTGGTTAAACATCCAGTAATAAACTCTTCTGAATTCTGAAGCAATTACTCTTCCTGCTACTCAAGAAGTGGTTTATGAGAATCAAGTGGAAGAAAATAAGTCATCCAGTGATCCAACAGCATTTCTTTGAACGAAAAATTTCCATTCCTTCATGCCAGTATGGAAAACAAAAAAAAAGTCCAAAACCCAGCAGTTATGAACAAAGCCCAAAACAAGAAACAACATAATGGTGTGTTTGATGTTTTTACCCAGGAAAGGTGACTTCAGTGGGGTGAGGAAACATCTAAATTACAACTGGAAACACTCAAACACATCCCTGATTTTATTCCTATTAGTAGCCAAATTAGAAGTGCTGAACCAAAGGACTGAGCTTTAGTGTTGATGTGCATGAAATATCAAGGATTGCACAAACCCTCTCTATTTTGCTCATTACTTCAACCAGGTGAAAGCATATCACACCTACAGGTGTTTTTTCCCAGTCACAGGAAGTATTATATCTTACAATCAATGCACAACATTGTAACTTCCATCTTCCATAAAAAGACCTCCAATAAGAATGGATGCAAAGTACACAGCAGAGCATATTCAGGACACTATAACAAACATAAGTGAACAAAGAAAACTCTGGTAAGAGCCATTTCTCCACAGAGATTTTGAGTTGGAGCTCAGATCAGCCAGAAGTAGTAGCACAGTGTAATGATGTATCTCCAAAATTTGCTGCATAAACCTCTCTTTCTGCTTTTGAGAAACAAATTTCTTAATAATACATTCAAGATATTTGCTGCAACTCAAATTCAGAAAAGCACATGTGCACATAAATAGAGTTCAGAAACATACCACAAGTTCAGCCAACCTGTTGCAATATATTAGGACTTAGTTAAGATAGTTAAAATCAATTAATTAAGATATTTAGTATTTATTCTGGGTATAGTAGCCCACATTCCTTCAAGAGACAGAATGTTGATACTACAATCATAAGAAAACATTCTCAGAAAGTTGTGGATACCCCAGTCCTGGAACTGCTCAAGGTCAGGATGGAAGGGGCTTGCTTTGAGTAACCTGATTTGTGCAAGGTGTCCCTACCCACGGCAAGGGGGTTGGAATAAGATGGTCTTTAAGGTCCCTTCCAACCCAAACCATTCTGTGATTCTATGACCTTCTTTGAGGTCACTCTAGTCACCAGTAAATTTGGAGGGTTAGCTGGTGCTGTCTGCAGCACCAGCAGAAAAAACAGACAACTGGACTTCTACTGTTGGCTGATGGCTCCTCACTGTAAACAAGAGGAATCCAAAAGAGGAAAAATATTGCACCACTGCTTCTGTCACAGCTCTTTTCAGACATTTACAATCACAAAGCATTTCAAGCATTTAAAGTCTAGAGGGAAGTCAGTGAACTCAGGTGGTATGACACTACTGAATGTTACGTAAAAGCCATGAGGATGTCATTGAGCTAATGTGCATTTAAATGTGAAGCAGAAGAAAAAGAGCATGCAATGACAGTTAAAGCACAGGTGTATTAATGAGAAGACCAGTCGTTCAGGGGTAAGGGAAAGTAACACTGAATGGAAATTTTGGCAATGAGCAGCTCATCACATCATTACCAGATCTGAAAGCTCTGTTACAGATAAGGAATTGTAAAAACATGATCAAATCCTGTCAGCTGACAGTTGTTACTGATCAGCTCCAGGAACAGTCAGAGAGAGAACTGAACTTTAAGTATTTTGGATCTTTAAAAATCAAAATATATAAAAATAATTTTTTTTCCTCATGTTTTAATTAAAAAATAAAATCACAGAAAAGACAGGAAAGTGGCAGATCTGACTGCCACTTCAGCATTAGCTCCCTCATTAGATTATTGTAGTCAAGAATAATTTATACCAAAATACTACAGAGGATGAGTCCAAAATGAAATATATTTCAAATGCACAATTGTCTCTCTAAAGAGAGAATAGCCCTATAAACATTTTTTCTTATTTATTTTTTGTTAGCTCAAGACTTTATTCAGCTGTATTATCATGCAGGCTTTTTCTCCCCTCATTCCATTTAAGGATATATATAGCACAAACAAAATTATGCTGAATAAACAAGTGAAGAGGATGAGTACTCCTGAATATCCACCTTCCTCCCCAACCTCAGGTTCTATTAAAAATTAACATCTCCCCCATCACCTAAGAAAGGACAGAGAGAGTAGTGTGGGTCTAGGTTACTGTAATTTGGAAAACTCATAACCTGAAATCAGATTTGGGTCTCTCAGCTAGAGTAATTGAACAAGACTAACACCTATTTCTTCATCAGCCTTCTATTTTAAAATCTCTTTCAAGCTTATTACATTCCATAATGGTCAGATCATCTACCTCTACCTACAAAGTCTCACAGACACAATCATTCTTCCAGCCTCTATGAGTTTTCCATGGAGAATGAGAATTCCACGATGAGTACTCTTAACAGAAATCCTTACTTGTTCTAACTGTGCTTGTAAAATAATACGGTGTTATGACAGTACTAACAGATTTGAATGCTGAGTATGCAGCACAGGATGCATAAGGATTTTGTGTGTTATTAATAAAAAGCTCTGAAAGCAAGTCTGGACTAACTGTAGTTAAGAGCTAATTACTGTAAAATATGCCTAAATAATGCAAGACAGCACTTTTACTATGCAAAAGTGCAGCAGACCAAAGTTACAGCTAAGTACCCAAGAAAAAAACAAATGCACACCAGGAGATGGTGCCATCAGCAGAGATCTGGATGTGAAACATAACAAATCTGCATAAAATCACTTCTGCCTAACTTTAATATTTGTTATGAATATAATATTCACTGCAATCTTGAACACTGATTCTGAAGGCCAGACACTTGATAGCTATGGGGAAAACACAGAGAACTCTGCAGACAGAGGCAGGGGAATGTTTGCTCCCCAGAGGATGCTGACCTGACCAAACATAAGCCCACCCACGAGATGGGAGGCAAAGCAAGCCAGGAGGCAAGCAAACACAGTGGGCAAGGCACTGAACCAGCACAAAGCAAATGGAAAGTCTGTGCCACCCAAGATGTTTTGCCTTGAAGAAAAGAACACATGAATGAAACATAAAGTGGACAGAGACAGTGGTGACAGGTTGTGAAAGTGTAATTTAAATCTGGGTTTATACGTCTAGGTATATATATGTCATACCTACAACATAGGTGACATAAAAAGTGAAAAAAACTATCTTGAGCTATTCATCACTGTTCTACTGAGTATTCTCATTGCAATAAGCAGAACACTTAAGCACCAGCAGAAATTGTACCAGCTCTAGCACAATTTATACCTATGTTATGCCATGGTATGCTGCTAATATACTGCAGGGCAAAAAACATGATAACACACAAAAAAAAATGTTGTTAGTAAATATGCATGAATAAATGTTGTGCTAGATCTCTTCTGATGCCAAAGTTATGTGTGGCTTTTTTTAGATAATATTAACTATATATAAAATTTTAATATTAATTTTAGAAAATTATTTTTGAAAATAATACACATTAAAAGCATCTGGAGATACTCAAATCCATTTTTGCTGCTCCATATATAAAACCAGGTCAACTACTAAGGGACTGAGATCTTCTGGAGTCTTACCAACTCCCAAAACAGGCACAGCAGGTGGTACCACCTGTGCCAGCCCAATGCCAGCCAACATAAATTTCTGCACAGTACTTGTCTGAAAAAAATGCGCTGATCACATTAATAACGGAGGCTGAATTATACCACCGGAGATAAACAGCTCTTCCTGGGCGTAGCAACTGTGACCAAGCTCTCATTACCCCGAGCCCTTAAAATAAACGACTGGAGGGGTGCACCCAGTGCCCAGCAGCGACGTTCCAGAGCTGTGCAGCTGCACGGGAACCACGGCCGCCTGCCACAGCAGCACATTCCAGGTGCTTTATTTAGGGGGGAGTCACAAGTGGGCTCAGCCGTGAAGTGCATCACATAGTTAAACAAGTTCCTTGCTTGCTAGTCCATTTTTTCCCACACATTTTATGTTACTCATTCACTACAGCTAATCTGAAAGACCAGAGAACTTTAACCCCACCACCGCCCCGTCCTAAATTGAGAAAATCTGTTTTCTGGCTTGTCACATTTTCAATAGAAGAAGAATGAGTAACAGGCTCATGCCTCACTTCCTAAGCATATGCTTTTCCTGACTACAGACTTTTACGTCCTTTTTGACACAGTTTGTCAATCGAACTTTTTCTGCACTTACTTTAATACAGTATGAGATGCAATTATCTCCATAGTGTTTACAGCATCTATGCCTTGGGCCATGTTTGCACCTGCAAAAAGCATAATGAAACACGTATTAACTCGTAGCTGTTTTCAGCGTCAGCAACAGGAGACTTCATAAATTTTTCTTGCCTAAAAATACATAAAGTGCTATTTTCCCAGCACTCATTCTCCCCATTACCCACTGAAGGGCACTGTGAACTTTTATGATGCCATAAAAGGACAATAAAAACTAACAATACTTTAGTTGTACACCAAGAAAAAAGTGTCTGCACACTTATTTGGATCCAACCTCTTGCCACGCTACACATAAAATGCTAAATTAAAGAACAAATTTTCTGCTGTGGTCAACAAGGAGAAGTGATGTGACCTTCCCTGGTTTGTCTCTGCTCCATGGTTCTGGAAGGATATTTGAGCAAGCATCTGTTACCTGTGTCCTTTCATCTTTCACACCACTGTAAGGGTCATGGAAGGGCAATGCAGATCACAGAAACACACAGAAACACCCTGTGACACTTCTCTCAATTACAAGCCTTTCACTTTTGGGCTATTTCTTCTACAGTGTAGATTTTTATGTAGCTCTTCCATTGGACTGAGAATTTGACCTTGAGCATTTAAAAGAGACTGGCTTGGGACGGTGGGATGTGTGGCTTGTACAGTTTCTAGCCCTGCATTATGTAGAATTAAAATAAGTAATGTCATACCAGGTCTGAACATTATATTTTGCTATATCCAAGTATTCAAGCTTTAATGTAAACTAAATTACACAATTTATATACTATGTCAAATATCTTGGAAGTTTTGAATCGTGTACTATAAAGTCTAATGGCCATAAATCATCTGTGAGGTCAGTTTATGTAGCAAAAATTGTAATGAGAATGTGCTCAGGTTACAGGCATTTAGACTCAATTATATTGAAAAGAACCATATGGAAGAGAAACCAGTGAGAGCATAAAAACTCCATATTGAAAGTTTTCCGAATGTCTGAGTTGGGAGTTTCAAAACCTTAAAGAAAAATATGTTCTTCTCCGTCTTCAATCCTTGCATTTAACCAACAACAGAAGAGCTATAAACTATCTCTAGCAAACTGAATAACAGGTATTTAAGACAAAACAGGCATAAGCAATTCAGCTAAAAGAATTTGATTATGAATGGAGCTGTCTTTTCCTTGTAGGTCTTTTGCTGTCTAATACAGTCATACCTGAAAAACCACTGATAGTTTAGTTTTCAACTAAAACCCACAGCAAATCATAGGAAGTCACCATGTGATGGCGATCACTTTGTGTTTGTTCATCATCTCAGCAAATAAAATAAGCCACTACTTTAAGAACACAGTGCACTTGGAGACCCTCTCCTGCCTGTCAGCAGGTAGAGATTTGGTCATAAAACTGCTCTTGAAGAGGTCAGTGGAAGTGAGGATTCAGAGGTGTCATATGAACCTACCCCTAATCCATTTTTTACTCTATCTTCCCTGTAAATGAATGACTCCTTGTGGTATCCAACGTGCCTGAGGCAGACAAGTCAGTCATAGCAGAAGTAAATCATCTGAACATATCAGACTGAGAAGCTCACTGCTCCCACTTTTTTAAGCTCATACTAAAAGATAATGAATTGGATCCTCTATACAAGAGGGCACCTTCCTTGCCTAACTTCAGGTGTCTAGATCTGACCTGGTGCAAAACAGTTTTAGGCTCACTCTGCTTTGCAATTTCCTATCTCCCGACAGCGGAGGCAGCCCGTGTGCCATCGATCCTATTTTTAGGTAGTTCTCCTTTATGCAATACAGGGATTGGGATGAAGGTCCCCCAAAAGACCCTGTTACGGTCACTTATGGTGACATAAGTAAGGTCTGCTGCTGTGCAATTTTTCTTCTTAATATTACCCCATAGTTCCAGCATACTATGCCATGAACTGGTTTTGCTGAAAACTGCAGAAAAAGCAACCACCATCCTGCACTCACCGTGGACTGAATTTATTCTCCCTTGTTAGACACCTACATGTTGCAAGTCATACCTATGACACACAGGTCTCAAGTTTTGCCTTCACTAGAGTTCGTAATTTGCCACTACTAACTACCTAGTAAAAATGAAATAGAAAAGAACTGAAATGCAAAGCAGAAGTATTATATCACATTTTGGTTTGTTTTTCTTTCGAGATTTTTACTCACACTTTGTCCATGAGTTTTTTTGTTAGTGCCAGTATGTTCATTGGCTGTGATGCTTTTTCACTATGCTTGAGTTTTCTATCTGTTTTTGAAAATGCTGCTTCAGGTGAAAAAGAATGGGTGGGAATTTCTTCTTTCCCTACAATGAACCTGAAAGGAAAAAGCAACAAACCAATTACAATAAATAATTCAAAGAAATACATGAAGCCCTGTATAAGCCTCTAAGTCTTAGACTGGTTTGATTTTTACAGACTCCCAGGTCTGTGAAAACCCATCTTATACAGCTGCCAAACCTCGTACTTCTTCAGACAGGATCACTACACTGATATATATTTAAAGATATATTTCAGCTAGAGGATACAATTGATGCCAGGAATTTTTTAAAACTAAAAGCAAAAACATTAATAGGGAAGTCCATCTCTCAGACAAGGGAAGAACACTAAATAAGAATATAAAAAGGCACTTGAAATAACTCAATTATCTCCAGCAAAATGGGGACACATAAAGGTTGATAATTATTACAATATTTTTATAAAATATCTATTTTGCAGAGCCTTCAAAATGTTTTTGCTTCCACTGAAAGCAACAGCTTTGTTTTGCTTGGCCTCATCTTCAGCCTTCTTTCTTTGCAGAGAAGTTGATACTGTCAATATATTGGCTCATCTCAGGTGTAGAATTACTGTGTATCAAGGGCAAGGGAGGACACAATGGCAAGATGTGTCCTAACACTATGCATTATAAACCAAGTTACACTGTACCCTGGCAGTCTTGCTGTGGGTAATGGAGGTATAAAAACTTGGTTATTCTGTAATGCAGCAAATAACCTCCAGGCAAAAACACGGCAGCCATTTGCTCTCAGGAAAACATGGGTTATCATGAATCCCACTTCTAGAAACTTTTTTTTTCAAGTTTTAGAAAGACAGGAGATTAGCACTCCTTCAAAAACACACAATCATATGTCTGAGTTTCCTTTAATAACAGTCCCAAATACAAAGGGATTTCTCTCTTGCTAGCACACAAGAGGAAACTGCCTCAAGCTGCACCAGAGGAGGTTTAGATGGGTTATTAGAAAAATTGCTTCACTGAAATGATTGTCAGGCATAGGAACAGGCTGCCCGGGAAGTGGTGGAGTCACCATCCTTGCAGGTATTTAAAAGACATGTAGATGTGGCATGTGGGGACATGGTTTAGTGGTGGACCTGGCAGTGCTGGGTTAAAGGTTCAACTGGATGACATTAGAAGTATTTTCCAATCCAAATGATTCTATGATTATGACTTCTTCAAAATATGTTGTATACCTGAAAGTTGGAAAAATTTTAGAGCAGCATGATTTTTCTAAGAAATACTCTTTCCTTACAATGCAGCTGCCACAGTGCATGATTCCTCAAAATCTTGTCTTACATAGTCACAGAAACTTTACTTACTTTAGTGCAGAGTATGTAAACCCTTTCAAGCCATCTTTGCACCTGAAAGATAAAACCAACAGATTTCTGTATAATGGCTGCTGGCAATATAAAGTGTTACAGATCAAATATCACATAGAAGGGCTGCAGACGAACACCAGCTTTTCATTAACAAAAACCAGCACATTTGCAACAACTCTGTGGCTCTGTCCTTGATTCCCAGTTGTCACCACAGCCTTGGGACATCTCTGAAACAAAGGATACAGCATCAAATGCCAGTGCTTCTCTTTTTTATTCAAACCAACAGTGGAGAAACTTTTAAAGGATGGTGACAACCACTAGGGTGACAATGCAAGATGACAACTATTGCTTTATATAAAAGCAGTCATGATGAGTTTAACAAAACAGAAATTTTGCATCAAGGAGAGAAAGGAGGGCTGGATCTCAACACCCACCCTCTAGTGAAAAGCTGTGGGGAATAGTTTTTCTGACTTTGAGATAAATTGTTGCACTTTGCAAAGTGCTGATCTCTGCAGCTCCTTACTTTAAGATGACTTAATCTGGAAGTCCCAGTTTTTCAATCATACAGTGGTTACTCTGATTCTGAGCTTGATTATAAATATATATCTGTTCTTACCAACTATAGGGTTCCCTGTGTGAAGAATAACCACAACAAGGAGGCCATTTTGGCTATGAAATATTTAGGTTATTGACTTCTTTTTCTGTCCAGGATACAATGAAAAGAGCTGAAGCTTGCAGCTGCTACTGATTCCTCCTGAAAAGCCATGTTGGTAGCATAGGAGAGAGGAGATACTTGTGTTTTTTTCCCCTTTTCTTTTTATAGAATTGCATGGGGAATACATGACGGTAAAAATGCATTCCTGACACAATATTCAAAGTACAAACTAGAAACTTATCAACAACACCATTTCAAGAGCACACTTGCTCTAGGGGAAGACAGGCCAGCAGTTGCAAGAGCTTTGTAAACAGAAGCAGATGAAGAAAACCCTTGGCCTTCCACCTGCAGAGACCACGTTGTCCCTGGAAGTGCTGTGCCCACACCCCCCAAGAGCAGGTGACACCATCTCTCAGAAGGCTCCATGAGTGGTCAACATGTACTACCAATGGCTGGATACACACAAACAGCAGAAGAAACTTAACAAGATCAAAGATGTTCACAAATGAAGAAAGTCTTGCTTGGTCCTGGCAGGGGAGTGCCTGCTGCAGAGCTGGTAAGACATCACAGCACTAAACACTCCTGGGAAACTCTTCCCAAGGGTATGACCTTCAACACGTATGTTTCCAAGGACTTGGTTTTGTCAACACGTGCACAGTAAGTATCAGGCACAGTTACACACAGCACCAAAAAAATCATGGCAAAGACTTTAAGACTACAGCAGTTAAAATATTGGTCACATATTTTGATCTTATAGGGCTTCAAGGTAAATACATAAAAATAAAATTGCTGTCTATTTAATTAGCATAGAACTTTGAAACCAAAAATATATAATAATTTTATTTTTTACGATTCTTTATCCATACGCACAGTTCAGAAGCTGAAGCACTATCACAGCACTTTTACAGTAAGATGGACTTAAAAGATGGGTTGAAAATTAAATGATGGACTGAAACAACTGAGTTTAGCCTAGAGATCACAGTGAATCACTGGCCGAAGTACAGAGTCCAAATGCACAGTTTTAACATACAACCCACTCTATTCACAGAACCACAGGCCAGCTTCCTAAATTTGATTTTAAACCTGCAGCAGACTGTAGGTTAAATGCCCTTTGAGTGAAGGGTGTCCGACAAATTATGCCTGCAAGCTGCCAGCACAAGAATAGGGCTTTCGTTTCTACTTTTCCAGTAAATTAAAACCATACACAAACCACCATCTAAACATGCATGTAAGTGCTTGTAGAATAATACTGGAGCAGAAAAGTAATCACAGTATGACCACAATTATGTTTTTTCCTTAATCATTCCAGTGCAACTGCACTTCCAGTTGCAAGTGTTCAATGATTCCTTTATTGCACCACCAGATGTCCCTGCCCAGCTGTACTTGAGCACACTAATGGATGCTATCCTACAACTCATTTCCTTTAAACTGACCTCGAAGAAAATGTTAAATCCTTTCTTCACTAATATTGAAAATCAGAAGACATCTGATTCACCAAGAGAGGAACTAGCACTCCAACCCCCTACATTTTTCGCCAAGAAACAAAAAAAAATTTCTAATGCCTATTCTAATTACACAGTAAAAGTCAATTCTGGGAAGAAATTATTTAGTGTATTGGATCTTTACTAGATATGCTTACTTTTCTTATTTTTTAGATGTTCTGTCTATTTATAGAGCTACAGCTGTGAATCTCCCTGAAAAATTCAAAGTTAAATATGTAGTTCAATAAAGAAGTGATGCTAAAGACACAATTAGAATTTCCCCCCCCTAACTTCCTATTTCATTTTAAAAAAGTAAAAAGTGCAATTAATATCCTTGACAGGATTTAATTAATGTTGCTTGCTGTCTAAACTGTCTTCTGTAAAGTCATTCTGCATAATGACTGTGTGGAAATGTTGCTTATTAAGGGTTCTATAAACAGAAGTCCTACAGAAACAGTACTTGCAGTCCAGAGTAATTTGTACTGTAACTCCCCTTCTCTGGCATGGCCATTTTGTTCTTATGAATGAAGCAGCAACCCACAACAAAACTGGAATTCTAATTTTTTGCTTTATATCACGAATTCACTATATTAAAGGCTTCAGAATGCCAGTCTAGAGACTGAAATGACCTTTTTTATTCATTCACTAGGTACACAACACTGGCAGCAACCAAAAAACCCCAACACACTGACTTCAAACACTCTTCATTTTGGGGGCAGGGGGTGTGTGTGGCAACCCTCTTGCAGAGAGACATCACAAACTCAGTGACTGGTTTCAGCAGTGACTGAGGTACAACACCGCCTGCACATTTCATGAACATCTGGCTGCTAATAACTGAACTAAGAGTAAGGATTTGCTTCATACAGCCACTAATTGGTAATAATAACGCCACCAGTAATTGGTTATAATAACTTTTACTCAATGCTTCATTGCTCAAGGGGTGAAACAGCCTGCACTCTGCTGCTGACCCCCATGAGCCACTCAAGCTTCAAATGAGCCTAGTACAATGCATTACATGTGCCCAGCACTGCAGACACCCCCGGGATGGGAAAAATCTAAACAGTGAATTGTAAGGGGTTTTTTTTGGTACTATTCAACTTGCAAAGCCTGGGATACAGCATTGTATGCCATTACAGGAACTCAGCATGGCTCACCTACCTTTCTGTGAGGGCATGTAGCGATAGGACGAGGGGGAAAGGCTTCACATTGAGAGGGCAGGTTTAGATTAGATATTAGGAAGAAATTCTTCACTGTGAGGGTGATGAGGCACTGGCACAGGTTGCCCAGAAAGGCTGTGGATGCCCCACCCCTGGCAGTGCTCAAGGCCAGGCTGGACAGGTCTTTGAACAACCTCATCTCGTGGAAGGTGTCCCGGCCTATGATGATTGTTAAGGTTCCTTCCAAACCAAACCATTCTACTACTCTGTGTTTCCCACCGCCCTGAAAGTCCCAGGGACCAAATCCCATGCTGCAGGAGGGCAACAGTGGTTTTTGCCCAGCAAGCAGTAATTTAAATGGTGCATAATTTGGTTACATTTTCCCATCAGAGGGGACTGTCCCTGGTACAAAGCCAGGAGAACCAGTGACTTTGCCAGCTGTCCCTGCTGGCACCATGTACCTGATCACAGAGCAGAAATGCTCTACTCTGTTCCAGCTTTTGTTTGGCCACAGCCGTGGTTGGAGCTGAAGGAGAAGAAGAATCAAGGAGCCAAAGCAATAAATTTGGGTTCTCAAAATTTCCCTGCTGGGACTATTCTGGCACATGAGCAAATAGGGTCGATTTTAATCGTGCATATTTATAAGATAAATTTAACTTACGACCACACACATTTATTTTTTCATAAAGAAAACAGCAAAAGTGGAATAGAGCCAAGGCTTGATACAAACTAAACTTCCAACAAGACACGAACTAACTGCAATCATGTTTGTATATGTAAAGAGGTGCTGTACACAAGTTAACTGTACTCTCCCTCCATCCTGTGGGAAGATTTTCCCACACTGAACTTAAAGGCTGGATGCCAGCAATTATGATCTGGGGTTTTTTATTAGTATGTCTGTTTTGGGGTTTTTTATTAGTATGTCTTGTCATAGCTCTTCTCCAGATTTCCTCTGTGACCAATTGATATACACTGCACCAGCAACCTTCCAAGGGGACATCACTTTGCACCCACAGAACTGGTAAGCAGAAAGCAGCTCACAGTGGTAACAACATGCCATGTTTAACAACATCCCCACAGTGCTTATGTTATCCTTCAGGGTAAGAGTAAATTAGAAACTCCTATATGCAGAGCTCTCATTATGGCCATGTGGGAAGGAAGCACTTCAAGCACAGGACATGTGTTAGCACATTACTGCAGCACCTCTGCCTGGGAAGACTGGTCAGGGGTCCACGTTTCCGAGTTAAGAGGTCTTTTTTACGGAAGAGGGAGGATCACAGTGATGAAATGAGACTGTCTGAACACACCAGCTATACCCCTTGCTATTAAATCCCTTGCTTTTAGGAATTAAAAGCTATCTATGGTATTTTGTGACCTATGCTGATCTCTAGAGGATAATTCATTTTCTGTTTTAAGTTGCTTAGAGAGGTTCCTATACCTTCCTTCTGTTTTTCAGCTGGACTCCATGATCTTAAATGATTAATTCCTCATCCCCTCCCCAGTGTTAAAAGTCAACAGCAACAGATGCCATTTTTCTGAGGTACCTTCTGTATCCCTTTCTCTTCTTCCTTTGCCATCTTCTCTTTTGTCTTTTCTTCCTACAAGTTGAGTTCCTCCTTCATATTTCCCCCCAACTACCCTTTAAATGTTATTCTCAAAAGCTCATTTCTTTTTCTTAAAAAATAATTCATTAGTACCTCGTGATGGACTGACACCATGCTAATCAAGTGGGCTGTGGCTACAAGACTGAAAGTGCAGAGCAAGCACCACTGAAAAACAGGATTATAAATAAATTCAAGACTCAGAGACACATGCTTAATCATCCTGAATCACAGAAATGAAAGAATTAGTTCAAGCTCAGTTCTATGCAGTTTTGAGACTAATTTGTTTATGTGATGACTGCAACATAAAATCACATTTTGGAAATACCAGTTTCCCAAAAGGCTCTGAGATCCAAGAACAATTCTAAACCACTCAGACTTTCCTCAGTGATGTAACTATGTAAAAAATACTACTTTAAAATGAACTATTTTATATCTCTGGATATAAAATAAGAGTTAATCCAGTCCAATCTGGTATGACAAAGAAAACCAAAACCAAAGGCTGTTCAGAAATGTCTGTCACTAGTATTTTGCCCAGTGGAGGAACACACATTCTCATTTTTAAGTAAAAAATCTTATTTCTAAGCATTATGATTGGACACATTACAAAATCTATTTGGACTTGTCCTTATTTAGTTGTGGTGAACTTTCCAGCTGTCTGAAGACTATCTAGATCCTTCTCAGCAACCAAAGAACAACTTGATTATTGTGCTAATCTCAGTGTCTAAATCCATCAAGCTGTCACAGTGGTTTATGATGAGCATGCAGAAAGACATTTTGGTCCTAATTAAAATAAATCTGTGGGAAACTCGATCCTAAAACTGTCTGTAGATATGGTTATACAAGAGTATTCTGACTTTAGGAATTATTTATATTGTTCACATTATGTTAAAAAGAAAGACTACTGTGCTCATATATTTTCTCATCAGAAATAAAGCACATCAAATCTAAGATTGCAGCACCCTACCTGGGAAACTGAGAGGTATTTAGATGCAATTCCTTCACATAAAAAGCACTATTTGCAGTTGAGTAGCACAGAAACACAAAGGAACTTCCTTTCTAGATCTACATGAGGCACAGGAGATCAAAATGCAGTAAGCTTCCTTCACAGATGGTGGTGTGCTTTAACCTGGCAGTCAGCTACAACCCCCTTGCTTCTCCCTCTACTCTAGCAGGACTAGGATGGAAGAACTGACGGAAAACAGTTTCTTCCCCTCCTCTCTCCAAGGGTCAGGAAGGAGGCCCCACCACACTGGACCACATAATCCTAGGAGAACCAATTCTGGCTACAGGCAGGGAACATCACCACTGCACCGACAGCTGCCTCCTCCAAGACTCAACAGGATCATGAGGCACAACTTGCAACTTGCACAGAGGAAATCCAGAGATAAATTTATGGGGAAAAAATTATTCATATCCAGATTCTCTCTCCTCTACACTTCCCCATTTCTGGATTAAACATATATTTTCTTTATATCTTTATACACAGGTTTTACCTATTCAAGCCAGAACTATGAAAAAATTATAAGCAAAAAATCTTGTATCCCATGGACAACATGCAGCTTTTGGAAAAACATTTCAGAAGTCACATTAAAAATAACTGAAATCAGAAGAGCTGTAGTTTATAAAAATTATACTTCAAACTTTTAAATGTGCAAAAGTAGCCAGGATCAAAATTCAGACAAAAGTCTCATAACTTGTGTTTCCAAATCAGATAGTTAACTTTTGCATGTTTAAATAAAACATTAAAGAATGTATCCATGGCATTTCTTTTAGTTGTGCCTGAAGTATAAAATGATTTCTTGAAAAGGCCATGGTTTTGCAACCATTAGATACAGTGAATATAAAATCGTATTTTATAAAAAAGTAAATGAACAAAGAAAGAATAAGTAGGGACAACATTCAAGGAGAATGGTGAGATTAGCACCAGGGAGGATGTACATTATTTTTTTTCTTGACCTAAGTTGAATGCATCATTTACAGTACTTGGAAAGAAACGGTGCATGGAAATGACAAACCATGTAATCAACAGTGAACTATGGTCCCATTAAGCTCTCATGTAAATCCAGGGAATTACATTTTAGAGGAAAAAATTGGCAATTCTGTGAAGAATGTGACACTGCTATTGAAAGTTTATTGAAGTTAAATTACAATACTGGATTCAGGGTTGTAAACCAAAGCTGCTATCAATCAACACTTCACATCTGATTGTTAATCAAGTTTTCTGTGTTATTTTCAAATTGAAATCAGATTTCTAGTGATGTTAATTATCCTACTACTTACAATGCTCTCATTTCTTCAGAGATTAGCACTTTCTGAAACATGCCAGTAACTTCAATTCCAGTAAGTGGAATTTCTCTTAAAAAGTCTTAAAAACAACCAAAAAAATTTTGTTCTTTTAGCTGGATGCAGACATTCCATAACTCTTTGTACCAAAAATGTTGTGCTGTGGGCTCAGGAGCAGCAACTGAATCATTCAGGTGGCCACGTTCCCATCTCAAGATCCTTCATCAAAGCCCCTGCCTCACACAGCTAACAGAAGAAGCCAACACAGAACCATAGAACAGTTTGGGGGGAAGGGACCTTTAAAGATCCTCTAGTCCAACACCCCCACCAGGGGCAGGGATGCCCTCCACTAGATCAGGCTGCTCCAAGCCACATCCAGCCTGACTTTGAATGTTTTCAGGGATGGGACATCCACCTCCTCTCTGGGCAACTTCTGCCAATTCATCACCCTTATAATAAAAAATTTCTTCTTTATATCCAGTCTAAATCTACCCTTTTAGTTTAAAACAAATAACCCTTGTCCTGTCACTAAAGGTTCTATTAAAAAGTCTGTCCCCACCCTTCTTACAAATCCCCTTTAGGTACTGGAAGGTGCTCTATGGTCTCCCAGGAGCCCTCCCTTCTCCAGGCTGAACAACCCCAACTCAGGAAAGGTGTTCCAGCTCTCTGACCATCTTCTTGGCCTCCTCTGAACCTGCTCCAACAGATCCATGTCTTTCCTGTGCTGAGGACTTCAGAGCTGAAAACAGTTCTCCAAGCAATTAAAAAAGCTTACTAAACAATGAAGTTAAGGATTTAACTGCTCAGTTCAATTGATTTGTTGAATTTTTCAAAGTGATGTAATTTTTCCACTATCCAATTCTGACCTTTTTCTTACAAGTGTATTATCAAAAAACAGTAACCTTCTGTTACAGCAAAACCCAAACACTCTCTCCAAATCAGGAACAGAACAAAAATAGGAAATGGAAAAAATCCCTGGAGACATGAAGATGGGAAGTCGAATTGTCTCTAGAGGCATGAGGACACAGAGAAATGTACCTCAACACGTGTACAAACCCACGTCCACCTCTGGAACCAGGGCTGCACTGATGATGTCTCATTGTTGTTAGAACAATGAGTCAGTCACTAAAGGGACATGGTGTTACGAGATTAAAAAACAAATAAACTCACAACGGGTTTTGCTCATTATTAAATAATGGAGGCATCTGCAGTGATTCTGTCTTAGAAGGGGACCTGTGCTAAATTTATTTACTGCCAAATTTTCCCCTGGCTTTTTCTATCGGCTCTCTGCAATTGGAAAAAAAGAAAAAAAGAGAAAAGAAAAAATAAGTGGTTAAATTTGTTGTAACTGTTTTTTGTAAACATACTTAATGCTATTTGCAGATGATTCAAAATTTCAGTGAGCTAAACCTCTCATTGAATGATTAATTCAAGCATTCAAGACAAATGGATACAACATTTGATTTTCGCAAATGATCCTGTAATTGGATTTGAGGGAAAGGTTTGGCTGTTTGCTTTGTTTCAATTTGAGGAAAATGTGATTAAAAGGAGAAAATCCATTTATATTTTTATATTTATTAACCCTATCTCTGACATTTAATAAAATACATGATCCAAATAAATTTATAATGAAATGAAAAGCTATACAAATAGTTTAAAGAAATTAGCAATCATTCTGAATGTGCCAGACCATTGCTGAGCTACGACAGAGAGTGAAGATCAGTGAGTTATTTTTAATACTTTGACTTGAGGTCTTCACTCTATTATTCAGAAATATTCTTAATTCTGCATAATGCAGAATGTTGCCAAAATCATTAAGGCTGTTACAAGTATTTAGCCCCAAGCAATAGGACAACATCAGCTGGTTGTTACACACAGACTAAATGACCATGTTGCAAAGTTTGTTGAAATTCAGCTTCTATTTCTTTGTGATGATGACTGCCCCACACAGATTTACCCACTGACATAGAGTTACACCCACATCTCCAGCACAAATGCTGTGGTATTTGCCTCGATGTTTGTAAGTACCATAGGAAGTCTTGAAAAGACATTAAAATGTAAAATCTGTGCTGGAAGAACCACAGAGTAAATAAAGTGTTTATGCAAAGCCTCAAGAAAACACTATTTTGAAAACCAAATTTCAGTGCAACCACAGAAATTCACTCCTGAGTAACTCCCTTGCTGGCTAATACTTTAACAACAGACCACATTTTACTCTAACATAAGAGTTTTATTTTAAATTACTACCATGCTGATCAATTAGGTCATATTTTTAGTGCTGCACATCCAGGTGCAGTACTTGGAATAGAAAGCTGCATCACCAAAAAAAGCCCAAACAAACCAAAAAGACCAACTTGAGAGACTGGCCATGAGACCTGGAGTAACCTGAAACATAGCCCAAGCCTACAGATCACAGTCAGAGGGAGGATGTGTCACTTCTGTGATGGACAATTCTTGTCCTTTCTTCTTCTAATAATCACAAAAATGTGGCTTCTGAACATCTGTGCTGCTTTCAATTTTGATTTTTTGAAAAATCAATTTTTAAGAAAAAATAAACTCCATACCAAGAATGCATATAATCATCCAGATAAAGCATATTTCCTCGAAATATATAAAGAAAAATAAAATTTACTATGTTACATGGAATACTTTCTGGAGTTAACTGATTTAGGAAAAAACATGGTATTTTTGAAAATAATCCTCCAAAAATTATTGCTGGGAAGTTAAAAGCTGTTGGTTTCCTTTAAGAGATCAATAAAACCCCCACAATTATTTCACTTTGTAAATACACCACATTTGCTTTTGTCAACTACAAAATATGTACCACAATCTGAATTTTCCTGGCATTCCTAGAGAAGGCCAGGTATGGACTGATTGTGAGCCACCAAAGTGACCTCAATAGTGAGATAGCTACATAACTTTGGGATGTGTAGTTATTTTTAGAAAAGACAGTGCTAAATGCTAACTATGGTACTGTCTGGGAAAGGAGGAATTAGACAAAACTGCAATTCAACTGGCTTCCTAAGGAGGAAGGTCATATGTAAACAGACACTGTAAGCACCTGGAACACAATCACGAGGACATGACTAACAATGAACCCACACGTTGCAAAAAAAAAAAGTCCTTGTAACACTGGCTTTCATTTTATTACAGGGTTGCAAAGCAACGTGTGTCATATGCTATTGACCTAATTCAGGCTTCAGACTTGGAGCACATGACATTTCCTTCTAAAAGCAATCACAGAAACATTATCTAATGGAAGATAGTTAGAATGAATACAAAACTGGTTAGACAAGAGTAGCGAGAGAGGAGTTGTCAACAGCTTCCTGAAAAACTGGAAGGACATACTAAGTGGTACTCCACGAGGACCAGTCCAGGATGTCTGCTACTCAATAATTTCAGTAGTGAGCGTGGTGACAGAGAAAAAAGTGCATGCCTATTATATCTGCACGTAATACTGAGCAGAAAAGGGCTACAAGGGCTATTAAACAGGCTGAGAGAGTTGGGGTTGTTCAGCCTGGAGAAGACTTTGGGGAGACCTTCAAAACCTGAAAGAGTTTACAAGAGAGCCAGAGTGGGACTTTTTAAACAGACATTTAGTGCTAGCACAAGAGGTAGTGAATTTAAACTGAGAGTAGGTTTGGATTAAATATCAGGAAAATGTTTTTTACTGTGAGTGCGGTGAGACACTGTTGCAGGTTGCTCAGAGAAGCTGTGGATGCCCCATCCCTGGAAGTGTTCAAGGCCAGGCTGGATGGGGCTCTGAGCAACCTGGTCTAGCAGCAGATGTTCCTGCCCATGGCAGGGAGGCAGGAACTAGATGATCTTTAAGGCCCTTTCCAACCCAAATCATTCTGCAATTCTATGATTTTATGAAGTGGAAGAGATTGGCTCAGAAAAAAACCAGGATGCTATTCATCAACTGCATGTGCATCATATGTACGAAGAAAAAATGAACTAAACAAATATTGGGTAAGAATTGTGAAGCATCAAAAAGCAAAAGCTGATCTGGGATGCAAAAGAAAGGCTACAACCTACAAAACACCAAATTGTCTTGCTCTGTCATATTCATCAGCTTTATCAGCTGAAGTAAATTGTCTTGTGCATCACAAAGGGGAATAAGGTAGAGGAAGACAAGCGGGGACGGGGGGACGGGGGGGGGTTATAGCAGATAGCAGTATGTGCTAAGTCTTTGCCATGAAAGTTTGCTACAAGGGAAAGCAAATAATCTGTTTTCCTTACGTTTGTGGATGGGAGAAGAAGAAATTGACCAAAATTGTATAAAGGTTTATTCGATCAGATTCTGTAAAAATCTTATCTGAAGAAAATGGCTAAGAATAGATTGCTTAAGGATGTCATGGACTGTCCATTACTGAAGACTTTAAAAAAATTGAAAAGTCAGCTCTTTAACATGAATTGGGAGAAAATAAGACAATGTCTCGTGACTTCAAGTCCTTTTATTCTACATTAAAAGTCTGAAAAACAGAGTCAATACTTAAATGTCCTCACATACCCAAAAATTAAACCAACTGCATAACCTTATTAAAGGGGGAAGGCAACAGAGCTGTTCTGAAGGTTTCTTTGTGCTTGATAACAAAGTATCACTGCAGTAAATGAAAAAACAGAAGAGATAGGGCTGCGGTCAGCCCTTGGTTCCTTTAGCTAAAAAAACCCTCAAAAAATAGTAAACAAGATCAAGAAAATTAGTTTTTAACTTTGAATTCACCTGTTTCTTATTACACTTTTCATTACCTTTTAAAGTTCAAGTCGTAAATGTAACCATTTGTCCTCCTAGAATAAAATCAATCTTGCCCTCATTTTACACTCAGACAGCAAGCTCAATGCACTTTGTTGTTGCTGAAAATATTAAGCCATATAAAAATGGTGCAGCAAACAAACCTTCATGTGACTGCAATCCCAGCAGGTCTGGGAAAGGAAGGCATTACAGTGTGTTTGTTATCCAAAAGTAAAGGTCAGTTTTGGAGCTTAATTTCATGAAGAAAAAGTAAAGGTGTTATCCAGAGCTTCTCAGTTATCAGCCAGAGGAGAGGCACATCCAGGTAAATAAATCTGCGTGGACACAATCCACAACCGGAGAAAGGACACGACTGGCTAGGCTGTGGAATGCAACTGTGACACAGCTGTAGGAGGGCCAGAAAGCACATCTGCCTCTACTTCTGTATTTGACACAAGCCTGCAGCCAACAGGAATTAACTGTTCTACTGGCCTGAGCCAGGCACCTTTTTCAAAGTCAACATTTTGAAAGAAACAATGTCAACTGTGACTGGTAGACCACGGACTCAGTATGAAGCTGTGGGCGGTGCATGTACCCATCCAGTTAAGCTGGCCATCCTTTCTCGCCCTTTCCTCTGAGTTTCCTCAGAAACAGAGTGCTTCAGCAGAGACATCTTACATCTCTGTCTTGCTTCCGAGATGTGTTCCCTTTATAAGGCTTTAGTAAGAATAAATAAACAGTGACACATGACACGGCCCTTTAATTCCAACAAAAGCATCAAACTAAATATGGCAAACTAAAGAAAGAGTGTAATATGCAAAGGAAATTTTTGGCCCACTTGACCTGCTAATACTACACATTTTAACAGGAAAGAAAGAAATCAGCAGAGAAAAGATTTGCACAATGAACTATTCCTTCAGCTCTGACAGCTTTCCAATGAAAAAGTTTAGAGTAATAGCCAGGATACTTGGACTGTTTTCTTCAGGGGATTACATTCTTCCATCAATCTCTTCCCAAGCCAGAACGTGTCTTTTTTCTAACTGCACCTGATGCTGACTCATGGACTGCTCTGGACGCTGCAAAGCCAGGAAAGAAGATTAGAGAACACTGCTTAATTTTCAATTTGCAGTCATTAGATGGAGAGGAATCCAAGTTCTAGTGGCATGTTCTTGGCATATTTTTACTACTGTAATATATTCACCAATGTTCTGTGAACAATATTCCTAACTTCATATGGCAGATGGTAATTTTTGGACCTTTATCATTTTAATTGTTTATAATAAAGTTATAAAATCTAGCCAGCTGTGGGAAAGATTATTATAGTTTCAGAATTCTACTTGTAATCCAGCAAGAAACTACAGGAAAAGTTTTACTTTAGTATGGCAACCACAGGACAACAAAATTACACTGAAGTCAAGTAAGTTATTAACAAGTACGTAAACCAGGCAGTATGCAGCAGCTGCATGGTCTTTCATTCTACTCATTACTTGCTAAAGTTTAATTAAATTCATTATTTTCCACTGGCTACTAGAATAAAACATTGTTTAAAATCAGTAGTATTTAACATGTTTCACCCCAAATACACTGATAGTTGAAGGTAAAATGTAAAAAATACTAGTAAAATAAATTGAAGTTTTAGGAAATTAGGCAGTTGCATGAATGTGCATATTCATGGTAAGTTTTACTATACACACAGAAGACAAGTTTTTAAATAACTGAAAATAAACTACTCTTCAACAGGATTTAGGAAACTCCCAGCACTTGTGAAAAGAGACAATTAGAACTGCATTCAACCAAGAGCTGACATTTAAAAAAAAAGTGAAGAAGCCATGTTTTGAATTGATGTGTTTCAGTCTACGATGCAGAGAATAAGGAAAGGATTCATGGCAAGGATTAGGATGCTACAAATCATATGGAACATATGAATAGGAGTCTGTTTCTATGTATCAATAGGGGTTTAATTTCTGAATGAGAAGCTTAAGCAAGGGCACATTCTTTTGTAAAATATCCCACGGGTTTCCTCGAATACACAGACATAGTGACAATCTCACTTGTAACTTTATTCAATAGGTTCTTATAAATCCATGATGAACATTTCATTTAGTGCTTAAAAAGTAACATATTGGAAATACTTTTGAGGATGATAATAAAAATAGAAATAAAGTTCATGATAGAAAATTAAATTCTCTCATTCTAAGAAATATTTATTAAAAAGAACTCCTTGTAACTTCTCAAAGCTTGCTGCTCTGGCTGCTATCTGAAACCATGATTTCCCAGGGAAGAAAAACCCCAAACCAAACCAAAACAGCTGGAACACATCCTAGAGATACAAAATAAATCACTTGCAAGTGAATTCCACACTCAAAAGTCCTAATCAGTACTCCATACAAACAACAAAACAAACAAAGCCCAGAAGGAGCATTAACATCCCTAGTAACTGGTGCCTACTGATTGCAGAGCATCAGGACAGCTTCAGTGGAAAAGCAGAGCCTGAATAGGATTGTCTGATAAATCTACTAACCTCAAACACTCCACATAGTATTCTTGACCCTGTAGGTCGCAACCTTTTGCTCCTAAGTCACTCATGCCAAGGGGAATAAAGAGGTTTATCCCATTCTGTTAAATCCTTGTAATTATTTGTTACAGTTTTAAGTCATCTAGCATTATGTACATAGCAATTTGGTGAATCACACGCTCTTTTCAAACGAAAATTCAATTGACAAAATGGATGTAATTTAAAAGCCTTTAAGGTAGCCCAAAACCATATAAGCATAATTATTTTATATTTACCTTGTAAGAATTCTATGTAGTGAACAATTTGTAGTAGACAAATCAGATATAATAGCCTCCAATTATGTCTAAACCAAACAAACGTGAATTAATTTACAATAGAAGGACGCTAGAAGTTTATCTAAAGCTTAAATTCACAAAGATGGGAAAAGCACATACTGACCTCAGTTGGGTCAGAAAAACAAGGTACCATCAGAGAGCAGCATAGTCATAAGTAAGTCTTCAGACAGTTTTCATTCTCAAATTTCACATTGCTAACAGTTTGCTGTCAAATATAATATTTCTTTTTATGGTGTAATTTGGCTGCAGTCTGCCAAATGCACTGTATAAAAATGATTACTTCACCTTATGAATCACTTTTCATCAACATACTTTTAAACACAGCTGTGAAACTTTTGTTCTAGAGAAAAACAACAATTTTACATTGTTGATTTATCTATGATGGAGCAAAGGGTGGAGTCTGGGGATTTAGGATGCTTTGGGGTTTTTTATATTCACTTATGTGTTCTGTATTTTAGGTATAACTATTTCTTTCATAAATACATTTCAAAATATGTAAAAATATGTCCATTGTTAGCTTGCAAAAGAACATCATATGGATTCAGTGATGAATGTGTTTCATAATGTGCTTGTGAAAAATTGACCTGTGGAATGCAGCCAAGTGAGTTTGGGGGTCACACTGCAGTCTGGAATATCAGTTTGGACCTCATTAGGAAGAGCATTTTAGCCACATTGCTAATCCTACTAGTAATAGTAAGGTCTAAATGCCCTAGAGCCATGTCCTCTTTAAGGGTCACACCTTGCAGAACAGGCAGATGTATCTAAAACTGGCAGTTTGAAAGGACAAAGTAACCAATGCCTGTCTTATTCACGACAAATCCTAGTAAGAGTACTTCTTTAATTCTTTTCTCATTCTTAGATTCATGATCCATCTCTACGTGCCCAAAGAAAATGTGCAAGAAAGTTTAGTATGTAAGGAGCAAAGGGAAGTTGATTGCAAGCAATCTGCACCAGGAATAGTTTAAGTGCTTTCAGTGGTGTTTCAGGAAAAGTTTCCGTAGAAGATTTTTGGTGCTTGTTTATAATATGGACAGAATTACCAATATTTAAAGGATATATTCCATGAGTGCAACACCCTCATGTGCTTCTCTGAGGTCTACTTAGAACCGGGCTCCTCCAGGAGCCTGTGATCACCAGCACAGCTGTCTTGTCCGCACAACTGCTTATTGTTATTTAAAAAACAGATTTTTCTCCATCTTTGGAGCCTTTATGCTTTTACAAATATACCAAAACTGGCTGTAGAGTTCAAAGCTTCCTTAGGAAAGAGACCAGCAGAAACACAAGGGAGTGCTGTGGCAAACATCCTTCCTCCTTTAAAAACCAGGTGAAACGCAGTCAGGATTTCACTTGACTAATACACAATGTTTTACAGTTATCTCCCCTGACAGAAATTATGTCTGTTAAAAGGCTAACCTGAAAAAGATACACTTAAAAAAACAAACTTTCCATGAGTCTTATCTTTTTCACATCTTGTCATCTGTTTCTGTGGGAAGTTTCTATTAACATATGTTCACAATATGAATTTCAAAAGTCGCCTATTAAATACAATCCATTATATTTTGAAATGGAGATTCTCATAAATCATTTTTTACCCTTTTTCCCCCTCAGATTGCCTCATTCTGCCAGCATAAAGCAGCTCAAATTTAAATCCACAAGTTTGAAAATCACACTATTTGTTGCTTAAAAACCTCATTAAATGAGCAGTTTTAAAACTTACATAAGCCATTTTTCTTAACACATATACCACAGCGACAGTGTCTCCTCTTTTGCAAAACATTCAAGGATATTCCACAAAATTATATGAAGCCACAAGAAACTGTCACAGTTTGTTTGCCACAGATTTCCTTAATCAATGCTTTAATGAATTGTGATTATTTGTGCTGTAAGTGCTTTACAAAAAAAAACCCCACACACCATAATACATTTATGCAAGAATCTAACTGTGGGTGTTTATAAAAACTAAATATAATGTATATTAGAAATTACTCCTCAGAACCCAGCATTACTTAAAAACTGAAATATCGCACCAGCTTGCACGTTGATGTCTGTAAGTATAAATTCATCTATTTATATCAAAAGAATTATTCACTTCACTGGCAAAAACTGACTTATTTCTCTAAGATGGGTCTCAATAAAATTACAGAAAATATGACAGGGTGGAAAAATTGCTGTTGGATGCTGGTTTTTTGGTATCATTTTGATAAAGGATTTTTCTCAAGGTTAGCTGAGAAAGAGCTGTGACTGCAGCTGTCACAACATAAAAGGAAACATTATGAAGACCATAATTCATTTGTGGATAAGAGCAGAATGAAACAGTAAAACATTACAATTTGGAACATTCAACATTTTTCTCATCCTTAAATGAGGTTCCCAATATCAGAGAAACCTGCCATTTTTTCCCTGTTGATATTTTTTTAAAATGGAGCTTTTTAAACTGGAGAACATCTGGTGGGCCACCCCACCATTCAACATGGCATGCCAGAAAGGTGTGGAATTCCTCTGAATTTTGTCAAATTCCTTCATGAAACAAAGTCACCAATGATACACATATATAATAAACACATAAACACACACACACTTTTTGTCTTGTCCCCTAGTAGAGGCACCTGTCCTCAGGGATACAATGTGTTACATGCTGAGCCCATACTGTGGCAACACAGAGACATGGCTGGAAGGAGACTGCAGCCTGACTACAGGATCACGCCCATTACCAAGAGTAAGCAAACTTAATTCTCAGCAAGGAACACTGCACTTCTGATAAGCAAATCTTCTTATTCCTTATTCCAAAAATTCATCAGAATTACTTGCTTGGGAAGATATGAAAAGAAAGAGAAATTAAAAGGTGGATTTTCCTTTCCTGAGTGTTCCACTAGCCTTGGGCAGGCAGCTCAGTGCTCAGTTGAATCTATGTAGATTTAACAGACATAAAACATGGCTTCAGATCTGGGTGGTCTGTGTAATGTCCAAGAATATATGAATTGGCTCACCTTCAAAATAATATTTTGCTGCTTTCTTTTCCTCAAACAATAAATTATATGAACTTCTGCAATAAAATCACGGGGTGGTGTCTGACAATACTGTTCTTCCACATCTACTGCTGGGTGTGTATCACTGACATCCACCTGTCTCTTCAATTTAAAACAGCAGGATCACTTCAGTAAAACTTTTATTACAACTGGATGAGCAGATAAAAAGTCAGAAGGCACTGATTTTATACAGTTTCATAAACAGATCAAAAGCTTTTTATTCATCATGCCCTAAGGAAAAAAAAAAAGGGAGGTCTCCCTTTGCAAAATTAGCCATGTGCAAGGTGTAGCAGAAGTCTGCTGAAGCCACGGAAAATCTGACAAGGAAGAAAAGAGCTGTAAAACTGAGTCATGCCATAAATCGCAGAAAAAAAATCAATGTATCAAGCTACTACCTTCTGTAAGACATTTTCTGACATAAAATCATATTTTCAATAATATGAACATCTGCATAGTGCTTCAATTATTTTCACAGCACCTCAGGCTTATTTAACACCACATGAGCTCCTAAGTGTAATCCAAAATTAACATTCCATCCAATCCAATCTTGTAAAGTCATACCACACCTCTGATTAGGTGTCTTATAAATATACTGGTTTGAATTTTTATTTTATATTTCATAGTTCCCAATTATAACTGATTTATACACAGGAAACAATTAAGTCCTAGTAAGCATTAGGAGAATCTATCTTTCTCTATTACTGGTATTTCAATAGTAAATCTGCTAAATACAGTATTTAATTTTCTGAGACCAAAACCCACATTAATTCACCTTTAACTATGTGGTAAGTATCCATATTAAACCCTTAAAGCCCCATGCCACCTGACAAACACCAAACATCATATTTAAAGGAACACTGTCATAGACATACAGTTAAAAAAAAATAATGGGAAGAATGGGGAGAGAATTAACCTAAAACCTTGTATTTTCTACAAGTATGTAAATAACACTTATATTACTTGTGCTGCATTTTCCCACCAGCATTCACTAACAGGTTATTTCACCCTATGCTTTGCAAGCAGGTTTGAAACCCAAACAACTTCAATTGAAATGAACCAGAACAGAGCGTGCTCTGAGACCTCTAACAACACATCCAGCAATAGGAACGCTGGATATTCACCAAACATGCCATTGCCAGAGACCACAGTAGGACATGTGCTGCTGAGAGGGGCTCCAGTTGAGACTAAGAGAGGACTCTCTGGATGCCTGACCTCCACTGAGATCATCAACCACTGACAACACTCATTTCTTCAATACTGAGGAATTTCCCACCCCTGAAAGGGATAGGGTAGCCCTGCAGGAAGAATTCTACACAGCTTTCTCAGTATTTCCTCAACTTATGATAGTCACGCTTTAAATAAGTCAATCATGTTTTCCCCTAATTGCTTCCATGATGGAACGGGAAATTCCTTCTCTTCCATTCCTCAAAGAAGGATTCAGAACCCTCACACTTCAGACTACTCAGCAACCTGCTCTGCCATGTCTGAATAGATGCTACATCAAACTAAAGATCCTTCGTGTATCCCCTTCTAAGCTCAGGACCCAACCATTAGCAGACTGCTTTACACATGACAGGGCCTCCTATGAAGCCTGTTCCTGTTTCTGGTGGCTACAGCAGATCTGTGGAGCTTGGTTTGCACCTTCAAAAGACACACTTTGCCCTCTAAGTGCCATACTCTGCCATTCAGAAGTAACCACTTGAGCATCTTCCTCCAAGGAACAGGGCAAATGCTGGTTATTAGCAGAACTGAAACACACAATGCCCTTAACAGAACAGCAGTTTGATGCGCGCTGTCCCCCAGCCCCCAGCTACAGAAGCTATCATTCTTCCATCTCACAAGACTTTGCACAGACAGGAAAATGAGGAGCTGTGTCCTGGGTTCCTGGGAAGGAAGGCAGGTCAGTACAGAAGGCCTGTGGCACAGACCTGGCTCTGAGAAGCACTCCCACCACACAGCCCCACCTTGCAAGTACAGAGCAAGGGCTCTTCCAGGAGGCCACTGCTCCATGATGGATTTTTCTGCAAGTACCTTCTAGCACTGAGACTTTAACTCAAGGAAGGAATGACCCCTCCTGTGGGGCAGGAAGATGGAGGTGAGGGAAGATCAGTCACCCATGATTTGCACTCTGCTGCCAGGTCTCCAGCTGGGTTAAGCTTTGCGTGACAGACCTGAAATCCTGATCAAGTCCTTGATTTATGTTTTGGCATGCCTCACCAGTGCTTCTCAGCAGGACTAGATGAATCACTGATCTGTTCCAGTACAATAATTTCTATGTATGTTCATAACCTTGGAAGAATCTGTGTAAAATTTTTACAAAATACAAATTTTTTAGAAAAAATACAGTAATCTCTTAGATCTTAATTTAGGTTTGAATTCAAACATTTTGTGAGATAAATAGTTCATAAATTAACTCTATCAGACAATGTTAATCTTATAAAATCATTGACCACAGAAAAGCTTGATTTAATTACTGAATAAAATAAATGTAGCAAGAGAAACAGCTAGTTCTTAAGCATTCTTCCTGAATTCTGTCTGAAAGAAGCTTGTGCAGGTCAGACAGAAAGTCATACACAAATGAAAGTAACTACAACTGCCAGTGCTCAGAGAGCTCGAATAACTCTCTACCATTGCACAACCAGGAGGCCACTGACATCACTTGTTAAAGCAAATGCAAAAAAGAAAAAAAATTATAACAATCCGAAGAAATTTCCTGTTATTTCACACAAGAGAAACCCCCCATTCTGTGTCTTTCACATGTGGTGACGACCATCAGCATTTTCCAGGCTCAGGACTTGGGGCATATTTCTTTAATGAGCATTACAGACAGATTTCCAAAGCTGTAATTTGTGAGGCTCTGCAGCACAAGGAGCTCCAGGCTCCTTGGGGGTCCCTGATCTCCTCTGCACAGGTGGATGCCACAAGGCCGAGGACTAAAGCAGCTCTGCTTCCCACCTGCCACCTCACTGGCTCTGAGAAGACCGAGTCTGCAGTCCTACCTTCCCTTTGGTTTTCCTCAAATTAGGCTCAATTGGATCCTTACAGCTCCTTTTCAAGTCTAATGTACCACCCTGAGCAACTCTGGCAACTGTTATAAAGGAAAGACAATTATCTGGTCACAGGAATACTACACACAATGCAAACAACTCTTTCCTCTGTATATCCAAGAATGCCTGAGGTTTTATAGGGTGTTATTTAGGAAACATTCATTACACAATTATGAAAAGAAAACAATGACTATTTTATTTTACTGAGTCTTGCTCAAGCTAGGGGGGGCACCAATCAACTACCAATTTAATTGATAGTGAAAACAAAGCAATTTCGTCCTGTTTGTTAGATGTCCACATCAGAAACCATCTGAGACTATATTAGATTAAAAATCCAATTCCCAAATGTTACTTTTAATATATTAGGCAAAATAATTCAGGCAATATATCACTTAAATAATTTTTTTAATCAATGAATCGAAAAAAGTTCTTATCTATTATTCTAAGAACAGCAAAGAATACTTTAACTAAAAAGAAAATTAATTATTTCTACTCCCACATCGTTTTTTTTTTAGTTGATAGCATACTCAATATCAAAAGTAAAAAGTTCTTAAAAATCAGGAAATGTCACTGTGGAACTACAGCAACTGGTGTTTAAAAAAAAAAAAGGAATTTACTAATAATTTTTAAAAAACCCTAAATGAACCTTAAGTGACAATGCCTTCTGAAGCACCAATGCAATGGCACTTCAGATGTAGTTTATTTAATTTTCTTTTTCTTTTATCTATCTTTATCTTTTAAGCTGCAATTCTCACACAGCATGAAATAAAACACATGAAAATTTCTACTTAGAAAGGACGTTTGAGTGCCCATTTTAAAATAACAGAACTTGACAAGAAGAGTACTTCTCTTAGGTAAAGAGGAGATTTCTAGAAAACCTTTGTCAATATAAAATTTCAGGTGAGGTTATCTATCTTCTACCTACTGAGATATCTGAAACAAGGTATCTGCACCAAATTAGATCTGACATAAAGATGAAAAGAGCAAAGCACAGGAGAAGGGATGCTAAGCAGAACAGGGAAGGTGTTGGGTTCTTGAGATGAATGTCAAGTATGTCAGGTAATCTTTTCCAGCTAAGTGAAAAAAAAAAGAGAAAAAAGAGGATATTACCAAGCAGATGGCTACTGAGAGAGAAATCCTCCAAAAGCTCACTCTGCGTGTTGGCAGAGTAAGAGCTCTGTCCAAATACCACACTGAGGTTTACCAGCAGTCTAGTGGCACACATTATGACAAGGAGCCCTTGTGGAAGTGAGAAATTATCCTACACTGCACACACCTTAAAGCCCTTCAGACCTGAATTGCTTTTATCTCTCCATTATCAGACAGCTTCTGAAATGCTGAAGAAGGGTGTGTGCATTTTTCCTTCGTTCCCTGCTTTTGCAAATAAAATAAAATGACAGAAAAATCCCCAGCCTAGCAGACCATCTCATTTGGGGAAAGGAAACCTCCAGGAGTGACTTCCTGGGGGCATAGGTTAGGCTATCCTGGACAGAACTGAGGGTTGAACATTTCCAGTTTCCTAAAAAGAAAAGCTGCTCTAAACAAATTACGTCTTTATATGCAATTTATAGAAAAGAGAAGAAAAGACTGGAAAAAGCAAGACCTCAAACTTGAGTATTTGCAAATCTCATCTTGGTGTTCTGACAGTCTAAAGCACCAGGTCTTCCCTAATACGGAATCTTCAGTTATTTCAAGTAATAGAGAGCTTCTGAATATATATATATATATATATACACACAAAATACACAAACTATTTTTGCTCAAAGAATAGTTTCAGCTGAAGCTGTACTTTGCAAAGAGGAATAAAGAGCTACCAACTAGAGGGCAAATAACAGAAATGCACATTTTAAATTTAATTAAGGGGAAGGCAGTCAACCAAATAGTTCCTAGATACTAAAACATACCATCATCGCTTTGGTCATTTTCCAGTCTTGTACACTTTACATTAAATTAACACAATAGTATAAATTAAAGCCTTAAAATGCATTTGTAGATCCAATGCCAGACAACTTCTTTAAAATCAAAATTGAAATGGACTGAAAGTGCATTTGAGTACATTATTTAATGACAATTTAACAATATTCAAAAGAAAATTGACTTTATATTCATTTTCTCCTTCCTGAGAAGTGTGGCATTTTTTTTTAATGCCTCTCATTGAAACCCAGATAACTGCTTGTCAACAGATACATGTGAGTGCAAATGTGCATATCAGTCACAGTGTTATCCGTAATTCTGAGTACTAGGTGGCATGTTCAACATACTTCTATTAATTGCTGCTATGCTATTTGATTGCAAGGGCACTTTAAAGAGGGATATGCACAGAATTATGCATAAAATTAGTATTTCATATTTTAAAATTAATAATAGCTGTCTGCGAATCAAATGTGGCTGAAATAAGGATGTGCTGAGAGTGCAACAAAGAACCACCAGACTGCTTTGGTAAATTACAAGAATAACTTCTGGGTAAGTCATTCTATACTTCCCAAAGATAACCAACAGCAGACTAACAGCGAACCTACGGTAAATGATCACATCTTCAGCTTATCAAATATGTAATGCAAGCAAATGTTTTTTGTACTCCCAAAGAGAAAAGCACGGATATTGGTTAAGAAACCCAAAAAATGTATTCCTGCATTTTCCCTTTATATTCATCACTTACTAAAACATACTCAAGCACTTTAGAACACACAACAAACAATTTTGATAGTGGTCTAGAGCAGCCAATGGTTTTACATCAATATGATTTACATTGTATTCCTAATATGATGCTTTAGACTGGAATTGCTTGGGTGGGTTGTGCTGATACAACTCAGACTGACACTGCCCTGTCACCTACTCACAGCACGCTCAGTACAGTGAAAACTTCACACTCTTATCTGAAGCCACAAATAAAGCTCCAAATCTCTTAAATGATTTGAAAGCTTGGCTTTCAGCATAAGGCTTACCCTCTGTTTGTCCCTATGAGACGACGTGTTTCAGCAAGAAATTATCAGCAACTTGTCAGTCTTTGTTACAGAGTGACAACAGAGGATAAGTTAAATTCCAAGTTCATTATGTCAGCTTTGGAAGGTGACAAATACTGAAAACCTAATAGTGCTACCTTTTAGCTGGGTCTAACATTTACCTTTTCAAAAGGATAGGGACAAATCAAATCACTTTCTTGTCTTATTTTATCAATTGATCTTCACAAAATTAGAAGAATAAACTCAAAACAGAATTTCAGAAGGAAGCTTTTCCATATATTTATACCTTCTGGTTTCAAGCATTTTACGACTTTAGTTTTTCCTCAAGTGCTATAGGCAGTTATCTCTTCAGTTAATTCTTCATGAAGCAACAGCGAGAGAAAAGACACTCTAACCAGGAAATGAAAAATTGGAAAAAACTTAAGCTCCTTGGTATGTCCATCATAGAACTGATGAGATTTCAAGATTGACAAGATTTCAGTTTTCTACAGCAGCTGGTAGATAAAGATTTGTACTACAATGATGTATTTTTTCTTTCTTTCTTCAGGAGACCTTGCACTCCTGGAAGAAATGCATACAAGCGTGCACTAGAGACCCAGGCTATGACAGCTACCATGCATGTTTACATTGCATTAAGTCACAAAGAAGTTCCAGCTACTCCTCAACACATCATCTTCCTCTTTACAGCTGATCTTTGTTGCTTTGGTAACACATTTATTTTGCCTGCAGTCTTTCCTCAGAAATTCTACCACTAAAAACAATCTACTGTTCTTTGGCACCTAGGTGACACATACAAAACGTAGTATTTCCAATAGATTCTCTTTTAGGAGTGATGGTTCATACCTTATGAAGGAACAGCCCCTGCAGGGAACAGGAATTTTTATTTTTTTTTAAATCCACTATAAATATCAAAATTTCCACGTTAGCTTAACACCAACCATTTAGCCTCCATGTATGAATGCCTGCTCATTCGAGTTCTCCTGTGCTTAGAATCAACATGCACTCTCAGACCCAGAATCATAACCACACATGAACTTAGACCACAAGTTACATAGAATATTCACATAAAACTACAGTAGAAATTTCAAATAGTTGCTTCTCCATCAAAAACAAGGACTGCAGCTCTACCCTTCACGTCAGCAGCTCTACCCTTCACGTCAACCCTGGTCATCAAACCATCCCTCACTATTTGGTGAGTATTAATACTAGAAAGTTTCTCAAATATAATTATTTCTAACCCATGTCCACACCCTGTGATTTCAGACTATTATTTATTTTATTTTTTACCCAAAAGAGAGTTCATTATTCTTGCCCTCATTACAGAAGTACTGCACACATGAGAGACTATTATCAGCTTAACCTTTTTGTAGAGCAAACAAAACATTTCAAGGAATTTCAAGTTCCTTAAACAATATGGTCTGTAAGTGTCTGATCACTCCCATTCTGCTCTGGGCTCTGCACAATGTGTCCATGTATAGATAAATTTTGTTACTGCAGCTGGCATTATTGACACTAAGGAGAGATCAGTGGTTACTTCACATGCTTTCTATGCTGTATTCTTATTTATATCATCATAGAATCAGAGAATGGTTTGGGCTGGAAGGGACTTTTAAAGATCATCTAGTTCCAACCTCACTGCCATGGGAAGGGACATCTTCAATCAGAGCAGGCTGCTCAAAGTCCCATCCAGCCTGGCCTTGAACACTTCCAGCGATGGAAGTGCACTCAGTCTCACTGTCTGTGCCATTGATAAAGATACTGAAGAGTACTAGCAGAGCCATGTGGGACACCACTCACCACCAGGCTCCACCTTGACACAGAGTCATTGACCATAACTCTCTGGCTGTGTCCATCCAGCCATCAGCCACGTATATCCAATTACAATGCTGTTTTCCAGTACATCCCAGTACTGTGACTCGTCTTCAGGTTGCCATTTAAGTCCTACACGCTGCTATGAAGAATTGTGACCCACGAAGAGGTTCCAAATTCCCCATCTGTACAGTTCTTTCTTCTAAAGTGCAGAACCATCCATCAATTTGCATTGTATATTTTGGGAATATTTTCCAACTTACCAAATTGTTCTGAATGACATATTTATTAAATTTGTAGATAAAGCCAGACATCTTGGAAGACAGGTTTGGCCTCGTTCAAAAACTTCAGTAATGACCAGGATGATTACTTAGAACTTGATATTAAATCTGTGAATGGAAGCAATTATCCCTGGATGATACTTCCACTCCAATGGTAAATCCAGTACTCAGGTTTTTCATCCAGTTTTAAGTAGGAGGGTTTTTTCTACAGTGTATTTTCAGGCCTTTCCTATGAGAATGTCACATGAGAGTCTGTCTAAAGATTTACTGAAGATATATGATATCCACTATTAATTCTGAATCAATGAAGCCTCTTATCTTCACAGAGGGAAGCCAGATTGACTTGACACAATTCATTCTTCACCAATAACTGTGCACACTGTTATTCACCTCCTTGTTTCTTCTAAGTGTCTTCAAAGAGTGTATTTGAGGAATCATGCCAGAATTTTTAACATTTGCATGATGCTGGGCTAAACACTACTATAATGTCTCACTGAAAAAAATGAAATATGTTTTCCTTTAAATTTATAGAGGAAAAAACCTCAGACACATCAGAAAATTATTATTTAAAACACCTAAGGTATTCTACCTACTTTAAAAAGCATAGACTTAAATCTAAAAGGCACTAATCTTACTCTTTTGAGTAAACACTCAAATATGACCATAATAACTTGAATTTTTTCAGGTTTTTCCTCACTTCCTGTTTACTTATAACAATTATCTTTTTCACACCAGAAGTAAAATATGAGGGTTTTTTTTACAAATCAAATAAAATTAACCACAGCTTAATCATCTCATCAACTACCTGATGATGAGAAGCACAGTTTGATATTAATGTAAGAGTAGAGTCAGATTCTGAATTAGAGTTTGTTATTATATTAATCAGATCTGGTTAGTTCATGGTAAGGCTTATTTAGGCAAAAAATACAGGACTAGAAACCTTTCCTCTGTATGGTTTCTAGTCAATATATCAAACATATGAAAGAGAATAAAGGATGTCTCATTCTTCAGAATACTTGAAATGGCCCGTAAAGTCTCAGTTTCACAGAAGAAACTGGAGTTTTCTTGCAGCAGTTTCTTTTTCAAGGAAATTGAGACTTTACAAACTGAAGCATGTCTGTGAAAATCATCTATGACATAATTTATACTCTTCCAACCAAATAAACAGATGGTAGAATGAAGAACCACGTAAATCAATGTTTATAAAGTAGCAGACATTTGAAAGGCTTCAAATTATGTCCAGGGTACACTGATAGATGCCATTATCCATTACTGTGCTTTCCCTGACATTTTATCTAAGGGCCAAAAGCCAAAAGAAAGACCACAAGCATTTAACCACAAAGTAGCTCTTATTTTCCTATTCTAGTCAGCAATTAGCTCACAGGAACAGAATTTCAAGTATTTCCAATGCCTGTAGTTAAAAATATGCCTTTTTCTAAAATGAAATACAAATGTCATATGGTAAAATTCACATTCAGGACGGCAGTCCTTGGACTACAAATATATATTCAATTTGCACAGTAGTTACATGTAAAATACTTGATCATGTGCAACCCTTACATAAAGACTATTTATTTTAAAAATACATACCAAAACATGTAGGTTCTAATGTAATGTAATTGCCTTCTGCTTTTCATGAAACGGAGATTTTCTGCCCTGTCTGCTATCAAATCAGAAACATGTGATGAGTGTGAGTTACCAGTTCAGGACTTGTATTTCATGACCACGCAGTCTGCAACTGCTCGGTTACGCCACAAAGGACTGCAGCAATCAAAGAGTTACAGGTAACATTCAAAGGACAAGCAGGGATTTCTGAACTCTAAATCCATCTTCTAAGAATTACAGTTCATTTCTTGGTGTGACTGTCCTTTCATAGGTGAATTTTCTCAATACATAGATGGTTCTTAAATTTTTCCTAACTGCTTCTCAAAGGGATCTCTTATTTCCTTTTTTAATATCAGGAGAATATTTTTCTTTTCTAATTTAAACAAGCAACTACACAGACCCTCAGCTCAGCAAAACTAGGTAACTATTTCTACGAGAGCAGCAGCAGCAAAACAAAAGGAAGAACTGACAGGCAACAGATGGCCAAAAGAAATTAAGCCAAGGAGCTGGGAAAGCAAAGAAAACAAGAGAAATAAAGAGTACATAATGTGTTGATGGTAACTTCCTTCTCCAAATGATAGAGGAGCCAATGAGGACAGGAGCTATGCTGCACTGTTCTCACAAGGACCGGGCTGGTGGGGAATGTGAAGCTCAAGGGCAGCCTGAGCTGCTGTGACCATGAAGTAGTGAGGTCAGCAAGGACCTTACAGCAGCAAGGAGGACACACAGGAAGCTCAATACTCTTCAGGAGAACAGACTTAGGCCTCTTCAGGGATTTTTTTAGTATAGTACCATGGGATAAAGCCCCGGAGAGAAAAAGGGCTCAAGAAATCTGGTTGATACTCAAGGATCACATCCTTCAAGTTCAGAAGTATGCATCCCAAAGAGGAAGTTCAGCTAAAATGTCTGGAGGTCTGCATGGATGAACAAAGTGCTCCTAAGCAAACTCAAAAAAAAAAAAAA
>VXAC01006287.1:54459-165002 GCA_013399225.1 Rhipidura dahli
AAAAAAAAAAAAAAAAGCCTACATAGGATGGTAGCAAGGACAGGTAGCCTGGAAGAAATAAAGAAATACAGACAGATTGCCTGAGCAGCCAGGGATGAGGTTAGAAAAGCTAAAACCCTTAGAGAATTAAATCTGGCCAGGGACACCAGGGGCAACAAGAAAAGCTTCTGTAGATACACTGGTGATAAAAAGAAAACAAGGGAAAATGTGAGCCCTCTCTAGAAGGATATGAGAGACATCATTACTTGGGATATGGAGAAAGCTGACGTACTCGGTGACCTTTTTGCCTTAGTCTCCATCATCGAGTGATCCAGAAGCACTGCCTGAGTTGCACAAGGCAAAGATAGGCACTGGGAGTTGGAAGAGCCATCTGGCATAGGAAAAGATCAAGTTCGAGACCATCTCCGGAACATGAAGGTGCAGAAATGCATAGAAACTGAGGAGATGCATCCACAGATCCTGAGGGAATTGGTAGATGAAATGGCTAAGCTGCTTTCCATCCTATCTGAGAAGTTGTGGCAGGTCAGTGAAGCTCCCAGTGAATGGAAAAAGGGAAACAAAATTCCCACTTTTAAAAAAGAGGAAAAGGAAGACCCAGGGAACACAGGCCAGCCAGTCTTGCCTCTGTGCCTGGCAAGATCATGGAGCAGATCCTCAAGGAAACTGTGTAAAGGTACATGGAAAACAAGGAGGTGATTGCTGGCAGCTAACATGGCTTTACTAATGGCAAATTGACAAATCTGGTGGCTTTTTACAATGGGGTTACAGTGGTAGTAGATAAAGAAAGAGTGAGTGATATCACCTGCCTGGACTTGTGCAAAGTATTCAACACTGTCCTGCACAACATCCTTGTCTCATGCCTCTCTCTATGGTTCCATATAGGCTGTTTATATACTACTTCCTACCTAATTCTCTGGCAGCATTTCTGTACCATGCCCCACTTTTTAAAGTTAAATTATGTCCTGTAACTGGAATGCCGGAGAGATAGACTTGTGATTTAAGAACTGGACTGGAACTCAATGGCTCAAAGGCACACAAATTTTGCCTCTGAACTTTGGCAGGATACTTAAATCTTCTCCCTTAGTACTCTATATGTAAACTGTAAAGTGTCTCAAATGTATGTGAAAGGGCAAGTCAATCAGCTGCCAAATCTTTACTATGCAGTACACTATACTATAGTATACTATAAATAAGAAAAATCTTACAGAAAAATAATTTTAAATATGGAAGAAAAAAAACTAGCTGCTTGCAGTGTTGGCAATAAACACAGACAAAATACATCTAACAGTTTTGAAATCCTGCAAAAATACAAGCCAAACCCTACATCCTGTGAATGGATCTTTTTAGCAGTGGGATTAAAGCGACCAGAAATCTTGTCTGCACTGTACTTCCACTCACAGAGCTTGGTACTTTAATGCCAGGATCAAAGACAGAAATCAAATCTGTGAACCTCAATTGCTTTTTCATCATCTGACTTGTAATATCAGCCTTGTTCTGGCCAGTGCCTGGGAGCTACAGGGGTGATGTGAAGCAGTGCCAGCAATCTCATCGCCACAGAAGGCACTCCAGGGCAGCTGGGACGACAAGGTCCCCAGCAGCCACAAGCAGTTTATTCTCAAAGTCTGAGAACCAGAAGCTATTTCCTTTCTTTTATTTTGCATTTAAGGATGACAGGAAGATGATAAACAGCCAAAGCCCAGACACATCAATATGCTAGCAGTACAAAAGCCCTTTGTGGTTGACTGACAAAACCTAAAGAAGGGGAGGAGACCTTCTTTTTCTTCCACTGGGGATGGCTCTGGACAGAGACGCCTGAAATTTTAGCCCTCAAAAGCTTCTCCTGTTACCACCAGATCACCTTGCAGGTAAACACTTTCCTGGTTCATTGAGTCACTGTTACGTATCTGAAAAAGAATCTCCACTGAAAAGTGATAATGGTGGAAAAATACTCCCTATTGTACAGCCGTAATTCTTGTACCGCTTGTCTGCAGGCAACGCATTTCCTCTCTTGAGGAGGCTGTGCAACTGGATCCAGCTACATGTAAAGCAATCTGTTAAAACGAGGACAAGATTTACTGTTGGAAAGAAGAAGTTTAAATACATTCCAGGACCCTATGTACCATATGGCTAAAAGAGGTCAAACACGGTAAATTAAATTTAATCTCTTCACATTACACTCAAAAGTTTGTATTTTCTATACAAGAGTAAACTTACTGATTTAGCAAATGCAATGCACTATTGGTAACAACTGGTGTTACATTTTAAGCCCCAAAGAAACACATTGTTTCTGTAGGCTATTTAGTTACACTTTTAATAGCATATGCACAGTACTAAAATCCCTATTTCAGTTATTTCCTAGCATGCAAATTGGCATGTGTACCTTGCAATGTGGCAATGGAAACCTGACTCTTATCAAATTTTATTCCTTTCTTCCCCTATAACTGTAAAATCATTGGTCCTACTTAATCTGCAGGAAGCAATTAAGCAGGACATCTGAATTTAGTGTAAATGGGGTTTTGTTTCTTTTTGAAAGCAGTGAAGCTCAACAAAAGAGAAGTCACATGTTTTAAAGATGCTTTAAAGCATCTTCTTGACTTTTGACGTGTATTACCATAAAACACATGTACCAGCATTAACTCAATATGAAAAACTACAACCACAAAAAAAAGATAGGAAAGACAGGATCTAAACAGAACATAATTTTCTCCCCTTGCTGGCAGCTGGAAAAGCCTACTCTGCAGCCTTTTTGCAGACTGCAGGAATAAGCAACAGCATGATTTAACATAGGGAAAATGGAAACTAACCCAAGTTCAGCCCATACATTTAATACCCCTCATTCAGACCTGACCTGATCACAGCTCATGCCTTCAAGAACAGAGCCAGTTTGAAGACAACAGCATACTAAGACAATAATATTTGCCTACTCATTTCAATACACTATTACCTTTTCAGCTCGAAAGACAAAGTGAAAAATAGTATGTATTGGGACTGGCACACTTCCTTTAAGAAGAAAGGTGGTTCAAGGGACTGGAGGCAGTATCCATCTTTTTTAAAAAAGCCAAAAGGACAATGACCACCTTCATTTTGGGTTATCATTTGATACAGGTAACATTTAGGTACTGCTCAGGCATATAAAAACAGAGCTGTAGACAACATGCTGCAAAACCATGTAATGTTTCTCTGTCAGATCAAGAAGCAGAAACAAAAAAACAGAAAAAAAAAGACCTGATGACTTGCAAATTAGTTACTTTCATATCCACTATGCTTTTAAGTACTTTATCTGAAGAGTTTTGGTAAACCCAAAGACAAAAAGCTGCACTATAACCTTAATAATGCAACCACCCATCTTCTCCCACTCTTTTAATTACAGCTGGTTCATGGCTGGTCAAAACACTGTCCACTTGGCCTCTTACTCCTTCACTGAGGATACCGTCCCACCTCTCCTCCTCCCGTTTCTCTTTTCTTCTCTGGTCTAGCAGTGCATCTGATAACAGGAGCAGGTCAAAGGGAAGTAGCCAGTTTTGGAATTCAGCGTAACCCATCAGTCATCCTCAAGAGGATCCAAAGAAAAAAACATTCTGAAAGGTACTCAAGAGGAGCATTTGTTTGCCCACCACACACAGCCCCATACAGAGCCTCCTCCCAGTCCCTTCCCTCCCCTTGGCTCCCACCACCACTCCTCACAGTGAATCCCAACTCCAGGAAAGACATGCTAATCATCTGTCTCTGCTGATAGTGACACTGTCACTGTGACTCTATCTCACCTTTCCTACACTCTCACCTGCTTTTCGGGAGACTGCGGAGCTGCCAGCTCGGACAGGGGGAGGCAGAGATGACACCTGCACAGCTCAGCACCAGGTAACAGTTGCTTTGATCTTACTGCCAGAAGGAGTGTTTAAAATATTGCCAATTTATTTATGCTTACCCTTTAAACACCTAAATCTTACAGTATAGGCTCTCAAGGTTTAGTTCAGTTTCCTATGGTGTATATGGATTCTGCATCCCTTCTGGGGGTAGGCGTGGACATGGTAACACTTCTTGGCTTGGTGTGACAGCCATACCACAGCTGACCATAAAATAATGAGTCAAGGATTAAAGGCTGATGTGGTGTGCATTTCCTTGGGAGAAACTGTAAATGCAACAGGTGTCACGCGATCAACGATCATCATGAAAATGTCAGATGTTTTCTCTCAGGGAATTTTCAGGAAACTAGTCCAGTAACTCCTGGTATCTTAAGAATAAGTCTGCTCTAGTAACATTTCAATATCCCAAACACATATATTTGGAAGGCAAACATGAATATTAAATGCTACATTCTAATCACCAAACTTAATATATTGTTAACACATTCTTTCTCGAGAAAAGGTACTAGAAAAAACTTTGTAAAATTAACATTACATAACAAATCTCTAATTTAAAGCAATACTTTAAATACTGTTGCCAAATTGGCATGTACTTTTTGAAAGACAGAAATTAATAATGGCAAATTTAAACCTTTCCAGTTCCAAAGATGCACCTCCAGGACACAGAGAAGTTCACTTTTCCTCTTGAGAAGGATCTAAAGAGATCACAGCTTACTGCAGTTTTGAATTTTATATTACTATAAAAATTACAATAATTTTATTTAGAACTCAGAAGGAGATTTTCAAATGTTTCACATATTTTTTCCAAGCAGGAGAGTTCGATGATGTCTTTTTCCTGTAATTTCCATCCAAAAACTTCGGCAATAACCCATAAAAAAATCAATACTTTTTTTTACAATTTTCTTTATAAGATCTCTAGGTCCAGATATTCTTCTTGCCTGTATGAAAATCTAAAAATCTCAAATTCTTACACTTATAAAAATATGCTTAAGATGAATCTTTATAATTTCTGAGCTACAGGTGTGTGTCCCACAGTAGCTTGAGGAGATCAGCCTCCCTCTCCTGTGAATGTAGCAGAAAACTCAGACCAGAGCTCCGCAAAACTCAGCAATCCACAAAAATTCCCTTCAAACCAAATCCAAAAGTACTACATGGCATAGCAAGTTTTAAGAGACAAAAAAACCCAAAAGAACTAAAACGCAGTGAAAGTCTGCTAAAAGACTATGAGAGAACAAAAAAGATGTTTCATGAAAAGAAAAAAAGTAAAAATCCTTTTTTACTCTTTATTCTATTGGTAGATGAACAGAATATGGATTATCTCACCTTTTACCCATATTTTTATCTGAACCCAATCTGTGCAGGTCCAGCAGCAGGTCTCTGCCAGAAGTGCCTGAGTTAACCCAGAAGGTTATCTTCTCATCCCCAACTCCCTCCCGCAATCCGTGTTCTACTTTTGCTCACACTAAATAAAGCAAACTGATATTTATAGAATTTCTTAGGAGGCTGAATGTTTTCATCTACTCACCAGGTCATCCAAAATACCTCAGAAATCAAGTTTCATGACAGTTACCAAAACAACGCTTTGAGTCACTAACTTTGAGATGTTTATATAAGGACAGTAAAAAACATTCCATAAACATGGAAAAAATCCTCATCTGTTTTTTTCTTCTGATTTATTACCTAATAATTCAACAGCAGAGGACTTTTAATGCACTCCTGTAATTCTACAGCAAATGGAAAAGGCTGCAAAATAATCTTTATAAGAAAGGGGAAGATTATTTGATATTAAATCCATATAATAGCAACTCCGATTGTTAAGCTTGCTGATTCTACTGTAGAAGTAGAATTATAAGGCAAAAAATATCTTTCAAGCAGTTTAGGTGATTAAACAAGAGACTAACAAGGCACTGGTACCACACGTTTTTAAAAGAAAATAAAGGCACTTTGAAATATCATGCCAAAAATACTGAATAAATTACAGGATATGTGTTTCACAGGGAAAGAAGAGCAAATAGCTGTAATTTGGGAGGCTAGAATTTCCTTAATGAGATAGCATAAAGGGCTCAGCGAACAAAAGGACCTTTCTCAAAGGTTTTAAGTGACTTTACACAAGTTTCAGTACTCTCTTTTAGTTACAGTATATGACACTGCATCTGCATTTCTTAATGTTCTTTTCATTAACCATTTTTAATTAGCACATAATATATACATGACATTAAAAGATCAAGAGCTTTCTGTTGTGAGCTACGCAAAACACGATGTCCTGCTTTGTGACATCACAGCAGTAGTTTCAGATTGTCTGAAAATACTGTTTTAGAAAATAACATTTTAGCATTTACCTCTAGAGAAGGCAGCCTTCATCCTCAACTTACAATCAATCAATCACCACAAACATCCAGCTTCCCTTAATAGCTGGTTTCAGCTCATATGTGGAGCTTTGCTTTTTAGGGTTCAGAGCAGATGAATTAACGTGTGCATATTATAAGCTGGTAGTATATGGTCTAAGGATTAACTACTACAGCAACCAGTACTGTAGTCTGCCAACACATACTCACCCAAATCGTTGGAATTTCTAAGTTTATATGGACAGGATTTATATGGAGGTGTTCATTTATTGAACAGAGATTGCAGGTTTTATATTATGTGGATTTCTTCAAGCACGAAAATGCACTGTCATTGCATCACTCTTCCAAAAAAATCCCTTGAGTAATATTCAAAATGAAACCACTACTAAAACAATAATTTCAATGTGTTTTACCAATGTTTGTTTTACATACTGTAGGATCCCTCCTGATTCTCCATTTCATTCTATCCAATTACTCTAGAAGAGTATTCTGGACAGTACCAGGAATTATTTAAACTGAAATAAGATGGCATGAAACCATGGTATAATCAAAACATTGCTACCCACAACCTTAATTACTTGCAAACTTCAATTTTTAAAAAAATAGAAGCACTAAAGAAAAGCATACTTTTACTACAAGACACTTTAGGAATGGTCTCTGAGGACTGATCAAGTGACCTCTCTGCTGTCCCTTCTCCCTGAAGGGAACTAGAGTTAGCCAGACTCTGTGCATATCCAGAGGTATTTTTACCCAGACACCTCAATACCTTTCTTTAGGAAAGCAGCACACTGTGAAGAGTCCTACTCACAACACATCAGCTGACACAATGACATCAGATTACACCACAAACTACTGGGTTTTTTGAGTAAGTGGTGAATACTCAGACCCAGTGGAGAGTTCAATATCACCTAAAAATTAATTCCTTCAGATAATATCCTACAGATATCAGAACATTCCTCTCCTCAGACACACTTCTGCATCTAAGATTCTCAGGCAAAAATGGGTGGAAGGGGAACAATCTCATTTCGGCTGTGGTTGCCTATACGTGTGAATTAAATACCCATATGTCAGATTCCAGCATACTGTGTATACTACAGCTACCCATAAATGAATAATGCATCTTAATTTCATCACTTCCAGTGGAGTGGAGCAGAAGCATTTTGAGAAAAAACAGAGGTCCAAGCTAGGAGAAAAGAACCACAAGACGAGGATGAAAGAGAAGAAATAAAAAAAATACTGCACTAAAACATGCTTCCTCTGTCTGTAAATATAATTCTGTTGATTGTAAACCTATCATCTGCATTTCAGCTGCTTTTTTCCTAGTATAATCTTCTACTTTTTGTCCTGTCTCCTGACATGACCTTTTTTCTTTCCTCTTCAGTCACTCCCTCCTTCCTTCTTCCTACTGTCTTCCTTTCTGTATTGCTTTTCTGAATTTACCTTTCACTCTGACTCTCCTCTCACTTTATCTATTCTGGAGTAATTATTCCTGTTTTTTCCTTCTACCATTTCAGTTCTGTAACCTCACTTCTTAACACCTGAGATTTAGCACCTTCTTTTTCTTGCCCTGTAGCAGATTCAATAACATTTGAACAGTCCAACAGCATTTGGAGGACACTCCAGTGATAAATATCAAGGCTGTTCGGTGAAGTTTTCAACTAGTATGAAACACCTGCCTCATGAACAGACCATTATTACAGAATTTGGTTAGAAAATAAAATAAGATAGACATTATAATGAGATTCTGAAGACAATCATGACACTAGAAAAGGAAATATTCAAATAAATCCAGAACAGTGCCTATACTTCCACAGACCAAGATTCATACATCTGTTAGAGCAGTATTCCCTGTAAGAGTTGCAGTGGGTAGGAAGACACCCACCCCAAGGGAGAGGTATGATCATGTTGCAATTATGTCCCATATCGGTTTTTTTCCTCTTTTATTGGATAACTATTAACCAGAGCACTGGCCTTCCAGAAGCAACACTAAGCAAACTCAGTTTTACAGGCTGCTATTAACATGGCAACCTGGAAGGTACCCTGGAAGCTGCGTGATGTATAGAACATATCTAACTTCTTCCATGAAGAAAACAGTTTTGAACCTTCCAACTCAACAACTTTTTATCTCCTAGATTCAGCAAAGACCACCTTATGCAGTTGGTATGCAGTTACTTAAGAATGACCAAAGTCCATATGAATGTTGTGGAGCATCTCTGCTTTCCATGCTTTACCAATCAGAACCATTGGCTCAGTGCTGATGCAGCTCCGTGCAGCATGGTACAAGCTGTAAATTATTCAGCTCAAAACTGCCCAAAACAGAAATAGTAGCCAAATTTAGTTAAACCTGGAGCTGCTAGGAATGCAGTGCCAAACAGGGCTAACTACTGGGGACAGTAATCATTTTTGAGATCAAAGAACCCAATAACTCAGATAAGGCAGTTTATATGAACTCAGAAAAATGACTACTTTGCTTTTATTCCATGCAACATTTGACTCCCAAGCATCAGTCAGACTTTCATAGCATAGAGGTGGACTTATATTGAGTATCTTCTTAGAAATGTTTTAAGCTTCAAATTACACCATCTAGAAATTAGAAATTTATCTTCAATAATGAAAGAAATTATATACGATATTGGCGACCGCTACTGCTCTCAGTACCTTGGCTGACATTTTAGTTGGGTGGAGGGGACAAAAAGCCACTCTGGGAACAGATTAAGAGCAATGCAAAAGAGAATTTTCTGGTTTTCAGGTTAAGAGTAAACAGAGTTTTATAGTCACTGGGAATATATTCTACAAGCCAAACAGATCTGACTTTGAATAAGGTATTTATTCCAAAAGTATGAACATGATTTTGTCAGTTTGATCCACTTACGGTTAAGAAAAAGGCTGAAGTGATTTTGAGCCATTAAATAGAAAATATAATTTAGTGACTCTCCCAATTATTTTCTGCTTTAGATGGTAACAGAGACAGGAAGATTGCCTTCCCTGGGACTCCGCACAGGATTTTTCCAAGGGCTGTCCAAATATTACTGAAGGGGATCAATGGTTAATTCACATATGGGTTCAGTGACCAGCTCACAGCTGCAGCCAGTCCAGACAAAGGGACAACTCTGAGGCCTGATTAAGTGACCTCTCTGCTGATTCTTCTCCCTGAGCAGTTGACCAGACTCTGTGCGTATCCAGAAGTATTTTTACCCAGATCCTTCTAAACTTGGTTTCTTTAGAAAAGTAGCACACTGTGAAGAAGTCTTACTCACAATATTGATTACACCAAGAAAGGAAAAAGAAAACCCACCTCAGAAACCAGTGGTGCNTTGTGAAGAAGTCTTACTCTTCTACCCACCTCAGAAACCAGTGGTGCTAATTATTTTTGACAAATTTACCTTGTCTTAGCACATTCAGTAGTGTTTACAAAAGGTTTTTTTTCCCAAGAATTAAACTAAACCTGATCATCTATTTTAATTCCTCTGTTAAAATACACAGACGAAAGGAATTAAATGTTGTTGATGATTGCTCAACAGGATATTCCATCAGCCTTGGCACGGAGTCACTATTTTAGAAGAGAAAGTGGTTTGGAGCCCATTCAACTGCCAGTGTTTCTGTGTCAGGTCAGGGAAAAATTCATCAAATACATCTGGGCTCTGTGTCAGTTGTCACCTCTGAAGAGGCTACAGGAAAATTGGAGAGGGACTTTTTACAAGGGCTTGTAGTGACAGGCCGAGGTATTGGCCTCAAACTGAAAGAGGGTTGGCTTCGATTTGATACTAGGAAGAAATTCTTTACTGTGATATATACCCTGTGCTGGTGAGTCACTGGAACAAAAGTTTCCCTGACAAGCCCCCGTCTCTGGAAGTGTTCAAGGCCAGGTTGGATGGAGCTTGGAGAACTGGTCCAGCGGAAGAAGTCCCAGTGGATTGCAGGGGGGTTAGAACTAGATGACCTTGAAGCTCCCTTTCAGGTCATACTATTCAAGGATTCTGTGATTTTTACAGATCTCTCTGCAGACCTGTGATTGCAAGTTCTCTCTAAAACACTAGTTCACTACCAAAGACATAAACAGGAGACAATTAGCTTCCTCCAAGATCATACAGTATTTATAGTTTTGACCAGAGTTTTAGTGCTCTGAGTTTGTTTGATCAGCATTCGTGCAGTCAGGTGTCTAACCTCAACCTTACAAGTCCAGTTCTCTGAGGCTGTTATGGCATAACTCTGGGACGTAGAAGAAACTAAAGCAAGAAGACTGCCAATGCAAGGTTCTTAATGGGTTATAGATGAAAGGAGGAATGCCTCTTCGAATCCCCTAAATTAACAGCCCTCTTCTATCCACAGATTGTTCTTGGCCAATATCCGTAAGTAATGGAATTATGAAAAACAAGCTGCAGCTTCCAGAGTTTTGCAATTACCAGGGGATCATACTTGAAGAACCATAGATGGCTGCACACTGCAGAAAATTCTAAGTCAAAGGGCTGTAGTCAAAGGTTACTTTAAAAAAGCAACTTTCCAACTTGAGATATAATGAAGAAAATTTGAGAGGTCTGGTATTTAAAGGGAAACAAGATAAATGACATGCATATATATTGCAAACTGAGAGAGAAACAAGTCATTAAAATCAGTGTCTCATCCATCTCCCACTACTGTGAGTTTTAAAACAGAAATACAATTCATAGCTTGTGAAAACATGTGAAGTTTACTCTAAAATTGAAAGAAGGTAGTTACACCTGCACACGTGTCAAATATGTGATATTAATGAAGTCCACAAAATTTGATTTTCATGCTCTCTATTTTTACCAGAAGAGAAAATGTGATCTTCCTGCCATGAGCTCTTGAAAAGAGCCATGAGAGGCAGATTTCAGTTGTTTTTACACTATTAGGTCTCCAGGGTCATACTTAGGAGATGAAACTCCTTAACTAATCAGTACATTCTCCAGACGAAAGACTCGGCATTTCCCGTTTTAGCCCAGTTATGTTCACAGAAGTGGGTGATGCCATAGAAGCACTCCACTCAATTCAGCTTGAGTGAAGAATATACAATATACGTGTGAATACCAAAAAACAGTAAGCTCTAAGAAACACTGTTCGAAACAATTTTTACCACAAAAATAGATATACCAGCAACATACCTGAAGAAGAACATGAACAGAGCAGCTGTGATGCAGAACAAAAGGACCTACAAGAAGGAGAAAGAGTGTTATTACATAACACATTGCTACTACATGTTCTGGATCATGAAGATTCTATAACTTTTTACTATAAAACTACACTTTATTTATATGTTTGATGGGCCAGAATGGAAGCTTGTCTGAGTCCACCAAAAAGGATTGCCTAGTTTCTAGTGGACTTTGAGTGATTCTTGTAGAAGCTAAAATATTGAAATGCAAGACAGGGTAGTGGGACAAAAGACACAGCAAACGGCACCATTTAAAAGCATCTGTAATAAAAGTCCAAGTAATAAAATAATAATAAAACAACAGAATTTAAACAATAAAATATTAGAACTGAATTTTAAACATCATATTTTACCACTCTTTGCTTTTGTGACTTACTCAAATATCATACTGTTTCAGTTTAAGAGGCATGGTGTTTAAAATGTCTGTATAGACAGCTGCTTCTGCTGTCCCGACAGTTTGAGAATAGTTACTTCTATTCCAAATTAAGAGTATCCTTTCCAGTAGTTTACCTTATTGCTAAACTCACTTGGAACAATCCTATCTCGCTCTGTATCATCAACGTGATCATACAAGAGTCATTGAGCAAACTTAGCAGCTCTCCAGCACCAAGAGGAGAACGTCCTTTTTCCTTATGCCACCTTCCCTGCTGGGGTCTAGAGCTGTTACATCCTCCTTACCACTGTCGCTGCTCTAACACGGGCACGTAGAAAAACCACACGAGACCAGGTCAGTAGAAAAGAGGCAAAGCCGGGTGTTAAATGGCTTTTTCCAGAGGTTTTTATATGTTAGTTCACAAAGTGAGCTAGATGGCACAAAGTAATTGGTTCTCTGTCCATCCACCCCCCGAGGGGTTGGCCTAAGTTCTAGTACATCCGTTTGCAAGTGTTTTTTTATTTGAAGTCATAACAGTCTGGGAGAAAATCAAGTGCAGGTGTGAATATTGATAAACACTGGTAACTTTGTTTTAGTTAGCATGCATGGGAAAGACAAGAGTTCTCACAAAATACTAGAGAGCTGAAGAATTTTACTGCTAAAGCTCTGTCACCATCAACGTTACCATCTGCACAGGGACTCACAGATGCTGAAGAAAAACTGCCTTCATTCACTCCATCTTTGTCAGGTACAGCTCACAAGTGAGAAAATAATGTTCTGTTCTAGATATACTGGTCCATATTCATACCATCATTTAGGAGGCAAAATCCTTACAGAAATATTACAAGTTTTTCAGAGAGTATTTGCACCTATTTTCAAGGGTTGAAGTTTTGATCATGAGAGGATACACACATCTTATGTGAGAAGAAATGAAAGAGGTGGCAGAGGTGCAAATTAGAAGGTTATAAACCTGTAGAACAGAAGGCTGCTGTGTGTTAAAACAGATCAGGAAGTGTGACCAAAATTTGCATAGGAAATCTTTACAATGACTTTCAGAACAAAAAAATCTTACAAATGACACCATTTCCCTCTTCTAAATCCTCTGGCAGGTGACTTAAAGCTAGGTCATAGGAGACATTATAACATCTGCTTTGTAAACTACATACTTTTTCCTTTTCCTTCATCAGAACTATCATATTTTATTTATCTGCATCAAAAATCATCTGATTTTTGAACATCTGAAATCATTTTATATTAAATCATTAGGGCAAAGGTGTATTTCATGGGGGTAATGGTATATTTCATTTCAAATAAGCAGCAAAAGCAGACTTGTTTTTAAACACAAATTCTACTCAAAAAGATCTGCCCTAATCCTCTAAAGTTCAAAACGTATTTAATCAGTCAAACAACAACCACCAGTTCTCTTGAGGTTTTTCTGGAGACACAGGGAGAAGAAGGCTTGACAGCCTGAGCAACAATGTTGGGAAATAAGTGAGAAATGGCAAAGAACCAGTTTTCTGGAGGATGGGGAGGGGGGCAGGGGACAACAAAACAAAATAAAATTTGAAAAAATAAGTATGCCTTTGCATACTAAAAACACTCAATTAACTAAATAGTATTTTTCTTGCCCTTTTTTTTCTTTTTTTACCTTTTTCTTCCCCAGTATGTTTGATAATAATCTAACAAGTATTTATATGCATCATTAAGATGCCCTCAGAGCTTTCTTCTCCAGGTTAAAGCACCCCAGCTTTCTCAGCTAGGGAAAGCCAGCACTGGACACAACACTACGGATGTGTCTCAGCAGCATTGAGTAGAAGGGAAAGACGACCTTGTTCAGCCTGCTGGCAGCGGCCTCCTGTGCTGGAAGGGCCCTTTGCTGGCTCGTGTTCAGCTTGGTGTCCACCAGGACCCCCAATGCTTTTTTGCAAAGCTTCTTTCCAATGCCCTCAGGCTATGCTGGTGACAGCAGCTGACCCAGTAACAGCAGCAGCAGCAGCTGACAGATGACTTGCCCTCATAGCCAGATAAAAATCTTGGCCCAAATAAAGGAAAAATAACACTGTTAAAACTATCAAAACTACTTGAGTCTTGTGCATTCAGGCTTTTCCCGCCTGAATTACCCAGTCCTGAGTTTATGTGTATTCTCTTTAAGCATGTCCATTATAGTCATATTTCCTGGGGTACAAAAGGTCTCTGATTGGAGGCTGCTGGTTCTCCCATATGGCCAGAATAAAGAGTGGAACTGAAGTCTGTGATAAAGTAACACAGATCTTGTAATTAAAAGGAAAAGCACTGAAAGTACACATAACACATATAATGAAGACAGGAGAAGGTAAATGGGTAGATCAGTAATACTAGCTGGTAGAAGCATCCAGACTGTTGGAGCTACACATCCAACACTGGATAGTGCTAATACCAGCTCACGGAAGACCTAAGGCAGTTTCAACCACAGGCACGTGATATTTGACTTCCAGTGTATTCATAAAGCTTGAAAACCACCACCTTCCTGATCAACCACTTTGCAATGCATGCGAGAGATACAGCTACACTTGATAAAAACAAAGTAACTACTAGATCCTGGCGGCTGTGTGCTACAGAAAACTGAGCTGTAGCTGAAGTCTGAGGCAAGGTTTAGTGGCAAAAACCACAGAAAATTAAAAAACGAGTTTTAACAAGCCCCTTCAGTAATTAGTACTTCAGCCCATTTCTTCCAAAGTTACAAGACATACAACCAGGATATATATAACTAGGAACTTTGTACAGTTGGTTACAAATTTTTACTCTTAAAATATATGATGCAGAAAACCCCAGCTATTTTGCATATTTTTTTATTCCTTAAAATAAGACATTCATCCACAGAAGAGTTTACTGCTCTTTCTGCTGCTAGAGGTTATAAGCCCCTTCTCACCTTTACATTCACACAAAGGTGAATAGCAGCATGGTAGTTGCACTATCTTTTATTGTATCAGCCATCATTACCAGGGATCATGTAAGATACTCCATGGGAGTTCTGACTACACAGTCCATTTTTCTGATTTACCCCTACTTCAGACATGAAGAATGATTTGTTGTATCCAAAAGCCACTCTGTTTTTTTTCCATACATATTAATTGGTCTAATAAAAAAAAAAAAAATCATCACTAACATTAAACCCCCAAAGCTGCACTTACTTGTGGTTCTTAAATTTTATTTCAAGATGTGTTATTGCCCTTACTAAAATGTTTTCCACAGTTCTTATCGCTAAGGTTATCTTTTAAGCAAACTTCCTTCCAACAAAACCAAACCAAAACAAATTCAAATAATGGAACTAGCCATGCAGATTAATGTGATTGTCTTTTACTCCATGACCCAGGAAATACATATGTATGGAATATTTCTTTTCCACCTGCACAGTATGTAACATCCTAATCAATGAACTGTCTTTATGAAATATATTTGTTAATCTTTTCCAATAACAAAACAACTAGTTTAAAAAGCATGCTATTTTCTGTAATTTTCTAGTACTTAAAAGGGATGGAAATCACAGCCTGAGTTACTAGACAAAGATATCAGAAGTCACATAAAAAGACACCAAATGCTGTATAAAGAGAACTTACATGGAAGCAGGGGCCCCGTTAATTTACATTCAGACTCTTAAAATCTGATCTGATGATCACTTTACTAATGATGATGATAATCACTATTTACTAATATAAACTGTTATTTTTACCATTATTTAATACCTCAGGTAAGAAATTACCACAGTAAACAATTACCCAATGGAATCAGCCATTAGCTGAGGCAGCAGTTCTTACGTGACAGCTACATCGTCACCTACATGGGACTCAAAGGGAGAACCTCAGCCCAAAACCCAGGAGGTGCCAAGAGCATCAGCCAAGCCTCTGAGATGGCTGCCATGAACAGCAATTACACAGTGCAAAGGAAGGCTGATACAGCCACTTAACACTAGATTACATCAGCAATGGGTTTGGCAAGGGGTTTTTCTGAGCACTAAACTAGTTCTCCTGCTCTCCACACCACTTATCTATTTACTGTCCCGAGTAAGTAATAATCACTTGCGTCCCTCATCACTCTTCCCCCACTTTTTAGACTGATGCTCTTTTTGGGCAAGTACAGTAGATTCTCCAGAGCATGACTCTACTCCCATCAGTTAGTGAGCTAAACAACCCAGGAGAGGCAGATACAAAAAGCAATTCAATGTCCATGTTACACTACTTGCTATAAAACCAAAGCTGCCAGTATCTTAATGCTTTTGGCTTACTCAAGAGAAGACATGGAGGTGGCTGGAGTACCAGCCTGCAGGAGTAAAAACTATTCCTAAATTTGGCAGAGAAAACTGCAAATGACAGCTAGAACCTGAAGTCTTGTCAAACTCAGACTAGTAAAATGGCAACTTCTCTGGTTACCAAGATTAATCAATGCAATGTGATTAGACTGGTTTGTGTACACTTGATGAAGGGTGGTGAGATTCACCAGCCAGTATTGATCAGTATCCAACTAGATGATTTTATGGTGCCCTGTCACATCAGCATTCATAATGATAGGACTACCGTTGCATGTCTTTTAAACAAATGCATTACAAATAATAAAACATGCATATGTACACTTCAGCAAAAGCTTCTGAATCTGTTACTTTTATTTAAATTTCAATATTGAATAAAATATCAAATAAAAGACATGCTTAAAGTCTGTCAAATGACTTATTAAAGCTGTAGTGAAAATACAAAGAAGACTGAAGGAAAAACATACTCCCAAATCCTGCAGCAGCTCTAGCCCTACTGCAACCATCCAGCTTTTTGTGTCTCTGGGTCCCTTGCTCCTTTTTCCAAGGCGAGTGATGTCTCACAGATGGCACCTTAGAGCACCAAGCAGTGCTTTAGACAAGGGCAGGGTGTTTTCAACTACCATCTCTACATTTAACAAGCTCCTTGTTTTTCAATCCCCCAGGGAGAGAGAAGGAGCCAAGGAGGAATGCAAAGCACTCTGAGTTTCCTCAAGCACGTAGAGATCTGGAACAACCGAGACTCCGAGTCCAAGATCCAACAGCTGTAACAGAATACATGCAACCACCATCAAACATTACTGTCTGTACCTGCTGGGCTGGCACTGTCTGGTTCCTGTGAAGTCATGTAACACCTCTTCTCTTTTACACACTCATCAAAAATTGTGATCTACTTATTTTTTTAATTTCCATTTAGATATCTTTATAACATCCCTTATTTTTCTATTAGGAACACTTCTCAATTCCTAAGTATTGCTGCAAGCAGCAAAAATGAGCTATTCCAATTCTCAGTGTTGCCACTGCTCATTAAAGAAATCACGGAGTTCCTGTACAGAAATGTCATTATTGAAGTTTTTAAAACAAAGATATTTTACACTGAAAACTGGTTATTTGGTCTTGTATTAAAGCATAAGGACTTAGAGAAAAAAGTGGTTGTTTTTCACCAAGCTCAAGCTTCCAGTAATGCCAAAAGTCATATGCCAATTGGAAACCCTGAAATGGAGCCACGTCTCTCTGGTCATTTCAAGGGATGCAATGTTTTACCTTCTTTCTGTAGTCAAGCCTGTCAAATGCCTTTATAACACCTCCTCTCCTCTGAAATGCAGCATATCTGGGGAGAAGTTCATGAGCTACCAAAAGTAATGGCAAAAACTCTTGTCATACCCATGGTCATCCATGTAATGATTATTTTTCTAGCTGAAATTAAATAACTTTTGAAGCAACTTTTGAAGCAACATTGCTGCTGCTTTAAAATTGATAGGTTTTACAAAAATGCAGAAAACAATTTGTCAGATACTTACTGGGCACAGGGCCAGTTCAACTACACCTACAACACTTAGCTGTTAGAGGCTCCTGATTTTTTTTCTGCCAGCAAGACTGATGCAATCTCTGGGCTGATAAGATCAAAAGAAATACTAGCATGTGTTATTAAACAAGAGATTATATAGATTCTTGTTAAAGCACTGTTGCTGGATCATGATTAAAAGGTTACAATTGGCAAATGCAGACAGTAACTGAGCCAAGACCAGGAGCACCTGCCAGTCCCAGAAGAACAGCAAAGAATAAAAAAAATTAAACTCTCAATTTTCTAGTTCACAAATTCCATGTAGATATATACACACACACACGTACATACCTATAATTAAGCATTTCAGAATTCTTCATTTGTTTTCTCAACACTTGTCAAGTTTCTTCCCTCATTTTTCATATTCTATTAGTCATGGCAAAGAGAGCTACAACACACAGTGACAGAGCCACAGAATATCCATTCTGGAAGCTTCCAAGGAGAGTCCACTGCTTTCAAGAATGCACAAGGCTTGAGTGACTGAAGCACAAAAAGCAGTTGCCAAATGAAACTGCAGTTTCATCACCAACACAAGCAAAAGTTTTATATTATACCACTGGAGTGTACAGAGTTCAATTTAAAAATCTACACTTCAAATCCATATTTTAAAATCTAAGATTGGGTCACTGTGATCTTTCTACAACCTGACGTTCCTCATGGTGGCTACACATCTTGCTGTACAGGTTTGCCCATTGCTGGGCCATGCACACAGCTCAGGTTGAAACTACACAAAGCACTTTCAGGCAACATCAGCTTATGCAGTCATCACTCCTCCTCCAGCACCTTTTTGTTGCTGATTATTCCATGTGTCTTCTGCTGGCACAGAGATGCACAGTAAAACAAATCACAGACGTGACCCATCTGAAAGCAACTATTTTCTGTTTTCAAGGACTCATAGTGGCAGGGGTAGACAGCTCAAGACACACCCAGATCAAATCAGAGCCTGATAGTAACAACACAACCAATTCAACTAGCATGATTTGAACCTCCCTTCGTTATAATTTTGACAAATAAATGTGAATTAGTTGTGAAGTGCTCAAATTATATTGAAAAGGCAGAATTAATGATATACTTGAAATACCACACTGCAAATGAAAACTACAAAAACACTAACATCCCTTAGTATTAAATCTGTATGTAAGCTGAAATTTAAATCTGGTTACTTATCCTACAAGCTTTACAAATGTAGTAAATACTAAAAACCCAATAAATTTTCTTAGTAGTCTGTGCAGATGTCTTGTATTAGGCTTCTGAACATAACTGCTTAGCTCATGTTACAAATATCATCCAAGATTTCATCTCCACCATGAGAATTTCTGCTTAGCTATCTCTTTTTCCAGAGCTCACAATCATTGAAGACTTACAAGGTTTGATATTACCTCAGAACCCATAAAAGAACTGTAAATTAGTTGTCTTTAAAAGCTTACAGGTGCTGAAATAATTTTGTTGCTGTGAAGCACACGTATTAAAATATAAGCACAGCATGTCGCAAGGCAGCATCATGAAAGCCATCGTATACAGTTATGATTCATACTGGTGAAATTTCTGAAAAGCAGCAGAATGTGATGAATTTTGGATAATCATTACTAGCTTGTAAAGGGACAGGGTTAAAGAGGTAGAAATAAATCATCAATTTTGATAACTCGGACATAAAAAGCACATTTCCCCACTATTACAACAATTTAACTATTATGTTAAGTGGTGTAATTTGATAAGTCATTTAGATGGACAAATTATAAAATTACTAAAAATTTTGGCATGCTCAGATTTATTGTAATTTGGCTACAACAGACAGTCATCTTTTGTACTCAAGAGCTTCCTGCCCTGCATGCCCAAGCCCATAGCTGCCCCATCTGTTTTGCTGGTTGAGACAGTGGGCAGGGCAAAAAAGAGGCTGAGGAAACCAATGGAGCAGCCAGGAGAAATACACATTAAGGAATGTGCTCAGGAACTGTGCATTTCTTTTCTTAAAAATGCTGTACAATCAGCTGACACCTACAACATATGCTATTTCTATAGACACATACATAATAGTATTTTGGTGTTTACTAAGTGAGGAAAAATATTTAAAAATTATTATTATTATTTATGTTTGTGCATAAATCCTGGCACCTTGTACATGATGTCATTTAACATGAATATTTCTGTATCTCTCCACAATTTTGTCAGAGTTTTCATTAACATGGTGAACTACATGCACTGCTTTGCAAGTAAGAGCCCCCTTGAGAATGCGAGGAGGGGGAATAGCTGAACTGATAAGCGAAAATACCTCTCACATTTCCCCAGACAGGAGCCTCCACACTGTACAGCTGACACTGGCTGTCATCATTAAGACACATTCATCTCCTCAGAGGAACAGGGCTCCTAAAAAGTGCCATTTTTGTGAGCATGTTAGGAAAGAGAATCAGAAGTGATTGGAAGAGGGTGAAAGCACAGAGAGTGTTATCTCTTGAACAGAGGAGTTCATGCTGTGATGGAATTAGTTTCCAGTGAATTTTCCTATGAAAGTGTAAATGTTCTTGTGGCACATGAAAGGAAGGACTTGAGTTCTTGCCACGAATGTCTACTCCGTCCCAGTGCTGGAGGTTCCTTCTCACTCTGTATCCTCCTCACTGCAGCAAGCCAGGGAAGGGGCTCAGGCTGCTGGTTGATGGCTGTGCTTCAGAGATCAACTCGTTTTGCTTTGAAGAGCCCCTCAAGTGGTCCTTTTAACCACCTCCTACATGGAGATGGAGTGGAAAGAAGAGATGCTAAACAAAGCTATGAGAAGCACTATTACAAACCGTCCTAGCTCAATTCACAGTGCCTTCCCTACCTTTTTATTAAGCTATAATATTCTTAGACCTAATAAATAGAAGCTCAAAACTGATACAGAAATCAGTGGAAAAATAATGGTGTTTTACTGAAGTACTTAATTTTAAAATATTACACAGCAAAGGCCCACACAGCAGCAAACACCCATCCTTCCTCCATCACAGAAATTTATTATACCTTGATTGGATAAATGGTATAGATTATATAGATTATTACTCCTCTTTCTCCCAGCAGTTCTTGTTTGTTTTACCAACAATCACCTAAATGTTAGAAGATCTGTCACCCACTTCTGCACACAATACCTAGAAGTTCAGGAAAAAGTCTTGGCACCAGTAGAGAGTGCTCCTGAGAAGGCAGATTAATTTTGTTCTTTCTGCTATTGTTACTCCCACCACAATAGAGAAAAAAGTAATACCAAAACAAAATAAGCAAAGTGCAACAAGGTTAATTTAAGACTATGCCCTTTGGTCATTGCTTAAATTTTCTCTTAGATATTTAGAAGTAGGTATGGATGTTTACACATACCTAGAGGCATTACTTTTTTGCTGATCCCAAAACAGAATAAAACATTTCAAAACAACTAAAACCATTACAGCTTCCCTTATATTACATCCCTGCCAAGTTCTGCTCTGCACCCCCACCTCTCTCACCCTTTGCTCTTCTCTGGGAAGGTAAGATGGCTCTCTGCCCACAGCTTCACCTGCTGGGAGCAGGGGAAGGAGGGCTGTCACAAAGGCTGTCCGAGACCCTCAAATTACATCCTGCATGGCATCCATCATGGTGGATAAAATTCACAATGGCAAACTGCATCCATACAGTGGTATCAGACCAGTAGGAAAAGGTGGAGAGGAAAAGAAAAGGGAAGGGACAGATGATGTGGGCTACCTGGTTTACCTAATCTCCTCAGTCTGCTCCTGGAGAGCTTCAAAAGTACTGCAGTACTTGGTAGTATTGTGATTTTTATTTTTTTATATTTTTTTTTAAATATAAATGAGGACACATTCAAATAGTATCACAACTGTACATAAAACGCCTCAAAGAAAGAGATCACCTTGATAAAGGATGTTAAAAAACTCTTGAAAAGGATGTAATTAGCTAAAAGCTGGTTATCAAGATCTAAACCAATTCATCTGCAAATATTATTTTTGTTTAGCAGTATTAATCATTACTATGAAAATTAATGAAAATCTTATTCCAGGAAATAGCTGTGCAATCCACTGACATAAATGCAGACAGCACCCACGTCCAAGACTATGGTGGTGTACCCTGAAAATTACCAGGAACCTGAAAAAGTCACAATAGGGAGATTAGATATATTTGTAACTGGTCACCCAGTACATCACAGCTAAATTTAATAAGCTCTTGACATTACTGCAGTATCTCCATGCTCAGTTGTTTCAAATTTCCGGACACATTCTAGGAAGCTACTCAAAAATTTCAAGTTCTTCATTATTTTACGCAAATTATGTAAAATACTACGTGACAGGGAACACGCCTTATCTCATGTTAGCCAAGGAGCTATGGATTTACTTTAAGCTCTTCATCTAGACTCTCTCTATTCAGTAAGGAGAGACTCAACAAGCACCCCTGAGTGATAAAGTGGCAAGTTCAAATGAGACAACCTTCCAGCAGCTAAACCTGAGAGACAAGTCTGATCTTTCTTGCAACACTTTCTCTCACTCACATATTTCCCAGTCTATGCCACAGAGCCATCAAGCACAGTATCACTGCTTTTTCAAATACAAAAGGCTTAAACTAATGCCTAAATATAGAGTTAAAGAGACTATAACACAAGCAAGATGTTTAAACAAAATTTTGAACTGCTGCTAATTGTGGATTTTTTTACCTGTTTCACACTTGATTTTGCTGTAGAAACACAGCTAACATTGAGTAAAAGTACCAGGTCTACATAGAGTACACAGTACAACATAGCATGAGTTCAACTCTTTTCTAATATGCATGTTCCAAATTTCATTGCAGCCTAAAACCATTATCCCATGAGAAAAACCTACAACTGAAAAATGTCTTACTCCACTAATAACTTAAAAAAAAATTTTTTTCAGTGAATTTTTGTTTATGGAAAATTAATGAAGTTATTTAAATTATTTTAAAAATCATACATATGATTTTTACCTACAGGAGAAAAAAGATTATTTAAGCATTTTGTTAATGAAACATCTGCATTTAATACAGTTGATTACTCCTCTAAAAGTATACATCAATTATACTCTTTCCTGTAAAATTACTGCTATAGATTTGAATCTTCAAAAACATCATATTTTCAAAGTGGTATGAGATTCTTCCTGCCCTCCCCCCTCAAATATTACATTCAAATAACTCAGCACCAAATTAGTCCTAAATATCACCAGAGTTTACCTCACCTTGGCTTGCCTGGGGAGCCACAACACAGGTACATTGGAAAGACCAGTCTGGTTTGGTTGATAGAAAGGATGAGGAACAAGGGCACAAATTTCTTGTGGCAAGAGAAAAAGTGAAGGAAAGCACATCATGAGGTCATTCAATTCACTGAACTGTGTAAAATGACTCAACAAGAACATCTTCAAATACAAAAGCAAAGAGCTGATTTCTTGCTGCTCTCCAGAACACACTTGCTGCCCTTTTGAACTGTCTCATTAAGCATTGCTCTGAAGCACACGGACCAGCTTTAGCTAGTGAAGATAACAGGGCTCCACACGTCGCTCTGTCAGGAAATAATTTAATTCTCTGTCTTCTGCACCTGTAGACGCACTGCAAATGGCGCAGATGACCAGATGATTTGGTTAAGGTCCTGATGTCAAAGGCTTTTTGATTAAAGGGCAGGCATTCTGAAAGCAGTACAGCAAAAGCTGAAATGCATCCATAGGTGATCGTGTAATACTTGCTCCATTAAACTGACTCAAGAAACTCTGGACTTCCCAAGCTGAGGTGTGAGCAGATGAACTGCCAGCTAATGAAATAAAATGGCATTCAAAATGGGATTATACAAAAAAAAAAATTTACTATCTAAACTTTGAAGACAATGGATAATTTTAAGGTAAATCAAGCATCCCAAACCTCCTTAAGTTCAGGGATGACCAGCTGAAAACACCTTTTCCTTTCTTACCTACTCCCAGACAAGCTCTGTAAAAACAGGAAGAATTTGTGGGGCCAGTTCCCTACTACACCAAAACATGCTGAGTTGTACTCAACAGCATAAACAAGCTATGATAACATCTAAATGCAATGCAACACCAGAATAATCTTTCCAACCACAATTTTATCATTTTATCTCTGAAAATAAAGAGTTAAACAAAGTGTCACAACTATGATTAACACAAGGGGTTAACAAATTCAAACCCAGAAAAATGTAAATGCAAGGTAAAATTTCTTTCCTGCAAATTGCAGCAATGGAATTGAAATTAAACTGCATTTAGTTTAAATCCTATTATCACTGGAAACTCTATTTTAAAAGTCAGCAGTTTTGGCATAATTATGTTTCTGGCCGGTTTCCTCAACAGTCTCAGAAGACTTTCCTGTAAAACAGCTTAAGTGCACATCCTACTCTCTAAAATGACAGAGTGCAAGTATCAGGGTATCCATCACATGTAGATGTGATTTTTTTTCCCAATAGAGCATGTAAGAACAAATCGATCAACCAAAAGGTTTTAGCGTATCTTAGTGAAAGTATCTTGAAACAAAGACCTCTTTCTCCTAACTTAATAGCAAAGACAACTGAAGTAAAAGAAGACATATAAGGTTATCTCAACAAATTTAATTATTCCATATTTAAGGGGGTGCTCTCACAAATGCTCCTGAAATCTTTCAGTTAACTGTTATATTACAGTTTCCTGGGATTTCAGAGATTTTAGTAATTTCTCTGAATCCAAGGCAGAAACAAAAGGATTTCATCTTTATTTTGTTTCCTTAATAGCAGCCATAACAGCCCAGCAGTACCCAGCACCACAACCCCCCTGCACTCACCTCTGCATGGCCAGAGGGCTCTCTGGGGGAGGCCAAGAGCTCTTTATATTCCACCACCCAACAACAGCTGCTCATTCAGAGTATAAACAGAAGCCTATAATCTTACAATTTAGGCTTACTAAAAAGCTGAAAAAAAGAGGGAGCTTTGTTGTTGCAGTTGATATTTTTTTAATAACTTGCCTGCCTTGCTACCTTCTAGCACTGTTACTAGTAATATTAAATGACTTTTTAGCATCAGCTGGTGGAGAGAGAAATTCTTCTGAGTTTTCAAATCACTCAGATGTATACATCACTTCCTACTTTGCAAAAGGTATTTCTAGCCTAGAGCCACCTCTTCTTTTTGGAACCCATAAGAAAGTAATTTGTGTTCCCTTCATGTGCTCTCACTATCATTAGGGACTAAAATTATTCCTTAGCTGGACCAGTTACCTTTTCACACTACCCAAGTTCAGGTGGTGGTTAAATAGAAACAGCTTTGTCAACAAAACACCACTAAAAGTAAAGAAATAAAATACATACAAAACATGAAAAAAAGAGAAACTCAGTGAGAGAAGATCCCCAAGCATGCTAAATTTCGAGGTTTTTCTTCTAAAGCAAAAACCAAAATGGGATTGGGAACAGGAGGATATTTAGGGATTCAAAACTGAACCTAAAGATAAAGCAAACTCTGTGCAGCATCCTTGCAGGCTGCTCACAAATCACCAGCCTCTAAATTAAATACAGGAAACACCATGTAACCCCTCCATATTTGTCATTATTTTCACTATTGTCACTATCTGCAAGGTATGGTTGACCTCACATGAACCTTAATGTTCATGGACTACAGGGAATCATTACAGAAGTGAAAACCAGGGAGACAGAAGCAGAGTGGAGTCAAGCAGGCAGCACATGCCCCAGAACAGCCAAAATTCAGACAAACAGATCAGGTTACACGTACTCAAGCAAGTACACACCAGTGTAAAATAGGAACCAATAGTTTCAGCTATCAAATTACAGAAAGAAAACCCCTTGTAGAAATGCAATACCAATATAGACAAAATGTTAATCTGGACAACACTTAATAGATTAATATTTAAGAGATTACTCATGTTATAGATATTTGGTTGAAAGTTTAAAAATAAATATAATAGTTCTGGTAAACAAAAATGAACTATTGTGTTCACATAAGTATTTTTAAATTAACATCTTGCAAATAATAATTTAAGGTACTTAATTCATGCAATCAAAATTATGCTGTCACATAATAACAGTGGGAGTTAATGTTTTTGACACTTTAGATTACCTACTCAGTATCAATTTCAGCCCCCACTGACAGTAAAAGAAATAGTGAAAAAAATAACCCTCAACATATTTAAAATAGAAGCAGGTAAGACCTGGGTATATTCTCTTTCTTGAAATGATACTGTCCATAGATACACAAAGAGATTCACACAGATAAGAAGCACAAAGTAAAGTAAAAGCACCAACCTTTCCAGCTTTGAAACTTTCTGGAGAGAGGATTAAAAAACAACTTCCTTCCCAGCAGAGTTGGACTCTTCCCCCACAGAACAAGCAATAGAACAAGAGCTAACAGCCTTAAGCTGTAGCCAAGGGAGGTTTGTTTTAGATATTAGGAAAACATTCTTCACCTAAAGGGTTGCCAAGCATTGGAAGAGGCTGCCCAGAGAAGAGATGGGGTCATCATCCCTGGAAGGATTTAAAAGATGAGTGGAAGTGGCGCGTGGGGAGACAGCTCAGTGGTGGACCTGGCAGTGCTGAGTTAGAGTCAATCTTAGACGTCTTTTCCAACCTTAAACGTTCTGTGATTCTTCTCCACTTTTTTGATGACTGCATCCAATGTCTGCAGTGACCAGGGCCTGAATAATAGCTAGTCTTTACCGTTACAATGATATTTGAGACGTCAGCCAAGGGCAATATAACATGCTATTATTTCAGTTCAGGAGTTTGTGTCTTTGAGGTATCTTCTCCTGTCATACTTGATGTGCACCCATGTGCTCTAGCAGGTTTCTGGCTTTTTTTCTAAACATCAGAACACCACTTCTTTGAGCAAAGTGATATTTTCAGACAAAACACTGTAATTTTCCATGTCAGCTGTAGTAATGACAAAGCTTTCAAGTGGGAGACTGTTCCACAGAGTCTGGAGCACCAGGTGAGTTCCAAACACACCCAAGGCTGTCCTCTTGCACAGCTTACTGCATTTGCTGCACTCATTGATGCTGTTTTGGTCTTGTGTAAATCAGTCACTTCTGTCATAGAGCTTGGACAAAAGTCTGTTTGTCATGAGACCAGTTCATGAAGACTCAGTAAAATACATCAACTATTCTGATTCACAGAGAAATCTGTTTTGTTCTCCCATATTGTAAGTTTTCTTCCTCTACCTACTCACACAGGTTTGTTGGGCTTTTTTAGCTAGGAATTTTTTCACTTTTCTGTTCCCTACCTCCTTATCACTTGCCATAAATCAAATGCTGTTGCAGAATTATGCTGGTCAGCCCCTGGAAAAGTGAAACTGATAATCTGCATCTTTGCACATTCCTTGAGAAATAACTAAGCAGAGCACTACATGACCAGAAGTTATTTATCAGATGAGATGAATCACTCAGAAGTGGGATAGTAACAGCATAGCTCTTATAACATATAGAACACTGAAGAAGGCAACAGCAAAAGGTTGACAGGTAGGCAGAAAAGGAGTTCAGTTTCTGTGGAAATTATAAAAAACGATCATTTTAGTAGGCAGTTTGGTCTTTGTATAAATCAGCTACTCCCTTGCTCACGAGTGACATGAAAGATGTGTTTCCTGAACCACAGGGGAAAAAGGAAATAACAATGAAAACATTGATGGAGACAATATGGAAAAGTTCAGCATGCTGAGTTATTTTAAGTTTAGCAAAAATGCCAGGAATCCAGGGAAAAAGAAATACTACAGGAGGGAGGCAATTTTACTTTAATTTTTTTAAATGTGTTGGAAAGAAAGTTATAATCTAACTTTATAAGGAAATATTGCAGCCAATAAAACTGATTTAAACCCTCCAAATTGCAGACAGCACGATGACTGAGGAGTTTAAAAAATACCCACAAGAATCAAAGGAAACATCTTATTGGCTTATCTTCAATTAAGTAAAACACAGGTTACCTGTGGAAGAATAATTCACTACTACAACTCACAAAAAAAAAAAAGTGAAACAAAATGGTAAGAACAGTTTTACCACTGTCCCATCATCAATGGAACTGGTCAACTTTGAGCTAGTCATCAGTCTATTCACTGATACTTAGGAATAATTAAACCTGTCAGGACAAGGAAGAGGAATAAATTAGTACACCATTAAGAGTCCTTTTCAACCCTAATTACAAGCTGCCTTTCCTCAAAAAGAAAGAAAAAAAAACCCAATGAAAAACATATTAGGGGTTTTCTGTTGCTACTTTTGTGTTCAAGAACTTTACTTTAAACTGCAAAAACAAGAAACTAAACTGAGCCTTGTACAGGGTCCTTAGCTTGGTACCCCTGTACAAATATCCCAACATCAAAGCAATTCCCCGACTGCTTCCAGAACTTCTGGCAATGTTTCATACTATTCCAAGAACAACTCCTTCACTACCAGGGCAATGAAATGCTTCTTCAAACGCTGACCAATATTGTGTTTATTACCAAGGGAGAAGCATACATAAAAATATTGCTTGGGGGGAAAATCACAGACCCTTATTACCATTTGGCTTCTTAAAAAAAAAAAAAAAATTAAACTCATGACACATACATATCACATTAAAACTGAATGAGGGCTGAATACTAGAGGATTTAATGTAAGAAGCCTTTATGAATCTGACCTGAGGTCCCTATGCTTTTGAGCAGAAACAAATCCAAGACAGAAAATTAAACTACAAAAAATTAAACAATTGAAAAATAAAAAATAAATGCTTGAGAATTAAATTCTGTTATCTTCTGGTTTCTCCTGAATATGTGTCTTCTATTGGAAAGCTCTGATATAAATATTTGGGGCTTTCTCATGTCTTACCTACTTAAGTACTGAATCTCTAGAAAAGAGCTTTTGCTTCCAATTAAAAACCAAATGTTCACACCTGAGAGGTTTTGATTAATAATAAGACAGCCTTACACAACTGGATAAACATTCTTGTATACTCTAAAAGGGTATACTTTTGCTAAACCCACAGACATTAAAGAAAAAACTTTTAAAGTATTTTCTCTCTCCCAAATATAGCACCATTTTTATCTGCTTGTTAGGTCACCTGAGCAGCAACTACTTTAGACTCATGTAACACATGACAAATCAGGCCTTATCTTCAAAGGTGGTGGTGGGAAAACCCAAAGGAATTTCAAGCTTCTGAGATACCAACAAAGAATTTAATTATTAAGTGATTTACTACAGTATTTTGATACTATAATCTGCCTACATACAAGAATGGGTCAAAGAAAAATTGAAGCAACCCTGGTTCATTACTATATAGTCAAATGTTTAATGTGTATCTTTTCAAATGTTTACTATAATGCTAGATAAGAATATCAGAAACAGAAACACAATTCTTTCTCTTTTTTACAGATCTTTCAGAAAATTCTTTAGGATACCCTGAGGGAATTAATAGAGACAAATCTGAACTCCCATCTATACCAGGAAAATGACTGAATGAAGTATTTCAGTAATAAAAGCAGCTTTGTCCAAGTTTAGCTCTCATAAAATCCCTACTTAGGGAACCTTTCACATTCAGTGCTGTGGGACTGAAGACATCTTAATAGCAGGCAGCACAGAAATTATGTTGTAACTCACAGACAACCTTTCTCACTGATCAGATGAGACCAGTCCAAAGAAGTTCTCCTTAAACAGGCTGGCCCAGTTCTCCCAGTACCACTCCAGCAAGGCTTGTACTCTTTAACCACACTTCTCTGCCACAGCTCTTACTTCGGGGATGAAGCTGCAGAAGCAGAAATCTTGTGGGCTCTTTCTACTTAATATAAGAAAATACTTTGTCTTGATAGCACCTTAAAAAAACCCCAAATGTTGAATACTGGAGAAAACAAACATGGGGAAGGGTGAAGATGCCAAGAGATAACTTTCAAATGCACAAACTGCTCTCTCTGCTTCAGACATAAGTACAGCATTTGAAATGCTAAGCAGATGTCACTTTTCCTCAAATTAAAATTTTTTTTTAATAAAAATAAAGGGATAAGGGACCAAGGGAAGAACCTTTTCTTAGCCAGCTATTTGTGACATGTCCATTGCTGAGCAGCACTTTAATACCTTTAATATCATGTACTGGTATTTTAATATATGCCAAAATATTTAGTAGTCAATAGAACTAAGTTTCTTTATTTCTGTCTTTTGCATACAAAGTTCCACTACCTGCAACAGTATTTCCCATATTATTGACACATTAAAATAATAAAAATATTTTGTGCATCTTGATGCCAAATGCTGTTTGTAGAAACTGCATATGCTGGAACATAAATAATTTATATTGGAAGTATGAAAAAGTACTCATTTAAGCCAGTTTTGCAAGTACAGTTCACAGCTGGAAAACGCTTAGGAAAGTAAGACATCTCACTCAGAAATTATTTCTTGATACCCACCGCCTCTACCAGACCACATTGGTCACCAGCTGCTACTTTTAAATGGCTCTGTTACTCAAGAGGAAACAAGAGAATGAACTTTTAAGATCTTGGGTGGCTATCAAGAACATAGAAAGAGGTATTAGTCAATCTTTCCTTTCAACATCATTGCGACCATTCAAATTAAGTGAAGGGTACTTTCTTTAAGTCTGATAAACAGCTCCAGAGTCAGATCTGATTACATAAAAGTTCTGAGTTCCAGCAACTAAAAAGAGCTTTTTTTAAAAAAAAAAAAACCAAAAACTCACATTTTATTAAACATATGTGCGCACTTCCACATGTCAGGAATTCCAAGCACTTTCCTTATGACTGGAAAATTGTACCCACTCATGGTGTCTTCACACAGTCATTTCAAAGTGAAACTGAGTTCAAGGGCATGCAGATGACACATGGAAATTTATTGGTCTACATTTTTGTCCTGAATTTATACAAAGTCCGATGAGCTGTAATGAATGCCACAGAGAGAAGTACATTGTGTACAAAATAATCCTACTGAAAAGAAATACTTCCACATCTGCCTCTGTTCAGTTCCATCCTGAACAGACTGCAAAATGACACAGCTCAGAGCAAATTCAGAGAAGTAAATTATAAATGAGTTAACAGATTTTTAAAATCCAACATGCAAGGGAGTCAAAGCACCTGCCAGAAAGGAGCTTTGTAAAGAAGACAGTGCATCTCTCCCTTTGTTATAAACACTTCAGCAATGAACAAAATGAGGCAGCAAGGCTGTTACTGATAACCCAATAAAACATTTTCTTCTAATTAGGAGTGAAGCTTAGCTTCCAAACTTTAGTGAAATTCAAGAGGTAAGCAAAGGGTATGATATATCCTATACCCCAACAGTATTATTAGTCCGAAATTTTTAGCATGAACTAAAACTCAGGGCAACCTGAGCATCACCTTATATCACTGGATGGTTGTAAAGAACAGAGGTTGCCAAGCCACTAGGACCCAGCTGCACTAGAACCTAAAATGCAGGAGAGCACATGGGTTAGCAAGACCATATTTCACTGCAGCTAACCCCGTTAATTAGTTTATGATAGGAATTAAGTACATCCATTGCGTGACCTATTGCAAAATAAGCAGTGGCATTTTGCCCATATAATGAAGAGAGAAAAAGCTTCCTTTTCACATGTACTTGTAGGTCTCCAAGTCAATCACTTACCTATCCCAAGCCTCTCAAGATGTTAATACTAAACTTTTTCCCAGCCTTTTCCCAAGTTTATTCAGATAGTCAGCTGTTCAAGGCAGGTATCATCCCTTACTAAGGTCATGTAGCTCCTGATACAACTGTAATTCAGGTCTCTGGTCCATCTTCATTACTTTGTCTCAATGGATTTTGTGAAAGACCTCACATGCCTCCTTTGTGAAAGGAGGTAAACTGAGATTGCATAGTGAAGATGGGGAGCACCATCCTTATCACCTCAGAAAATGTCAGCCTGAGCAGCTCAAATGTTAAAAAGTATATGGGATATATATAATACAATATAATAAATATTAGCCAGGGCTGGTAACTATTCCAGGGATTCTAAATGTAAGGCTAAACCAATGCTCATTCCAATGAGTCTTTCAATGCTCTGACCTAAAAAAAAAAAAAAAAAGAAATTTAAAAAAAAATTCAAGTACATGCCTAAATTATTATTTCCTGTCTAGCAAAGATCTTAAGTCACTTGTTTGGTTAAAAACTGTTGAAATCAAGGGGACCTATGCACACTCTTAAATTCACTCCCTACCAAGCAAAGCACTAGAACACATGTTAAACATGCCCTTGGGAATTAGTGTCTCATGCTGCACACTCTCACAAATATTTAGGCACATGTTCAGTTTTTTCACCCTGAATATTTCCATTGATAAACATGACCATAGCTGTTAACGGGAAAAAGACCTGAAGCATTACTAAGGAGGAAATTTATTAAACAAATTACAACTGCAATATTGCTTCTTTTTGTAAATTACAATCCCAGAGGTAAATGAGAAATTTCTCTGTATGAAGAGATAAGAGTAAGGGAATCAGAACTGTTAAGAGGAAAAATATACGACAGAAGTAAAGCAGGTTATTGCCACAGCTGACTAAGAAAAGTAAATTTTCTTTGCTCAGCTTCCACATCATTTCCACACTCAGTTCTTTAATAAGGCACGTAAATCCAACAGAGCATAGTATTTGCATTCTTAATCCCATATAATTAATGAGCATTTTTCCCTCTTTCTTCAATCAGAACCCCCATATAGGAAAATATAAGCCAATTGATGCCATATGTCCCTCTGAATTGTTATTCCAGATGTATTCCTTGTATTCCTTGGAGTCATAGAATTGAAGTTCCTGTTTCCTTGAAAAATAACACATTCCTAAAAACTCAAATGAAGCAATTTTGAGTATAAAGTAGTTTATTAAAATGATTCCTTTTTTTGGTAATGTTCACTTCCTTCAGCATTTCTTCCTGTAACCTAAGTACAAAATAAAGGAATAATTTACCTTAACATATTAAATTGTCAAGAAGCACAAACGCACTTAGCTTTAGCTTTTGGCTTGAGATTTCTCTGGCCAGAATGGCTATCTAGCATTTAGATGGGCATTTAAGAACTAATTTTTAAATTTTCATTTCCATTAGCACAGAAAAACTTCACCCATAGTCTGAAGCAGTGGGATTTGATCAGAATTCTTGCTTTTGAAACACTGCAATGTTTCAGTATCATTTTCTTTAGGCTTCTAGCAAAGAAAAAAATAAAAATGCACCATTTTTGTGGGAATATTTGCTTAACTGAAGGTTAACTATGCTTTAAGTACTGCAAACAGAAAATCAGAAGTGGGAAAGGGAGTTGCAGCAATAGCTTTCCCACACTGCCCTGCCAACAACCTCAACCTTGTTGGGCCATTTTCTCTAAGGGCTAGAAGTAATTAAGTTTCATTGCTAAATCAGTCTTGAGGCTGTCTTGAGCAGAAAAATCACTTATGCTTAATTGCATGCAGAGATGTGGTGAGCAGTCCATTAGGCAGACTGCAGATACCAGTTTACTTTTTGCATCTCTGCAGGGTACTTATAAATGAAAGGTCATTATTTTATCCAGGCAGTCACTTGTATAATACATATTTCCTACAGAAAACAGTGCCACTTCAAAAAAGGCTCATATCTGAGTTTTTGTTACATAGTTCTACTAAACATTGTTTTGAGATTTGTTGTGTTTAAAAACTTGAGTTTCTGAAACTCAGAAACAATAAAACTGAGCATTTATTCTACCATAATAAGCATCTATTTAATAATTACAACTTTATCAGTTGTAGTACAAATACTTTAAAAAACAAGATATTTAAAAAAACTGAACTGCCCATCATTTTTAATATAAGAAGATGCATATGTAACATAAATATGTATAGTCACACACACACATCTGAACACATGCACACAGCCAGAGGAATGTTCTCCATGACCGAGAAACTATACAGACTGTTTGTTAATCAGAACCACATATTTTTCACCTGATTCCATCAACAAAGCATTACTTTCCATTAAATTGTAACCGACAGGAACAGATTGGTTTCATGGTTCTGAGTGGGAGAATTGTTCCAGCAGTCCATGCACCCTAACATCCCTGCTGCTGGCAGACCAGATCTTCACCTATCACAATCACCTTGCACTGAGATATCAGTCAAGACAGACAATATAATTCTTCCTAAGTGATTAAATATTGTAAAAATATTACAATAAATTATTACAACAAACCCCTGCAGACAGTTACTACAGAACTTTAGCAATGCTTGTTTCCATTAACATCCACTATTCCTGATTCTTGAGAACCCACAATGCTCGTTCCTGAGCAGTAAGCAACAGCATTTGATCTTGCTCATAACAACAACTTGCTGAACATTTGTAAAGGTACCTAAATATCTGAGGCTAGACTGTTCTCTTAAACATGCTGTTATTTAGGTATAGGGTGGGCCTCCCAGGGCAAATGCATAGAAGTTCTTTAAAAGAATGAAGAACATCAAAGGTTTCTAAGTTTGAAATTATTTTAGATCACTGGAGTGTAGTACCAGTCTTACAGTGTCCAAAAAAGCCAGCTGTGCTCACCCAATAAGGATGACAACCTGTCATGTGATAAGAAATGTTCTAGAGTCTCTTCCCCCACCACCAAATAATGTCACACAAGAAATACTTCACCCCATGTTTGGAATCAGCTCCCAATCCTAGTAGTCAACCTCCCTATCAACAGTATTTTCCCATGCCTTCACTTTTTGGAAAGAACAATAGAACCCTTAGCCTTTAAAATCTGGAACTGCTTACACCTTAGCTACTGTCATTTGATTTTTCTACAGATTAAGAGAAATTCCTGTAAATTTTAACTTTTATATAATATTAATCAAGTGTATGCCCAACAAAGTAGGATTATTCTAGCTTTATACCTATCAAAAATGTTTGAAAATTTAGGTCTTTAAACACAAAGAGTAACACACAAAATCACAACATGATTGTTTATGTTGGATGGAATGGAAAAAGCTTTCTCACTGACTGTAGGCACATTCACCCTTTTTTCAAAAACCCAAAAAAAGATATTTCAAACTGCATTTTGATTTATGCAATCTGTTGACATACAATACATTAAAAGTTACCAAAGATTACTATTATTTCTTCTTTGTGTTCAACAATACTTTACTAAGTCAAATACATGGACAAGAAGCATAAAACAACTTCATTGAATGACAACACTGTTTTCCAAAAGGAATATTACATTTAATTAGCTGAAAATCACTGAATGTAAGGTTTACACTGAAATTAAGATACCTCTTCTTCAAAGTGACTGTTCAGCCTGGAGAAGAAAAGGTTGCATGGAAACCTCACAGCAACCATCCAGCGTCTGAAGGGGGCCTACAGGGAAGCCAAGAGGGATTTCTTCATCAGGCACTGTAGTGCCTGATTGGACAAGGGGGAATGGCTTCAAACTGAGAGTACATTTGGATTAGTTGTTAGAAACAAATTCTTTACTGTGGGGATGGTGAGGCACTGGAATGTGTAGCCCAGAGAAGCTGTGGATGTCCCATCCCTGGCAGTGTTCAAGGCCAGGCTGGATGGGGCTCTGAGCAACCTGGTCTGGTGGAAGATATCCCTGCTCATGATGAAGAGAGAGATGGAAGAACTAGATGTTCCTCAAGTTCCTCTCTTCCAACACAAACCATTCCATGGCTCAGTGACTGCGTACAGCAGCGACTGAGTTGACACACACATACTTACACTGTGAAAGGTTAGCAAGGATCGTGGGCATTCACACACTGGCAAGGCTATCCTTCCCATAACTCGAATCACACAGCTTGCACAGAAACTGAAGATCAGTTGAGTGTATGCTTTAGTACCACGCACCATTCTTAAATGCCTACAGGAATGTGAACAAATTCTTAGCTTTATCAGGTTAAGTATCTTCTTACAGTTGCCTATTTCTTCAACACTATGAAAGAATTAACATACATCAGTATCAACACCACCAAAGTGAGAAAGAAGCATTATTAAAGCACGAAGCTCCAGTAGCATCTACTCTGCCTTTCCTCATGCATGAGAGTAAAAATCCCCCTACACATGATCTTTACTCTGGCAGAACAATGGAGTTGCAGGGGGCAATTTTGGGGGCAGGTTTTAAGTATAAAGCAGCTTCATTCCAAGGCCATGACATAGAAGACCAAAAGACTAGATTGGGAGATAAATATATTTCCTTACATTTACCTTTGTTGCCATAATTTTTAATTGTCTACTTTTATCACGCACTCACTGATGCATGGATGCATGTTTGCTGATGGAAAAGAGCAAGAAATCTGAAATGTATAGGCAAAGTGTTAAGGGAAAAAAAAAAAGAGAGAAGTCTTTAAAGTAGGTAATTCCCTCCTTACTTTACTTCTTGGCAATAATTTCTTGGTGAAACACACCTGGAAAATACCTTGAGCATAATTTAATTTACTTTTTAGCCTTGTGTTTCACTTCATAAAGGGAAGTTATGACTACTCTAAGATAAATACATACCATGAGCTTGCACTAAAGAAAATTACAATAACAATAATGGTATGTCAAATGGCTGAAGTACTAAATCCCATTGTTCCATGCCATGAAAAATAGACAGACTACATTTTCCATATGCTTAAAAGAAAAATACAAAGCATGAGTCACCTAGATATTATTTCACTTCTGTTTTGAAAGTTAAGTTCTCCAAGTTTCCAAACTTGCGTGTTACCTTTCTTCAGTGGTACCTCTCTATATTCTAAAATATGTAGCCACTATCCTACTTTCAGATCTTCCTACCTTAAATTTACACCAGACGTGATTCCTACAGTGCATTAATTTTTCACATTCCTGAACAAATTCATTCCATCACAACACTTCAAAATTATTTAGAGCAGGTCAGTACTTTATCAAGGCTTGAGACAATTTTTAGTAAGGAACAGACTATCCTAAGGCAAATGGCATATTAAAAGAGCAGAAAAGTTCTTTATATTCAGCTATGTTTTTGAGACAAATTTTCTTTCCCTTTCATGATTAAAAATTGATTAAAAATTAATTAAAAATCAATAGACCACTTAAAATGGATAACCCAGGGTTAGCCAGACAAATAACACCTTCACACAACTGAATACATGGCACAACCAGCACTGGAACACTGCACACTGGAACACCTCAAAGGCAGTCTGGTGGTTTCCCTCCCCAGGGTTCAATGGCATTCTCAATCCCTCTCTCTCTCACTCTCCGTCTGTCTCTCCAATCAAGCTTTAGTTTTCACGGCATTTAATCAGAAGAATTACTTGCTTTTGACTTACTTCCAGATAACATAGATAAGGTATGCCAGTCTTTGGCAATTAAATTACCTTTGAACTGTTACCCATTGTGACCTGCCAGAAGGATTTTCCAGATCCCAGTACTATTTTAAAATACTTCTGACACATATGCCCCAAACCAAAACCTTAACCCAGAGGACTATAAAACAGCTCTTGTAGACACGCTTGATCCATTTGCTCCTTCTTTATAAGAAGTTACAAAAGACAGACTCCATATTACTTCCAAAATAGATTTCACTAATGAGAAAGCAATAACTATGTATGCCAATAATTTCAGCGAGTTGTTAATTGATTATTCAGAACACTGTTATAGGATAGCTTTTTATTTTTAATTTTTTAAAAATACCTTTTTTTTGGAGAAAGCTAAAAATTAAAGTACAGATTATTTTCTTATGACAGAGAAGGGACCTTCCTTTAGATGAACAGGCACTCAGACCTGCCTGTAAGCAACTCCTTTCAGTTTTCAAATATTTTTCAAATATAAGTGGGTACTTATAAGAGAAATTAATACTGATACCTACTGGCATTTTGGATCTTACACGACATTCAGAAATATGATTTGGTTAAATTAAATTTACACTGTCTTGCAACATACTCCATTTAAAAAACACACTTGTTTTCCATGTGCCAGGACACGAAGAACCCAGAGGATAAGATCCAAGAGACTGACAATCCTACCTAAAGGCAGGAACAGTCCATGGAAGCTGTGACACGGCCATAAAAAATTTAAGTTTCCTTGTATCAAGTCTGGTTTGCTAGGAATCATATCCCTGCAGTGAGAATAAACACGGCTCACTCTGCCCAACAGCCCTGCCTTTAAACATGCCCTTGGCTAGAGACAGAGGCTTAAGACAGACACTAAAAACCCAAAATATGCCAAACCATGACATCAAGCACCTTCAGGACTTCAGTGAACTACAGTGTCTCTACTGCTGCAAGACTTATGTAAGTCTGAGAAAACATCTTTCCTCACATAGTGGTGACAGCACCAAAGTAGACAAGAAAAAAGCATGGAAACCAGAGATGCTGGGGGAGCCTGTGACAGCAGAACTTTTGAACTCTGGATAATAAAGACATCTTTGTGATTGGAAGGCACAAGGCTGAGTGGATCAGATGTCCACTGCCCCACTGCCATTCGGTTTCTAATGTGCCTGTAAGTGATTATTCCTGGTATGCCCCTGAGCTGAAACCACAGGAAACTGTGCACCCAAAGGAATTTTATTTAAATGAAAATTCATCTCAAACTGTTCTTGGTACTTCTTCAGAACCTGCAATATGATAATTTATGAAGTATTCCTGGGTTTCATGTATTAGAAATGAAACTGGCCAAAAGCACAAGCAAAAACATCATTTTAACAAAACCCAAAATCTAAGAATCAAATGTAGAACCCCTTTATATGGAAAAAAGATTATCATTTAATGAATACTTAGTTACATGTCATCTTCACATTACACAACTAAACATGATGACAGGTGTCATAATATCTCTTTTTAATTGCTCCATTGGCAAGTAAAATTAAAAAGTTCCTCCTCAAAAAAAAAAGTAATTACAGTTACTGTTAATAATAGAAAAGTTCATGTCTATATGACTTAAATTCCACATGTGAGTTTACAGGACTCTAGACTGCACTCTGCTATGACATAGTGGATTGGGAAGAGAGAGGGCAAGGAAAACCTGAGCTGGCAGTAATGTCACTTCAACCTTTCCAAGGTTCTTTCAGTACATCCGTGGAACGAAAAGCAGTGATGCACAAAGGAGCATTTCATATTGCTGCTCCCACAGTTATGTATTCACTTTTAAAAATGCTAAAGAAACTCCATTTTAAAGGCACTTACTAATCCCCTTGTTCTATGTTTAGCTAAATGTGGTATCACAAATACATCACCGGTATCAACTATGAACACAAATCCACAGAAATTACTTTTTACAAATATCTAAATTCATAAAACTTCACATTACTGAATTTACAGAAAACACACAGAATGGTGAAATCTGTAAAAATAACTTTAAACAAAAACAAAGACTTGTCTTCTTCCAACGAAGTCCACCTTCAAGCATGGGTATGTACTGCCATAGCAATGCATAGTTACATGCATTACACTGCAAGGCCATAAGTCATTTTAGGCTAGAAAAACTTACATTTTTATACATATTTATACTTCAAGTTTGGTTGAGAATGACACTTTATAGCTACAAATGCTCCAGCCTCGTTATTTATGAGGGCACTGATTTGAAAACTCTCTTTAAGCTGCACTGCTGCTGTATCCCCAAGACAAGACACACATACATGGGTGCACTCTTGCTAAACATTGCTCATTGTTTCATATGGACAACATAACTGGAAATTCTCAAAGAAATCAGGAGTCACCACAAGCAAATTGCCATGAACTCTGAGTGGAGGTTGGTGACTAGTTCACCTGGACACGAGCTAAGTAAGTTGTGGAGACAGAACACACTATCCAGCCTCCTTCTCCTGATTTTTTCCAGTGTAATGTTCATCACACTCTTAGATAGCTTTGGATGAGTATCTCTTCCAGCATCTCAGCTAAATCCAACCACTACCATGAAATAAACCTCACAGAAACTTTAAGACACAGTCTGGAAACCCCTTTGCATACTTTGTTTTCCATGGTATTTCCTGAACAATGCTTTTGTGTAACTGAAGGGGGTTGTGGGGGGGTGGAGGGGGAAGAGGGATGGGAAGGAATAAACCCATCAAATTTCCTACATAAATGGTATTCACTTGTAATGCTACAGACTGAAGACTCTGTTCCTTTCTTTGAAGTTTCTTAGAAATATCCCAGCTGCTGCAGACATTATAAAGCAGACCCCATCATGTAGACTAAGTTCTTCTTTTTGTTCTAACTCTTCTGTGTGAGTCTTTCTCTTTTTCAAGAGTATTTTTCCTGCCTTTGTCATCATGAGGCCAAAACACGAAGATTTCAAGGGCCCCACCGTACGGACAGCTCCCAATACACCTTAACACTTCAGACAGAATAACACAGTCCATGGAGCAATGGCCCTTCTTTTTTTCAATTCTAAGCCAGCAATGGGCTTTTCTCCCTGACAGAATTAAAGAATACATATCTTTAAAAAAATGCCCCAAGCATTTTTTACATGAAAAGTGATTGAGACAGTTTACAAATTCATAAAGATCTTGCAAAAACAGGAGCTAACAGCCACAGAGGTCATGCACAGCTGGTATCAGTTGTGGCTCTCTGGGAATCATAATTCTACCATTAGATCTGTTGTCTATGTCAGCCTATGTATTTTATGCATTTTTTCCATTAAGGGTTCCCCCCTCTCAGTTTATCCCCCGCTCCTATTCTGTGTGCATTCGTTTCCCTCATCTACAGGGACTGAGAACATCAGTCCTGTAAGCTCATTGTCCTAACCAGATCTCTCCTTGTTCAGTATCTCCTCAGAATATACGAATCCTCTGAGAGTGGTTCTGGTATATCACTGGCACGATGCGAATAAAAATGGTCATTTCCAGTAAAATTTTGGAAGTTCTCTCTTTTTCTGTGTATGGCCATTGAACTTAACCTTAGCTCGTACCAAATGTATTCCACACTGCATCCAGCAAGTCCTCACAGCCCATTGCTGCCAACCCTTGCTCCTCCTCACAGCTCTCCCTTGGGCATTCAGCACACAACAGTAGAGGCTGCAGTGGATGCAAAACTGGAAAGTACAGTCAGCTCTGAAGCAGAAGCCTCCTTGTATTCCTCTTCTCACTCATTTCAGCAGGCATGCTTGTTGCTGCTCCTGTTTCCTCAACCCCATCACTTTCTGCCACATCTGCCAGCACTCACAGAGCCAGCAGGCCTGTCTGGAAGAGACCGGACAATGTGAGGAACAGATGGCAGCAGATCTGAGCAAGATACTCTCTAGGTGGTGCCAGGTCCAGGCTCTCCAAAGACACAGCTCTCAGCTGTGCCAATCACCTGCTCTCAGCCTTGTGTCATTAACAAAATGCATCCTAAGATTTCCTTACAGAAGCACAGCCACGGGATTTGGTGTGATCACATCTGCTCCACGATTTTTGGATCATTTGGGAATGGGCTAGAAGTGCTAACAGAAATGAATGTTAGGCACTGCCTCATGCTCCACCCCCACAACAACATAACTGACAGAACTAATTAACATGAACAACAACATACTGAATCCTGAGAATGAATTATGCTTCTGGCTTTGATTCCTTCCCATGGATGCTACTACACTTAAACCCAACCAGGAGCAAGAGAACCACTGCAAAGATTCTTCAGGAACTTCTATGATTAATACTCCACAGTTAAATAATTTTTGGCACTATGCACCCAATTTTGATAACTGGTTTTGGCAGCACAACTATCAAAACTCTCAACAGCAATTTTATAAATCACATGCAAAAGTAGAAACACCAAACCTGTACAAACTTGTTTTTCAATTTCTTCAAGGATAATAAATGAAAAACATAAAAATTCTATAAGCATAAAGACGTGATAAGGCCAAATGAATGAGGAAATGTTGAAAGGAGAAATAAAAGGGACTGCCAGTGGACATTCAATACAATAACTTATAAATCCACCTGGTGATGACAACTGGATTACAATGGACATCTTTTCATGCATCCTGTTTTGCTTGTAGAAGAAATGTTTGTACATTAATCTGTTCAGTGGTACAGAAAGAATACTGTCTTTTCAAAAATTAATTTAAAACAAACAGGTATGACTTTTGCCTTCAAATAGTGAACAGGTACCCTCTCAAATTTTAAATGGTGTTACATTTTTAAGTTCTGATGTGAAAGTTGAACAGCACTTTTGCACATTTGGACTGCTGCCTCCGTATTTTGAAATTTCCTTTTAAAAGGTTTCTCTGTTTTGATTTTCACTGCCAAATTCACACTTCTCAAACAGAATACAGTCAACTTTAGTTCACATTCAACTTTTTTTTCTGGCTTCCTTTCTAATTATGCACTGTGCAAACATCCAGCAATTTCTTGGAAGAGCAAAAAAATTTTAGTATGACTCAAGATAATTATATGTTTCTTCTGGAAAAATTAGTTTCATTTGAATAATGTAATTTCTCATTTTCAGACTAAGTAAATTATAATTACACAATGGAATTTAATGAAAAGATCTCCCTTGAGTGAAAACATTTTCTCCTGCATAAAGTCCAATAAAAATACAAGAGAGAAAAAAGTATTTTGTTGTTTCTCCCGCTACCTTCTTACACAAAAAGACAATTCTAGACCATTATTATATATTTTATCTATAAATTATCTAGCTTAGCCTTAACTGCAGTTCCACTGAGGCCCCAGGAATACCTCAGAAAAAGTATCACAGGACACCATACACCAACATGAAGTTCACCTTCTCCCACTTCCTTTCTTGCTAACCATGGTTACATCTTCTCACCAATTATGTTGCTGCTTCTCCCCTGGTTCTCTCTAGCACTTGAGGTTTAACTGATAAAAGATCAGAGGGAATATCTAAAGAAAAATGTAAAATTTTTTCTGCCTCATCAGTGAGCTGAACTGGCTCATAAGATGTATCAGATTGAGAAACTACTAATATCGTTCACAAAAGACATCATTACATCTGTGGTTGTCCCAGTATTTTGCATTGCAATAGTACAATTAGTTACTCTTTAAAAAAACCCTTTTTTTTCTTTTCCATAATTCACACCATTCACTGGGTAACTACCCAAACTTTTTGGGCAACCTGATCATTAAAATATAGAAAATTAAGTACCCTTCATTGGGAAAAAAAAAAAAAACCTAACCAGGGAATTTGGAAGGGATGCATATATTCAGTAACTAACACTTCTGGAAATGGCATTACATTCTTCTGTAGAAAACAGCAGTACACAAAATACACAGAGGATCCATATATTCAGAAAAGCTAAAATGACAAACAATGGCAGGACATGAAATATCAGGAACATCTTTAGACACTGATGCAGAGATACATTATTTTGTTACAAAAGAGAAATTAAGGCATTCTCATCAGCATAAGGAACATTTTACAATACAGCTGGGATTCCAGGGCCAGTGTAGGTCAGGATTCCAGACTGAATGCTAAGAATTTTTCACAAACTTATTAGGAATTTGATCAAAATCATATTACCATGAAAAAACACTGAGATTTCTACCACTGAAAAACCCTACACACTGTAGCATCCAGCTGTGGCAATGCCCAGATCATTCCTCACTTCCAGTGTCATGAATGAGTGTAGTATTTCATTTTTTAAATGAAATTCAATCTAAGTATAAATTGTACCAACTCATATTGGAGACATCATCGATGTTCAAAACAATGTTTACCTCATATAAAACCATACAAAGAAGGAAAACAATGTTCACCACAAACAGACGCATGTATGAGCAACATAGTATTCAAATACCTTTATTCTCTTTGGAATAATTAATACATTAATACTTCATATATTACATGAAGTTACTATTTCTTGAAAGGAACAAAGGTTGAAGTAATGTCTCCAAAGCCACCCAGCACCAAATATTGACCTCATGTTAATTTCTCTAGATTTGACAATCTTTAACAGAGAAAATTCAGTGAAAAACTGGATCCCAACTCTTGGCAAAGCAAATGAAAGGCAATTCTCTTGAGTCACTTCCATCATATGGCAAAGTTATGATTGAAGCAAAGAGAAAAATAGAGTGTTCTTTGAAAAATATTTCATTTCTGACTGGGCAGGATTTAAGCTCCTGTTCTCCTTTAAAAAAATACTAAAATGTAGGTATGTAAGTTATACATAATCCACCTCTCTTCACTTACCTGAAGATACTACATCTTCCAGGAATTTATAAAGCACTGCAATAATAAAGCATTATATCACACATAAGTAAGGAACAAAAAAATACAGATAAATTCAGCCTTACTTCTCCATGTCTTAATGGTGTGATAGCTCCTCTTGCTACTGCCATTCGGAACAATGTTTCTGTGGCCTGCAGCAACAAATACACAGACAAAATCATATTAAAAAACCAACAACACAGCTCATGATGATTTGTTTCAACTTTTGAAACATGTTTTATATTTTCTGCTATGTTTTTGCACCTCTTTTACAATTGAATTGCTCCAGTAACTCCTTTAGAACAATCTGCACAGCTTAGGCAAGTGTTTATTGCAAGGGGAGACATATTGAGGATTTTGATCTCAGCATAAGTAACCACCTAAGCAGTACATGATCCCTCAGGCAACACCACAGCTGTTCCCGAAGACTCTTTGAGCAGGTCAGAGATAATTGTCCTCCAGAGGCTGTCAGGTAAAAGTGGGGTACTAGAGAAAAAAACAGCTATATGGTATTTAATGACTCATGAAACTTATTTTTAAAACTGGTCTTTAATAATATACACTTTAATTGACAAATGAGTATGAAAAAATACTATGATGCAACACTTCTCCTAAAAGCACCTGAGCCCCTCTTAGCTCTCCGTAACAGTGGGATTACAGAACACAACACTGCCATGTGCAAATGGCAGGGAACACAACTCTAGGGAAATTTTTAATCTTTAATTAGTTGAATACCTTTCTGTGTTAGTTGGCCCATCCTTTCTTTAATCCAGTGGGACAACTGGAACATACTTCAGATACAGAGATAGGTTACTGGCTTAATACAGACTATAATAGGTTCTGCAACACCTGTATTTCTACAAACTGGCTGGAAAAAGGCATGAAAAAAATTCACAATTACATAAATTCACAGATTGGCACATCAGTGTACACATGAACAGATTTGCTTTAAAAACTTGTTTCCATACCAAACAGTGAAGCTGGTTTCAATTTCAACTGTAAAAAAACATGTTTTTAATATCTGATTCTAATTTAAAAAATACCCTGACATTTAAGGATCTACGTTAAGGAGTAGTTAGCAGGCTGTTTGGGAAAAAAAAAAAAAAAACAAAATAACCACATTTAGAAAGTTAATAAATAAAAGCAGCTTGCAGTAGCTGATCATCTTTCTAAACAGTGTTTTTTTAGAAAAAGTACCTCAGTGCTTCCATGCCTGCATGACTTGCTGGGTTCCCACTACCACTACCTTAAGACAGCTGTATCTCAACAAATGTGATATCAAAGACATCTCCTGAGATTAACTTCTCAGTCCACCCAAAGACAGATTATGTGGGGTTTACTCTTTTCTAAATAATTTTCTGCAGAAAATAACTTAATAAAAGATTTTTTAATTACCTTATGTTCTCCCCACACACTGTAAATGAATGTGTGAACTCCAGAACATGAGGCTGCAAAATCCATTACTCCAGTTATACGCGCAAGGATGCAGGGCAGTGTTCCACTATGATTCTGCTTCTCAAACCTTTCTTCTCTGAGAGATGAAGTGACACAATCTTTTGTATTTCACAAAATTGGCTTCTTTCACCAACATTTTTAGGGATGTTTCAAACAAATTGAGCATTCTGTCAATACAGTTAAGCTGCTTTTGTTTCTTTTGAAAACCACTGGTGCGTGCGACTTTCTTTTCACATCTACTGGTAAAAGATCTCTCTTAGTACACTTGTACTCACCTCCTTAATGCCAGATGTCAAAACCATTGAGAAACAAGGAAAAATCAAGGCAATAGCAAATGCAACACCACAGATGTCCTCCCTTCTCTAAGGGTGGGCCACCCTTCACTAAGACGATTAGCACTACAATCACAGCTTCCCACACAAACTGGATGGTGAGGATAAGGCCACCTATGGCCATTGACTGACAATGACGAGGCTGAAGAAAACCACTGGGGTTTTTGGCATGCAAAATCCAAGAGGAGGCTTAAAGAAGTTTATCTTTCAAAACAGTAATCAGCCCACTCATTGTTGCTGTAAGCTTTAAGGTTAAGGAGGTGGACACCAGCAGTAAATATTTCAGGTCTGCATCCTTTTGACAAAGTAAACTAGGTGTCAACATGTGGAAATTTGAGTAAGGCAATGTCATACAAGGAAGAAGAGTATGATGTAACCATTCAGAGTTTTTTAATACCTTCACAGGGCTACAACATCACAGTTGATGAAATGATGAAAGTTAACATTAATGATGAAAGTAAAGAGCTAGCAAAATTTTGCCAGTCTTAAAACCTAAATGTATCTGCAACACTTCTGCTTTTTCAAAGCTTTCACACTGTCTTCAATTTCTATCTTTTTCCCTTCCGCCCTGCAAATGCAGAAACAAACAGAATTGTACTGGAGCGTGGCCAAGGAAGGGCAGCAGCTCTGGGAAAGGGTCTGGAGCACAAGTCCTACGAGGAGCAGCTGAAGGAGCTGGGCATGTTTAGCCTGGGGAAAAGAAGGCTCAAAGGGGCCCTTATTACTCTCTGCAACAGCCTGAAAGGAAGGTGCAGCCAGGTGAGGGTCAGCCTCCTCTCCCAGGTAACAAGAGATAGGACAAAAAGAAATGACCTCAAGTTGCACTGGGGGAGGGGTTTAGATGGGATATTAGGAAAAATTTCTTCCTGGAAAGGGTTGTAAAGCACTTGAACACAGTACCCTAAGAAGTGTTTCAGTCACCATCCCTGGAGGTATTTAAAAGATGTGCTGATGTAGCACTGGGGAAAATGGTTCAGTGGTGGACTTGGCAGTGCTGGGTTAACGGATGGACTCTATGACCTTAAAGGCCTTTTCAACCTAAACAATTCTATGATTCTGTCTGGTCCTGCTCAGGTTCCTTAGACCAGCTTGTCTAGGCCCATTTTCAGCATCTCTAAGATTGGAGGTCCCACAGCGTCTCTTATCGACCTGTTTCAGTATTTCATAACAAAGTTTTAAGTGAAAAGTCCACCAAAAATGCAGTTTACAGAGGACCTGTAAATTCCTCCTGCTTCCCAAATAAACACAGCCCAATTCCTCAAATTCTCTCTAAGTGGTGGAAATGCTTTGTGCCAGTCAAGTGGAAGGCTATCCTGCAGTTTCTAGCTGTGACAAGCCAAGGCACAAGGAAATCCAAAAACACAGAACATCCTGCTGGCATTTGAGCTGGACATGTTGGATATGGAAGAATAAGCCTAAAGGTGGGGAAACTCAAAATATACATGTACTGCATTTTTTTTTAAATGTTAGAGATAAACTCCATAATACTTAATGCGCCATAGAGAACAGAGGGAAAGAAAAGCTGCACGAAGAATCCCACAACAGCAATGTAAATATAACAGTATTCTCGCACACCTCATCTACTTTCTGAAATACTATATATGATAATATCTTGCTGAGAGCAAAAGGATCCCTATAGGATATCAAATCTACTTTGACTAAAAATACAGTTCATTGAACACATCTTGCCTGGCATGTTCTTGGTATGTAATTTCAAAGATACCAAAGTTACCAGTATAATAATAGTCAATAGTCATGCTGCAAAATACTTGCATACAACTTGTTTCAATACTAAGTTTCAATCCTTTGAACTCAAATGTATTTAATAATTTTAACTAATGTGATAAAAGTTATTAAGTATATTGAAATGGCAGGTTTATTTCATTGTATTAAATCTGCTAAAAAATATGCAGAGTACTGCTCTGCCACAAATCAAACGAGGCATAACTGTTCATTTAAGAAATAATTATACTATTCTCAAAGAAACTGCTGACTAGAAATTTAACTAATTTTTAACTGTTTTTTCACTAAATATTACAGGATAATCAGATTTTTTTAAAAGCTGTAAAAACCTGAGATTTATTTGCTTTCAATTCACTGTGAATAACCCTCCTACTCAGCGACAGGAGTCAGAGATTTGTAAGAAAGCAAATTATCAACACATGGTTTTAGAGATCTCAGTGTGAAACAAATGTGTTGCCAAGATGATTGTTACTGAATCCTAAAATTGCTGCTCATTATGAAGAATGTGTTGTGTGTTACATTATATGTGAGGTGAAATGGCAGCCTAAGGTGCCCTACCACTCTGTAACACCGTGCAAGCTCTAATGTCATCTCCAGACAAAGATGACCAACTGTTCCCACTCCAACAAAGCAGTTGCTTCTCAACAAATTCTTTGCAAGTGGGTTAAAAAAAAAAAAGAGAGAAACACTTGTATGACTTGTATGAACCAGAACTAAAGTGGAAGATAATTGTGCATTATTAATAGAAGTGGTAGGAAAATCAGAAACACTGCTTAAGATTCCAGATGTTTTGAATTTTCTAAGTATTCACAAAAATAAAATGGTCTCATATAATACTTCATCAGCATAGTTACTGTTTTACCAAAGTTAAAACTGCAAATGCAAGCAGTAAAGAGATTGATAACACAAGTTAATGAATTTAGAAATGCATACTTTTTAATCACCTGACAATTTTTGGCATCTATTTCTAAATGTGCATTAAAAAACCCAAAACAAACCAGAAAAAAACCCCCAACTGAATTAAAATTAAAATGCTGCACTTTGTTCTTAAGAATAAAAAAGGATGGAATACCACAAAAGACATTTTTACACTCCTGTTAGGTTTTCTGATCTTGGATACAATAGCTAGCTGACAGTTCTGGCCTGTAAAATTTGTGCTTCTTCATGAAAAGCAAATTAGATGATAAAAGGGTTTGGACAGTCTATCCAAAATCATTATTAATAATCTTTCAACTTGATTATATATGAACTATTGTTATAACCCTTATTAGCTAACCATCATACAACTTTTGAAAACAAGAATGAGAGCTATAAAAAAAAAAATCTGGTGAGATTCAGAAGCAACAATGAATAGGAAAACAGAACACATTTTTACCTGAATTCTGTGCACAAAAAGTCAAGTGTAAAGCAACTGTCTGCATCTAAACCTTACTCCACATGACAGATTTAACTGAGGAGCTTAAATATTGTTATGACTTTTGATGAAATTACTGTAATACCAATATAGAATGTGTTTCCATTCTATATACTTCATAGATTTAAAATATTTTTAAAATATGTTAAAATACAATACTGAAGCTGAACTGAAGCTTTTAAAAAGACAGATATGTAAATTCCTAGTCTCTGAAAAACCACAGAAAACTCAATTAATTCCATTGTACAGATGTGAATTCCATGTACCTCCACCTTTTACTTTGCTGAATAACTCTGAATGTCTCTGCCTTCATTACTGAACTGTTGGAACCTTATTTGTACAATGAGTAGATCAGCCTACATTTGACTTCTGCAAGACACAAGCTCTTTCCAGCCACCCATTAACAGATCAAATAATTTCTTGCCTTTACCTTCAATAAAAGCAACTTAACTGTGAACTCTCCAAAGACTAAACAATTTAAACACCATGATAAAGCATATTTTACAGAGTTCATGAAAGCCTTATATCCATTTTCCAAAATATCTCTAATTTTTTCCCAAATTCAGCTTTCAGAATGTGTTGCACCAAACACACACCTTTGCATCACATAATACTTTATTTCCCTCTCCTCTGGTTACTTACCCAACCTCTGTGCAATTAAAGCACACATCTAGCCATGTATCTTATAAGGAAAAGCACTATAAGGCAACGTTCTTCTTTCCTAAATAATAAATGTGTGTTGATTTCCTAACTAGAGGCTTGGAGATGTGCAAAACTCATCACTAATATAGTATGAATAAACCAGTATTAAAACTAACAAGACTAATAGAATAGTAACTTTTTTTGAGTTGTCTGGCTTAATCCAGAGAGCATTTGCAGATTTGTCATGTAAACAGAGGTTCAAATTTACATACAGTTCACTGTAACTTCTATTCCATTTACAAATTCTGTTTGCTGAATGTTTGTTTTTCTGTTTGTTCATTGACCTAAATGTGCACTTTCAGGGTTAATAAAGTACCTTATGAACTACTTTACTTCTACCTAACTAAACTATCCTGATCTTCCTCCACGCTGCAGTCCTGCTCAGGAACCTCAGCCTCTCCTTGAAAGAGTTTTATAATTTAAAGTTGCAGAACACATGCTTAACAAATGAACCAAGCACAAAAATAATCACACAATATGTGCTGCTAAGAGGATGAAATAAAAGCATTTGTCTATACTTATCTTAATCTGAACCCAGTAGTCTGCACTTGTGGTATTTGTAACATTTGCCAAGATCATGATAATTACTTTTCTTCTCCTGACTTTTCCTCTACCTGCTTTTCTCCCTTTCCTTCCTCCCAGCCCCCTACCAAAAAATGCTTGGTATTTACATTGGGATTCCTGGTCCCAGCCTGTAACTGACTCACCTTTTTCTAGCTTTCTCTGCACAAAGGATTGAAGGGCTCAACACTGCAATTAACTAAGTATCAGGAAGCCAGAAAAAAAAACAAATCCAACAGTATAATGGTCATGAACTGAATTACCCACAAATCAGGCCAGCAGCCAACATGGGAAACTGGAGAAATAGGTCATTTAATCTCCTCTGCCTTGACAGAAATGCCAGAGAAAGGAGGTCCAAGCAAGCCTGCCCCACCATCATTATGGAGCAGAGGTTTCTGCATTGGAGAAATGATCTACTGAAGCCAACTAAAACCTTCCTTCTTTCCAATCACACAGCAGAAGGACAGCAAACAGCTGCAAGCCAGCCTGCAGAAAGCACAAGACAACTGTCAAACCTGGTTTTGATTAGTAATGCTGCCAGATAGCAGAAAAGATAATGGCTCAAAGACCAGACGGGCCAGACCAGGAATATACAAGCACATTTGCTTGTATAGTCAGTGCCTCTCCCACCATGATTTAGGGGCAACAAAATCTTCATTTTCAGCTCCAAAATGCGGAATCCATCATGGTCCATCTCCCTCTATCCCATTTGAAACTGATTCATGGAGATCTTTGCTGCTGCCTGCCCAAAGGCCACTGGAGAAACAACATACAGAAACAGCAGGTCTGACAGGGCTTGATGTAGTCACCAGGTTTTCAGGATAAAAGGGTTATACCGCCCTGAGTCCAGAGCTGTAATGAACTCCAACACTGTATAGAATCATTGGGTAGTTTGGTTTGGACAGGACCTCTAGAGACCATCTAGTCCAGCTCCACTGCCATGGGCAGGGACACCTTCCACTGGACCAGATTGCTCAAAGACCCATCCAACCTGGCCTTAAAGAATTTCATGGGATGGGACAGCCATATCATCCCAGGACAAACTGTTCCAGGGCTTCACCATAGTCAGAGCAAAGAATTTCTTTCTTGCATCTAATCTAAACCTGCTCTCTTTCAGTTTAAAATCACTGAGCCTAGTCCTGTAACCACAGACACTTGTAAATTGTTTGTCCCCATCTTTGTCTTAAGTCTTACTGAAAGGCTGCAGTGAGGTCTCCCTGGAGTCTTCTCCAGGCTGAACAACCACATCTCTCCCAGTCTGTCTTCATAAGAGAGGTGCTCCAGCCCTCTCATCATTGTGAACATGCTCCAACAGGTCCATGTCCTTTTTATATTGGGGACCCCAGAGCTGGACACAGCACTGCAGGTGGGGTCTCAGGAAAGCAGAGCAGAGAGGCAGAATCCCTTCCCTTGCCCTGCTGCCCACCCTGCTTTGGATGCAGCCTAAGATGAGGCTGGTTTTCTGGGCTGTAAATTCACATTCTCAGGTCATGTTGAGCTTCTCATCCACCACAAGCCCCAAGGTCTTCTCTCCAGGGCTGTTCTCAATCCATTCTCCACTCAGTCTGTATTTGTGCTTGGGATTGCCCCAATCCAGGTGCAGGACTTTGCCCTTAGCCTTGTTGATCATCCTACACTTATTATTAAATCTTTGCCTGTCCACCCATTTCTATTCTGTGCTGTGATTTTGTAGCACCTCACCCTCCTCATCTTAAGATCACTGGTGAAAGAAAGGCAACAGATGGGAAGACAGGGTGTGTGGCATGGCAACAAGCACCAGGATGTTCCTGCAGAATTCATTCCCAAGCTATTATAAGTAAGTGAAGCCAAACTCTTCTGCCACACAAGTTAAAAAAGACTGAGGTGAGCTTTCATGGTCCACCTGCAATTCCTCAGTGAGTTATTGGGACAACAGAGAGCAAAACCGAGAAATCCTTGATCCCTATTCTCCATTCTAACCCCTATAAAATGGCAGAGATTTAAAGACCAGCAAGCAATTCCGCAGCCTCGGATCTTCTAACAGACATTCACTATGACCAAAAAATTAATGAGAGCTGCACATTTAGACAGCTTTATTTCATATTATCCAAGCACATGTTCTGGAAGTCCAGACTAATTTAAACAGCCATTTACAATTCTTTTATCTGCCTTCATTGACCAGAATTTCTTGTTAGCGTGAACTCTGAGCGGGTTCAATTCAGTACTTCAGTACATTCCCTACAAGTTTTACAAGATTTACATTTAATGTGTTTCACAACCAGGGCTCTTTTTCTTTAGGGGATTACCTCACATTTTACATTTCCCACTGGTAGCAATTTTAAGTAGTAGCTCTCTGTATTTGCAAATGGAACAAAAATGTCTTTGTCTCAATTGGTTTGTTTCCATGTATTATAATTTACCCACAGTGTTACAAGCTAAAGTAATACGAATGAAATCCAAAAAACATTTTCAAACTAGTGATTTATCATGACCACGGTGTAAACAGTACTATAGATTACACTGACTTTGAATGAGACACTCAACTCACTTCCCAAGCTTATTGTTTAAATGCATATATGTCACACAATCTTTCAGAACTAATTAGAAACAGAATACACAGGTTAACTCTACTTCATTTTTGGGGCAGCTTATAAAAATGCCTCCCTACTCTGCCTAGGAAAGTTTTACTGATGCTAGACAACAGCTAAATTGCTTTTGAGGAAGAATATATTCCAGTGATGACCTAACAAAAAAATGTGATTTTTTTATCATATGCTCTTATCTTTAACTGCAAAAACAGTTAACTAAATCAGATACTGATTGTAGTTAAAACCACTTAATACAAAATAATCAGCAAGAAAACTCAGAAAGCCACATACTATATAGGGAATGGTAATGAACTACAAACGTAATGTAGGACTTGGAATCATTTTTTAACCAACTTTTTTTTTTTCTTCTAAGGATAGCTAAAAATTTCATCACTTAGAACAATATTTTGAGAACTGGCAGAAGCACTGGTTGAATGCTTCCTGTTCTTAAGAAAGCTGTTCTTATTTTCGTCCTGAGCAACTAATAGAAACCCTCACTCACAGGCTGCACAGAGTTTCCAAGTGAAGCCATTTCAGACAGACTGAATGAGAAAAAATTCTTCTTCCCAAGCTTTTTTCCTCAAAATTGACACGACAACAGTCCCTCCAGCATCTAAGAATTGCCCTTGTCTGCCAAGTAGTGCAAGGCCCATAGCAAAGCATGCATGCATGCCATCTTCTCTTTTTAAGAAAAGCAGGAAGCTTTTATCACATGAAAAGAAATACGGGATTTAAGTTTTATTTTCACGTATGGGTTGTCTCAGGGTATATAAGATTTTCATCAAAATTCAGATAGTTGATACAGACAAGTGGTAAAAGGAGGAAATGAAGCTACATGGCAATCAGTGCCATATCTGTAAAACCCCTCTCCTTCTTTCTCTAAAACTTGGGAGACAAATCACAAGGAAACACAATGCCATTATCGGTAAAACAAGTGGAGTGCACACAGGAGGGTCATATTCTAGCTTTGTTTTTCTTATTTGACATCAGGCAAGACAACTGAAACACAGAGGATTCTTCTGTAACTAGGTAGTGTGGTTTTCCTTCCCGAGGCTGGCAGACCCTCAATCAAGAGATCCTAAAAATCTACTCCTGATGGTACTACCACAGCAATTCCTCATCCAAAAGAGGAATAATACTTTTCACTTACCTCCCAAAAGTCATAAAGAATATTGACTTAGTTATTTCCATACATTGCCTTGAGAACATACACAACAATTACAATTCCAGTGTGGTAAAAAAATATAACCAAATAAATTTGGAAGAAGTCAAGGACAAATGCCTCAGAGCTTTCTAACACTGAATCACACCAAGTTATTGAATACTTTTTGAACACCATGCAAATAAATAACTCTATGATTCTACTTTTCATGCAAAAAATGGTTGCCATATTTGCCACTTGGAGTTGACTCACGAGAATAAATATTAAGAGACTGCAAAGTATTTACAGACTGCAGCTGAGGAGCATCAGAGAAAAGCCAATGGAAGAACTGATAATCTGTATTTTACAGAAGTTTTAAACACACCAATGGTTAGAGTTATGAAACTGAGCAGCTGCTCATCTGCAAGACATCTATAATCTTTTATAGGCAATAAGAAATGTTCCCAAGGAAAAGACAGTGATTGCAAAGTTAAAGGCCACTTACTCAGATCACACAGGAGCCACTACCAGTACATTTAGTGCTAGATTTACCAAATTCAGAAGCTGCAGCATGGCCCTAAGCTACACCAAGTGATGTAGAATTGTATCACAACACTGGAAAGGCAATGAGGAGATGGCTTAAATTTCAGTTCAAATATAGCTCAAAGTCTTGCTTGCTTCCCACCTCAGGGATAGACAAACAGAATCCCTTCACCAGACCAGTTTATTCACTCTACATTTATCTATTCTCTTTATTTAAAACATGTAATGAACTTTTAAAAACTACAGAGAATTTAAGATTTACAGCTAGCACTTTAACCAAGTACAAAAAAACAAGAAAGAGGATCTTTGACCAGGAACAAAATGTACAGTTATTCCTGGCAAAGTTTAATGGTACCAAATACATGTAGTGGGTCTGCTCCATAAACTGCACTGGATTGCATGGATAGGCATGTTCATTTAACCACCCTGTACATTAGCACAGCCAAATGACAGCTCATACTTCTTGAGGGAAAAGTACATAAATTACAACAAGTACACAATTACAGAACAAGGAATTGTCAAAGGAATGTAGCAATACTAAAAACAATTTACAAACCACAGCAGACAATCAAATAACCTTAAAACACTGTGCTCCCCATCAAATGAGCAAATTAATCCCGGTAAGTGTAGAAACGTCAAAGAGAACATAAATCAGACACTTTCAGTTGGGCTAACTCTTCAGAAAGCTTTCAAAACATAGCTGAAAAAAGGATGTCCCTGTTTTGCAAACATTTAAGAGTAGCTAGCAACATGATAGGTTTAAGTACCGTATATCAGGTCAGATCTTCACTACAAATTCCTCCCTCTCATCTATTAGATGTTTAAAGTCTCACCTCTTCACTGACAGAATGTACAGAAAAAAAACCCTGGTGCTAAAATGGATGGGCTTCATTGGCATTTAAATGACTTGCATAATCAAAACATACGAAATTGTCAGCATGAACTGTCAACAGTAAGATGCTCATCCAAGGCAGCTCCATTCCAGGATTTATGCTCACACATCTATACAGGAACACTTCCTGGTAGCAGCCAACTCCTTCACTTGGTAGAAAGACAGAAGGATGAATTACCATTTTACAAAAGTCTATGAATAAAACAGCTTCAAGTAAAGCACTGAGGTGTGGATTTGTTGCTTCAAATACAGGTCTTACAAAAGTAGGTAGCCAACACTCATCTTTGTTAAGTCTGCATTTAAATGTGCAGTAGGTGTTCAAAACTAAGTTACCAGCCAGAAGTGTCTAAAAAAGTCTTATGGGAAAGGTTTGTCATCAAGCTGAAAGACGGCTGTCATCAAACTAGCTACTAATGGCTAAAATCATAATGGCTAGTACAGGCTGCAAGTAAATCCTGTTTCAGAAATTGATCCATAGCCTTCATAACCAATAAAGGCTCTCTGTGGCAGGAGTCAGAATAATTTAAAAGAAAACATAAAATGTCACCTCCTTTTTCAGGAGGGAATTTTGTGTGTGTAGAAAGGGCTGAAGGGTCTTTCTCAATCCTTTCCTGTGCACCAAGGTCTCATTTCCAGAATATACTACAGATGGGAGGCGGAGCAGCGCACGGTCATAAACAGCCAGACCCCATTACGGGTTCCAAAATGCAAGTGCCACAGAAACATGGAGAAGTGACTCAGGATTAGGCTTCAGAAATTGCTGGAGTCTCTGTGGCTGGCACCCACAGAGCCAGAAACACAGAATGAATGGATCTCTCAGTGGTTTATAGTAATTAGGCACATTTCTGAAGCTGGCGCTGCGATTGCTTCGTCCGCATTAATTGAGCACAATGCAAAGCAGTGCTCTGAAATGCCAAATGGCACATTTAACAACCTTATAAAGGAGCCAGGAATACAGATTCCTTCTTTTTTTTTCTTAATAAATAAAAAAAAAAAAAAAGCACTGGCCTAATTCGTGACTGCACAATACAGAGAGCTGGAAAGTGCCCAAAATTGCTCCGTAAGTGTTGTTTTATTAGCCTGAGACTGTTAATAAATATATTGTAAACGAACTTATACTTGCTTGGGTGAATATAAAGAAAGAATTGTATCACTATTCTTACAATGTTTGCAATTTACTCTAGTTCTTCACTTTTTTTATCCTAGTTACACTGTTTCTATACTAGTTTACCGTAGCAACTGACATTTATTTGGGCCATAAATTACCCTAATGCAGTGTAGCGCTCTTTCATAAATTTTACTAACACAACACTTACAGAACATAGACTTGTATTAATTATACCCATGCCTACACAAATCTAACATTTCCTTTTAACATTTTTATTTGCTGCTAATTCTGGAAAACATACAGAAGGACAAAGGCTTTCTCTTCCCTTTCCCCAGGTGTGTTTTTTAAGTTTAAATATACAAATAAATGTGGGGGTTTGAATGTGTATCTTATTACCAGTGTGTCACAGCTGATAACTCACAATCTCTGAGAGGAAAAATACTGTCTTCCAAGAACTTGGCATACCAAGCTACAAATTAGATCCTTTCATTAAGAGAAGCTTAATGAAAGCAATTCCTAGCAATTTCCACTTGTGACTTTGCCACTGCAAGACTTTCATTACATGTCAGAAACAGCTTTAGGCATTTCTAACCCTAGATGTTAAAAGTCTTTCAAGATTAAAACTTGAGACCCGTAACAGAAGTTTAAGAAATCTAAAAAAAGGCTTGTTTCCTATAGGAACAAAAAAAAAAGTTTGAGGTACATATTGATAAGATAGGTACAGTAAATACTAAGGTAAGTTTGGTTTAGTAATGTTTTTCATGACCAAGTTTAGTTTTAAAATGGAAAAAATAAAGCTACTGTTATGCAATATCAGCATATAAATACTCAATAAATATACTCAATAAATAAACATAGAAATAGCAGTAGAGTACACCACAGTACAGGAAGACTCATATGACATATATATGACAATGTGTCTAATACACACTTAATATGCTAATTAGCCACTCTTGCCTCCTATTTGCAATATTTGAAAATGTGCTGCATTTTGTACAGAAAATACATCATATCAAATCACAAACAGAACAACCTGAGGTGCTGCACACCCTGCTCTGGGCTCCTGCCTCCCTCAGGCAAGGCCCCTGGGCTCCAAACACACGTAACTTGAGGTGAGCAGCAAAGTAATCCCATCACTGACCCATACCCAAGACCTCACGGAATGTCTAAAACACAAAGCACTCAGACAAACTGCCCTGTGTAAGGCAGCATCTGCTGTACTGGAAGTAGAGCATGAAACCCCAGGTTCTGTGTTTTAGCCTGCTCTAGTCACTCACCACGAGAGCAGGGGCAGGTCTGCGTGCCCCCAGCTGCACACACACACCAGTCCCACCCCAGACAGCAGGAAGCGTTGCTCCCAGGCAGACATAAACTCTACACAGGCATTTAATCCAACAGGACATATTTGTGAACAATTTAAGTTAACACAGCAGCACTTATGCCACAGTAAAACCTTAGAGATACGATAAATAATTTACAAGAGCAGTGCAGTCACCACCAGTGTTTGTTTTCTCAGTGGTCTTTATTAAACCAAATCACTGGGATTAAAGCTACTACAACAAAAACTGGAGACAGACATGAGTGGGTTGACAACTTTTCTGTTTGTTTAAGCTGCCTTACTGAGAAGACTCGAGTTAAATATGACCAGAAATAAATTTGTCACAATACAATTTTAATTCTCAAATATCTGGAACCAATTAACTTTGGGAAAGTTTCAAAAGGGCCACCCAGTAATAAACACAAAATCATTTGTGTCTGCTGTCTTGTTTGTGATAATTTTTTTTATTGCTACCTCAGTTTCAGATGTCAGAGTAATGGCTTCCACATTCCGATAAAAATGTGAATTGAATCCATATGGAAAAGATGCTCAAGCCCATCAAAATAAAAAAAACTCCCTTATTTCTAAGTTCTTATACAAAGAAGTCTAGAAAGCCTAACGTTTTCACCATTATCAATTAAAATTAGGAAACTTTTAATACTAATACCAAAGAATCAGGTATGTCACGGAAAGACGCATCTATTACTTACGGGAAACGTTAATGTAATAGAATTTACTTTAAAATTTCTAGTTAAAATTAGCATTTAACCCTTTGAAAGATGCAGCAGCCCTAAGTGCCAAACGATTCCATTTCATGTTAAAATTGTTTAGGAAATACACATTATTAGGATTAAACAATGTTGTATACTTTCAGGCATTTACATCAAAGATAAATATGCATATACAGCATATTTATCTTTCCACTGAAAAGTAACCTGAGGAAATTGACAAGATTCAAAAGCACTGTAAAAGAAGCTATCTCTTCCTTTCTTCAGTCACAAAGTCAATGTCCTTTCCATTCTTCCAGCCTGAAAAAAGAAATACCTCTCCAGAAGGTTTGTTTCTCACTAGATAATGGAGAATAAACAGAGTTACAGGCAGAACTCACAATTGTATATACAGTTCTCTAAAACCATTCAGTATTTCTCTGTATTTCTTTTTGAAAAATATCACTCCTGGCTATATTTTCTATGGCAATTAAAGAGTCCAAGTGCTTTTAAACTAGTGAGGAGGGAAGGGGAAGAGATCTGCTTTATTTGACAAGTTAAAGCAAAACTGTGCAATCAGTGTTACAGAAGTCTTATTAATCCCGCTGCTAAAAACTCCCCCATGTCCATCCACTGGAACAGAGACTCCCACATTTGTCAGGAACACGAGCTCAGCTGAAGGGAGCACTTTCCCCACCCGTACACACTAACAGAGGATTTGGTAAGATGAGCTACATCCCCCCAAACATGCACCATCTCTGTGTAACTGGGCACTAGCAACAGACACAGACTGTTCATCCAGGGATTCTACCACACACGCTCCAAAGCACCAAATGCCATGTAGCTTCCCTGCATTTCCTTCAGTGCCTGTTTTGCCTGGGGTTTTTTTTATTAAAGTAAGAAGAATTAAGAATTAAGCATAGAGAGAAAATCCTGCTTATGTATGATCAATTAAATTATTCCTTGGATAGCTACGATAATGAAAGATAAATATGCAGGTAAGAGCCTACACACCAAGAGGCAGTGGGAAGGGGAGAGATGTGCTTCAGCAAGCTCTGCAATGGACTCCTGGAGGTCCAGCAGGTCACCCAGCAAACTGTGGCAATTGTTCCTCAGCTTACACAGATGGCAAAATGCCTTCCTGCTGTTAGAGCTGACCTGGCCCAAGGTGCAAGACTTGCCTCTCCAGATGCAGGTATATAAAGGCTTTGAATTCCCACTCCCCAGGCTGAAGCAGAAATACCTGCGTTAGACCCCAGAGCACAGGAGTGGCCATACCAGAAGAGGTCCGCAACAGAGCTACCTCAATTCCTGGTTTTAAAAAACCACCAGCAACAAGTGCCTGAAAAATACCTTCCTGCTATACACTGAAGCAAATTCCAGGGCACAGCTACAAGAACAACATACAGGACTTCCACAATTGATTGCCTTAATGAATTATTTTTCGCACAATTTCTCCTGCAGCCCATGAGAAAGCTTTTGGCATCCTAATTGTCCAGTGTAGCTTCACATGTGTGTGCATCAGTTTGTTTTGACCTGCCAAGAGTTTTCTTTGGCATCCCTACATTCCTGCATTACAAGTAAATAATTCATCACCATTCCCCCTCTTCATACAGACACAATTTTACATTACTCATTCTCCCCCAGGCTAAGTTTACCGAATTTAGCTCCTCCATTACACATGTTCTTCAACACCTTTGCATCTTTATTTTTCCACAAGGTACTTTCCCTACTTCTATTACACTTTAAAGAGGAGCAGAACGGCAGACAGCAGTAAACCTGTCAGCGCACTCATGATTTACATAGTGGCATGATAATGATTTTTCAGTTTTATCCTCTACTCCTTTCCCAATCATCCTTAATATTAAATTGAAGGGAGTAGAGGAAATGGGGGTGGTTTATAGCTACAAAAAGTGGAACTGACATTTTGCTCATATTTTCAACTTCCTGTCTGAGTGAAAAATCATATTCCAACACTGTATATAAAAGAGGAGTTTTCTCCCTACATGCATTGCATTACTGCCACTTCATCAGTGGAACAGTGTCATGAGGCTTCTGCCAACTTTAGAACCAGCTCTCATTTTTACAATCTTAGACAAACTATAAATAGCAAAAACTTGTCTTCTCGGTTTTCTCTTTCCCAGAGGGTTTATGACAATGACAAGAGGTGCTCTTCCCCATTACCTAGTGTTCAGCCATATCTGTATGAACCTCACTTTTGCAGTGCCAATCTGAAATTCCGCGGCTGAATTTAAAGAACAAAAAATGGAGTTAGTGAACATGGATGCATAAAAATTATCAATATGAAGAAATTCTAAAAATACAAGATTCTGTGCTTCTAAGTTCACCATAAAGTTATATACAAATTCTCTGTTTTCTACCTGCAAAACAGGAATATTCTATCAATTCTTTAATCAGGCAATCTTGGTATTCTCTTGGTGAATTATTTCCCTTGTTCTGTTCAATCTATTTTTCCAGTTTTCCTCTGATGACATATCTTATGAGTTTTCAAACTTTCCATATTGCTTAATAAAAAGAAAATTTATCCACATTAAAAAATTCCTAAATGTTTTAGATAAGCACACAAAGTACAATATGCTTTGCCCTTTTCCTTTATTCTCATCTATTTTCTTTCTTAGCCATCACATAATACGTCGGAAAATTCACAGGCTTCTCTTTCTGCTTGTTTTGGCTTTTCTGTCACCTATGCCATTGCTGACGAATCCAGAAACAAAGGGAGTCAACTACCAGCTTTGTTCAGTGACAACTTTTACAGAAGAGCAGCTCACCTTCCCTCCTTGTAGCCTCACCACCTCCAGCAGTGTCCAGAATCTCAGAATATATTTACACCAGGCTACATCTTGTTGGGAGTTGCAGATGGTTGCAAACAATTAAGTTGCTACTTAAGACTTGAATGCTGATCTCAAGGATCATCATACATGATTACCTAAATATTCATCAATCTAGTTTCAACAGCCAGGCTAAAAATGCCTCATGAGAAAATAAAATGGCACAGAATCTGTCAGCGTTAATGTGTTTTAGTGAGATGAACTTCTCATTGTTTTATTAATCTAATACATATTGGGTGATTATTTAAAAATACTCCAGGAGCTTCCAATCACATTGTTTTGTGCCCTCAAAATTCAGTATTAACACTGTTACCAAACCTGCCAAGTATTTTTTCTCCAAAGCACCTGTTCAAGTGACCTGTAAACTCCTGGTTAACCCATAAAAGTTTAATGGGTTTTATAGGTAACACAAATATACTCTGCAAACTTGCTTTCAATAACAAAAAAAAGACCTCCAATCAGGGAGACTTCCTATTTATCTTACTTTTCCTATTTGAGCAACAGGTAAGTATCACTGAAGTAACAGGTTATTTAATTCTTTGCATTTGAAATTATGAGTCCAAATTTAAAGCAATGTTTTGAACACCGCTAGAAGATAAATACTATGCAACTGAGTACAAAACAACAGTGACCATATACCAGTGGAGAATTATTACATTTGCAAATATTTGCAAATACTTCAAAACAGTGCACTGAAGTCAGCACAGAAGATTTGTCAGGTTGAAAAATGTGAAAAGAACATCTGTACTACAGCTAAAAAAAAAGGATACACGGTCTTATGATTAATTTAGATAAGCCCGTAGTGTGAGGCCCACGTGCACAGTGAGCTCAGCTGATCAGAACACGGTGCTAAAAACATCAAGGCTGTAAGCTGAATCCCTGTATGGCCAATTCACTGAAGGGCTGGACTCTATGATCCTTGTGGGCCCCCTCCAACTCAGAGTATTCTGTGAATCTGTTATGATTTTGCACATAAGATAACCCACAAACTGAAAAAATAAGTTACAAATACAAACATGAACATGAACTACAGGATTTGTTTCTTTGGATATTACAAAACACCAACTTGCTCATTTTCTTCATTTTAGTGCCTAACTGTTTGATCTTATGTTTTCAGTAAGACCCAAATAATCAATCATCTACTTTTACTGAAGGTCATGATGCTCACCAACAGACCGTTATGCTGACCCTTCCTCTTAACCCAGTGGTAAAATTCCTGTAGCTGGAGTTTTCTAATACTGCTCACACCACCTTTGTATTTTCAATTCACTGCACAGGTTTAAAGTTTTCCATACCCCTGACCTGTGTCTGAGACTTCCTTCCAACCCCCCTCTCACATGAGTGAATACTGTTTAACACAAATCAATGTGACTGTGGTTTGAGCTGCTGCTCAAACTACAGATTGCAGTAGCTCCATTCAGTAAAGTTCCAAATATAATCCTTCCATCTTGGCACACATTCCTTGAGTCTCTCCATACAGAATATACAGACTACATTGCAGATAAGCTGGAATTTTGAGAGAAAAATTACATATTTGTGCCCATTAGTAAAACTTTCTTAGCAAATCAGTAAGAAGCCTTATTCTAAAAACTGTCAAAACAGAAACATCTTCAACTTCTGGTTCATTCAGATTCATAAATGCCATACAAGCAGGCAGTCAGGCAAGCCAGTAGAAAACCTATAGAGATTTGCTTTAGGGGAGAGGGGGGAGGTGTCCAAGAGGTTCATTGTTTATGACCATGGCAAAGTTCTCCAGCAAGGTTATTTACATCAGTGAATTCTCATTACATCTTGCTTTGCCTAAGGCCACTGACTTACTGTGATTTGCAAGCATTAGCAAACAATGCCCATATTCAAGTTCAGTGTATCCATTTTGACACAAAATGGTTGATATTGTGCACCAGGGTCCTGGCTCAGGACTCAAGGGGCCAGTTTGCACAGCTTAACGTGCTCAGGAACCTGGTTCAGCTTCCAGCAGTCTTAATTAGGCCCGGAATAAGTAAGAGACATGGTGAGTATTGGGGTTTAAATGTAAAGCAAAAGGTTATTAAAGTCATTTCTTGCACAGCAGAGAACTGCAGTGTGTTAGAAGAACTGTTGTCACCAAAAACAACTTTATATTTTTTATCTGGGATAATGACCATAATTTGTAAAGCTCCTGCTAATTAATAAAAACAAAAAGAGAAAAATAAAGACAAAGACAGCACATGCATGCACACACACGTGTGTCTTTGTGTACCAGGAAGCAGGGAAGGTTTTTGTACTTCTTTGACAAAAGCATTCCTATACAAGCATCTAAAGAATTTCAAATTTTCAAATATTCAAAACAAATACAATTGCCTATAAAGTATTTATAAGCAGCTAGTGGGGCATGAGCTTACACATACAAAAAGCATGTATTTCCAATCCAACAGTAGTACAATCCACTCTTTGAAAATTTTTCTAATGTGACTGATATTTAAAGACCTTTTATTCAACATACTGATCTGCCAAGCACATCAAATTATATAAGTTAGATGTTCCAAATAGAATTTTGTCTCAAAAGTTGTACCAGCAAATCTGAGTAAAAGTGAAGCCAACAGTTATTTTATCCAAGGTTACTGACATAAATGATTTTATATAAACAAAGCCACAACTTTTCACGATTAAGAAATTTGCAACTGAAAAATAGTACAACACTTTAAAATATCCAAAGGTGACAATTTATTAAGTTTGATGTTGGAGGAGTGTTAAGCAAATTCAGGACACTTTTAATGAAGTTATTGACTTGCTATGAATATTAAATATAATACATCTTCATGAAACCAATGCCTCTAATTTTTTTAACCCAAACTATGGCAAGTACACTTTTCCAAATTCAGAAACATATGAAACACTAGCATATGTGCCAGTTTATTGAATGTTCTATCAACATAAACCAGGTATTAAATTGAGAAACTTATGTTCTTAAATAGATGGCATTCAGCCCTTCTTTCTGATTCCCACATCAGATCATTCTTCTCCCTAGAAATACTGAACAGGGAATTTCCATTTCCAAACTTATTTCAGTCAAGTCTGCAAAAATCTCCTGCAGTCTTCGAGATCTGAGGAGAGCAGCAGCTATTGAGGCAGCCCATTGCAGCTGAGGTGAGAGGGAAAGGTTACTGAACCAGAAAGAAACTCCTTAAAGAATCACACTACTCACATTACAAAAACATTAATAGTTCACATGGAAGTGACCACATAAGATCAATCTCAAACGATGCAGCTCCTCGGAAATAACCCCATTCAGCAGAATGGTGTAGGAAGCTATGGTCAGTGATGCACTACTGAAATTTCCATAGTCACTAATGGTCTGATTTACAGATCCATTGTGTGCTAAGTGTAGAAAGGAGAAATAAGCAGATTCAGGAAGTATTCTACTGTCACACTCATTGCTGGATTTTCCTTTAAAAATGCTATGAAAGTCAGTTTGTCTTCTGAAATCAGAACCTGTCTTAAAGACAGGACACTAGCTGGCAAGTTTCACACATGAACAGGACTCAAACCAAGACAAAAATCTGCCTTAGGAAAACCAGTCAGATGTAGATAAAATAAATCTTATTCTTTCTTTAACTTTCCTCACATTTAACAGATGTAGATTGATACTTCAGAATTATTTGCTTCTGCTTCACCAAGAAATTCTACATTTTCTTTACCAATGCTTCCTCTAGAGCTCAGCTTTGAGGACGGATTTTTTTCTTTCCATTTTCCGGCACCAATACTGTTTTCAAGCTGACCTGTCTTCCATCCAGACTGACATTTACAAGCTGTGCTAGAAGTTGTCCTCCTCCACTTTTCTAACCTTATTACAGGCATAAGGAGCATATCACAGAGACAAGATTTCAAATGAACCACCTCCCCCTGAATGCCAAACCAGTGACTATTTAAACAACCAAAACACTTAGTCTCAGCACTGTTTAAAAATCTACATATCCCATAATAGCATCATTTAAAGAACTTCAGCAGCCACGTGTTAACATTTGCCGTGCACCAGCACATCCATTATATTTTACTATAAACATAACCAAAAACATTTACTCTTTCACAAAAAGACTTTTAAAACCATTTTATACATAGCATGAGAAACACTTTTTAACGCAGAAAATCTTCAACATGCAGAAGCTAAAATAAGAATGTTATTTCAGACTGTATGTGCAAAGGTGCCATTTCTGTTTTGCATCGCAGAAACCTTGAAAACAGAGAAGCTAACTGAAATATTTTTGAAAACAACTCATTTTTGTACAAAAAAAGCACTTGTTGCAATTTTTAGTCCCAACTGGTTTTGCTCCAAAACTTTCTGTGGAACTCTATTTAAGGAATTCAAATGCACAACTGACTTTTATTTTGACAGCTCAGAGTTTCAAAAGGAGCAGAATAATTTCTGGGCTGAAGTTGCTGCTCTGTTTAATTATCATTATCCTATAAATGACGTCAGGAACAGTATCAGACTAGAACTGGCACTAATATACTACAAGTGGATAAAGGCAATTAAAACATGAAGGATTTAATTTCAACTGGAACATATGGAGCACAGAAAATAATGATTAAATGTAATATATAGTTAATCAGAAAGAATGTCTGCTCATTCCACTGGCCAGTTCTATGGAAAAATAAACACTGTTTAAAAAAACAAATCAAATCACAAACCAGCAGAATAAACTTAAACTTTGCAAACTGTTGTTTTCTTAGGAACATCTTCATTCTGCATATTTTAAACACAGAAATGAAGACTACTTCTTCTACAAAATGAAATCTGTACTCCAGGACTAGTTTACATAATACTTGAACCATCTGAGAAGCCATAAAGAAGCAGCTTGTCAACAACTCTCATCAACACAGTAAATGGACTATTTTAAGTGGGACTGCCAAAACCTCAAAAAATAGAGATTCCACAATTCTATACATTATAGTTTTTGTTAGAAGGCAGTAGAGAGACCAACTGGATGTTTACAGATTTAGCCAATGCACCCCATTAGCATCTCTGCTGATCCACCAACCTCTGTACCTTTGACTACACACAAATACCTTTACCCTATTTCCTTTGTGCTCCAACAAGAGGAAGCTGAATAAAGTCTAGTGTTTTCTTGGTAAATCTGGTATCTGACACTTGGCCATTACAACTGTTCCCCAAAACTGTTCCCCATCAGGAGCTTGCAAAGGACCCAGTCCAAGAACTTCTCCTTTAGACTTCATGCCTCAGCTCACCATTTGACAAAGTAGAGACATTAATAACCCTCTGCCTCAAACACACTCTTGCCATGCCCTGCTCCAACAGACTTTGATGTTCAAGGTTTAGCAGAGGACTCCAGGTTTGGGGCAGGACAGGAGTAACAAGCCTGCAGCAGCATTTCACCTGCTTCACTGAACACTCAGAGCATTCCTTCCTGCAGCAGCACCTGGATCCTGAGCATAGTTCTGAAGCAGATGGACATGCAAGTGGGAAATACTGCTGGAAATGGAAAAAATCTCTCCCTTCCAAAGAAGTTTCCATACCTACACCTTACCAAGTACAGAATGAGAAAGCATTAGCTTGGCTTAAGGTCCCAAATTTTTCAGTCCTCAGATTGCATCTTCCCCCCAGTTCTCCCAGAACAGGGCTATTTCCCCTTCTTCCCAAACCTCACAAACCTAGAAGCGTGAGGGCAGCAGAAACTGCCAGGTAACAGGGACTGAAGCTGGAAAAAGAAGGATAATGCCTGTGTTTCTCAAAGGCTTGAGAAAGAAAATAGGACTGCCTGACAATGTAAAGATCTGACAGAAGGGAAGACTGCTGAAATTGTTGTGAAATAGAAAAAACAGGAGATTCTTGCTCTCACAAGCTTTTACCAGAAGACCTCTGAAAATCCTTTCCTCCTACCAGGAAAATTCTCAACCATCTTGAAATGCTACTTGGATTTGCCCTTCTGGCAAGTTTTGAATACTCTCTTGACCCATCTTTCTCATCTGTCAAATCACTGCCCACAGCAATTCTCATATCAGAGATGCTACTAGAGATAGGTGTCTGGAGCTCTTCAGAATCTGAAGCTAAGCATTACTTTCACCTCCACTACTGACTAGCAAGGAGTTAAATGTAAAAGTCAACTACCTTTCTTTAGCACTTACTGTGTTTCTTGTCGGAAATTCTGCATAAGCTATCAGCTGTGGCTGAGAGGTAAGCCTCAAAACTGATTTGTAATATTGACACTTTTGCTAATTCTAGAAAGTCAAATGGATAGTTATTCATTATTAAAGATCATGTTAAAGGAGAATAATTATAAGTATTATATTGAGTTCCTAATGAGACACACAGGAACGTTCAAAATGCAAAACAGCTTTGCATAGAAAGCAAGAGACAAAGTATTAAATGTTTTCTCTAACTCTTGCCAAAAGTCCTGCTCTGGAGTGATGGCTGAGGTTTCCTGAGGCTAAGATGCCAAAGCCAATTAGCCATGTCAATCCACAAGAATGCCAGCTGCCAGGATCTAACTTTATTACAGTACTACTTAAAAGTGAAGACATCAGCAATGTTTAAGTTCACATGACTCCTAATTTTAAAACCTGCCTTTTTTAGATTTAGGGTGGGGGCAGTGACAATGACCTTAAGTTTTGACCTATTAAAATCCTCACAGAGTGCCATGATTACCCATAATTTAATTATGTAAAGCATTCTGTTAATCAAATTAGACTACATTATGCTCTATTCAAAAGAAAGTAAGACTTCAGCTTATTTTCCTCCTCATACGAATTCTATGTAATGTTTATATTTAAAAGTAGCAATTTATTTCAATAGTGCCTGTCTCAGTTGCCAGACTGCCTATCCCACAGAACATGATATGTGTAAAGTATATAGCTTACCCATTTATGGCATCTAATTCTGAATTCCAAAAAAAAATTTTTGGAAAGTGTCTTGAGTATTTGTCGACTAGAATAAAGCATGTCCAAGTCTTTGATTATTTGAAAACATCTGCATTTAATTTCTAAGCAAGGACTTTGGAAATGTTGATCTTACAATACACTTCCCTGCACAGTTACCACAATCAACTCAATCATTCCACGAAAGGGTAAATTCTTTTTTCTGTTTAGGTGCCTATGAAACAAATCTGAACATTACTGTCAAGCAATAAAAAGCACCCATTTCTTTTGAACAGTGTCCATATCCCTCCAAACTACTCAGAAAACTGTACTCCAAGTAGTCTATATTAACTTTATTGACATCTTAATTGAAAGCTTGGCTTTTTGCTACTACTACATTTGCACTGCCTTTACCACCCCAGTATACAACTGGCAGTTCTTGAACTCTTCTGTACCTCAAGGATGCTGAGAGAATGAGACAAAAGCAGACATATAGCAAGGTTAAAGAACAGTTACAGGTTTTCTGAGAAGAGAAATCAAGATTTCTTTTCTAGATTCTTATTCAAAACTGGGCTTAGTTAGTTTTAATTATTCCTTAGCAGAGTTCTTGTTTCTGCAGACACATGCCTATATACACCTAGGTATACTGCAAAGAAGAACCATTAGTAAGAGCTTAAAATTAATAAAAGCAAGTTCTCAGCTCTTGGTTTAACCTGTCAAAGGAAACAGAGATCAGAATGAGTGACCAGCATATTCTAGTTATGCAGATCTTTGACTGCGTAAATTCTGTTTTATTATGATTTATTTCATTCCTTTGAGATGCTTCTGAAAGATAAGTTTATAATGTAAGTGCCATCAAATGTCCAAGAATGCTATATTTTGTTGCCACTTACAGAGCATTAATGACTGCCTACTGATATGACATGAAAAAAACAAACCCCATTTCTCACTCCAGCACACTGTCTTCAAGTGTAAACTAACATGATCAGCTTTTTTCTTTGAGATTTGCCCTTTGAAATCTAAAGGATAAAAATCCATCGACCTTGGTTCTTGCTCCTGAGTTCCATAAGGCAGATTACTGTCACTGTCACCAGGTGCATCTGTGATACCGGACTGTCCATGCTGTGACACCAGTCATATCCCAAGTGTCACTTTGAGAGCAAGGGGCTGACTCTGCCTGGCTTTAAACCACGAGGCAGCCCAAAGGTGAAGGCCACCTTTAAAGAACAAATATTGCATGATCTCCATCAGAGTATGCCTTCCATGAAATGGGAAAGATGTGAGCTCTTTGCTTTCTACCTCATTTTACCACTAAGATCCGGGCAGTAATGAAGCAGAAGCTACGGAAGATTCTCTTCTCCTAAACCCAGATGACAAAATAGGAGAAAAAAGCCATCCCACAAAAGGAGGCAGGACTTAACCAGGAATATCACATGACCTGAAAGAAGAAGAAGCAAAAAAAGTCTTGACAAAATCCCATGCTACAATGTGAGCCAAAACAGTTGCAAAAATACCACTATTAGAAGCAGGGATTCAGGACTCTCCGTTGAGCTTCAAACTTGAAATGTGTTATATTACAACCGTAGCCCCAGGGAAAACACTACTGAGTTGATTTTAATGTATAAATTGATACCAGACAACTTGTTTCTTGTTGGCACTAAAATTAAAAGCTTAACTTTCGACAGAATTACAAAAATTATCAACTACAGCAAAGGGCAAGACAACACCTGAGAGAGTTTGTCCATGCAAAAGCAGAAATTCTGCTGTAAGTGAGTACTTCAGACTTCTTTCCAGCCAGGACTAAATTCTGCCCTTTTTGCTCTTCCCTCACCCAGGCAGCAATGGCTGGGTGCTGGATGCTTCCCTAGGGAAATCAGGACATGCTTCAGAACATCGTCCCAAAATGGGGCTTTGCCCTCCACAAGGCAGGAAGCACTTTACAATCCTAAGCTTCAGTTCAATGCAGCTTCCAAGAAGGAAAACCCTTTTCTCTGAGTTTTCAAATGCTATTTTCACAGAATCACAGAATTGTTTAGGCTGCAAAAGACCCTTAAGATCATCAACTCTGACCACTAACCCAGCACTGCCAAGTCCACCACTAAAGCATGTCCCTAAGTGCCACATCTACACACCTGTTAACGCCCTCCAGGGTTGGTGACTCCACCACGTTCCTGGGCCGCCTGTTCCTGTGCTTGCCAACCCTTTCTGTGAAGAAATTTTTCTTAGTATCCTATCTAAACCAAATATCAAGGTACTTCTGCTGTTCCAACAGTAACTTATAAAATCAAGAAAATAAAACCACTCACTATTCTAACAACAAAAGTAGCCTGGTACTTATGGCTTTTTTGCTTGAAAGGAACTAAGCAACAGTTAGTTAAAATGTGCATTTGGTAAATGTAAATTCACCTGTCCTTCATCATTTTGGACTGCCTCCATCTTTTGACTAAGATGAAACAATTTCCAATGGAGAAGAAAAGGTGGAAGCCAGTCCTGTTTATGAAACGTCAGTTGAGTAAGTTCAAAAAGAAAACGTGGGTTTTTGCTATGATGAATACATCGTATAGCCAAATATAATGCTTTGCTGAAACAAATGAGATGTGTCAAATACCTTTCACTTCACAGAATTACAAACGAAGATGCGACAATGATTTTTTTTCCATTTTAAAGGGTATTTTTGAATTGGTACACAATGTTTTATAAAATGTAACAGCACTGGGTGATAAGTTCTCAGAGTTGTAAGTTACGTTAATGACAAATGATTGCACATTACTCTAAAAACTCCACAAAGCAAAAACACCCTTCAACCTATATCATTCACAGTATCCTCCCTCATTTAATTGCAACTGGCACAAGGTATTTCTTGAGACATCTGTAACAACTCAGATACATCAACAATTTTGCACAAAGAGCATTTCATAAGCTGGTGAGGAAAATCACTTAGGAATGCTCAGTGTCAGAGCATTTCTTGCATGCAAGTACCTTCCTTTACCATATTACCAGTTTGCCTTTAGCAAAAAAGTTTTAACTACAAGATCAGCAGAAGCACAGATCAAAAGTGCCTTTCTGTTGTTGCTTTTCCTCTTGCCACACCAAGTCTCACTCCTCTTTCTTTCATCCATCCACCTATCACCCTCACCAAGCATGAAACAGTAACAAATTTAGTGTATATGGAAAGTGATGTTGGAGGGCTCTTGGCATCAAACATTTGAATCATGTTCTATACTGTACGATATCTCTGCCAAGCCCTGTATCTACTTTGCTCTCTGTGTGTGCCACACATCTGAAATTAGGCTAATAGCTTTGAGTTTTTTAAAATATTGCACAGCATGAAGATTTTGTACTATCTTGAATCACTATGAGTTCCACCCTGTAAAAAAATCATACAAATATCTGGAGTTAAAGTTGACTGAAGAGCACTGGATACTCATTTCTCTATTAGGTCCTGAGGGATTTCTTTTTGAGTCTGTGTTTCAGCCTTTTTGCATGCTCCTAGACTAAATATTTCAAGGTTTAGGAGCGCAACTTACATGCAACCTTCACACTTGACTAGTAGGAATAAACAATGATACAGCCAAAATGAACCCAGATTTAGCCGGTTTATGCAACTGAAAAACAATTCAACTGTGAAACTGCTTGGACTACTTTAAAACAGCAAAAAACTGTGCTCAGCTGTGTTACTTTATCACATACAGAACCAGAGCATCACCCACTGGAATGCTACTGATCAACTTGTTCAGCATTTAAGTAGTATCTCTTCCTCTGTGTATGAGGATCTGTGTGCAGTATTTCATAAACAGTATATGCATTGATGACCCAACACCAGCATAGGAGTAAGATTCAGGATCCTCAGAGCCTGTGTAAACTTTCTCCAGATCCACTTGCTGAAAGTTTCTCCAACTTCCATTTCCAGGACACCAACAATATCCTCTCTCGCTGCTTCTCTTTCTGGGCTCTTCCTAGAATTTTCTTTAATCATTAAATTAATCCAATTCTTTTTTGGAAAACCCATAATTTTCTTTATTACCCGCTCTCTGCTTTAACTAGAATTAACTCTACATTTTCTCATCTTTATTCCACTTGTTTTACCTCTAATGCTGCCACACACCAATTCCTGTTATGCCAATCCAGCTCCATGTCTCTTGCCAGAATAAATTTTCAGTTTTTACCCATAGGTTATGCTTCTCTACTTCCTGCTATTTTTATCTTCCAAATTAATAACTTTCCACTCAGTAATGCTTTCTCTGTGACTGGGACATACCCCTACACTTCTTCCTCCCATCACTCTCAGGAAACAGCCCTCAACAGCTTCACTTTGCCTTTTGCACCCAGCTGCTTCACCTTATGCTTAAGCTTTATATCATTTAATCCATGACCCTCAAGAGCCTCTTATTAACATTTCCAATTTTGTAAGCAGCCCACCATACATGAGAAGTCCTACTACAGAACTAATAAAGACTTTGATGTAGTGATGCACAGTTTGAATTTCAAACATAGCACGTAGCTCAGTGCATGCTAGGATAACACTGCCTCCCATCTGGTGTAGCACTTCAGTGACAACACAGAAATTTTTCTAAAGTTTTATTTCTCAAAAAAGCTTTCAAACCACTCCTAGTTCAGATTAGTCTCCTCCTATCTTGCACGTTGAAGACAGCCTTTGTTAGTTTTGTTTTCAACACTAGAAAAGCCAAACCCTCATCCAAAGATACAGTTTCTTCAGTGTAAAAGAAACAACTCAACTGTTGAGCTGCTCTCAACAAAGTGTGCCTTAACTGTTTGGAAACATAAGAGCTATAGGTTGTCTTCATGGACAGTCATTACAGGATCCTCTCCTGTTCCAGATAAAAATAACTGAAAGATTATATTTCACTTTCCACCTTTTGCTGGACTCTTGGGGCTCCTTTTGATCTCAAATTATCCATGAAGGATCATCTTATATGTTCACTACCAATGCATCTCATGATCCTAGAAATTTCGTGACTTTAATACATGCAATCCAAAATAGAACTTGAAAGCTCCATGGCTCTGTGTGGTCCCCAGCACTGATTACCACTACTTCCTTCTGGGCTATTACAGAAACTTCAGGTCTCAAAGCCACATGTTCAACAGTGTTAGGACTTAGGCACACTAATTTACTTCAAAAAACTTCAAATGACTTCCAGTGAGAAGCTCAGAAGTTGATTTTAGACTCCGCACATTAAAATTAAAGCTACAAATGTTTCAGTCCGTATGCTTATTTCTACATTCACATATAGTTTCAATTTAGCAGCAAGCTAGTCTGAAAAAAAAAATTATTTTATTTTTCCATAGAGCATATACAGCCTAAACAACTTCTAAATATCTTATTTTTAATCTGTCATGTTATCAAGTAAGTAGCAAGGAAATGCAGCTAGGGATTTCAGGTTCACATAAATCTATAACCACTGACTTATTTTAAATGAACCAGGACACTTATTCACATGTTTCCATTCACAGGTTTCTAGTAGCTCCAAATTAAAAAAAAAAACCAATAAAAATGTCACCTTTAGAACAAGAGTCCTTAGACCCCACTACCTTTCATTTCTACTGCATTTCACTTGCTGAAATGAGAAACAGCAGCCATGCATAAAGATTTAACAGACCTTTCCCCTTTCCATGAAGTAAATTCATCTCCAATGATGAACTGTCACATACAGCCAATAGGACAGCAGGAATAAAATTTTCTGATTTAAAAGCCCTAATTAAAAATTCGCTGCAGCAACAGCCATGACAATCACTTATAATAACCAACAGAAACTACAGTTACCTCCTGCCTACTTGGGCAAAGGCACACGTGAAGAATCACACAAAAAGCCTTAATTTTTATTTCTCAGGCTGCAAAACATCATGTAGCAAAACGTGAAACAAAACAAAAGAATACATTTAGTTCCATTAACATCTTAACAGGTCCTGACGCAAGTTTTACAGACTGCAAGAAATGCATGCTAATTTCACAATCTATCTGCCACCACCAACAATTAAAATGTGCCAGCTTTCAAAATGGGGCATGCTGCAATCTAAAGCTGACAGAAATAAATGTTTTAAAGGCTTAGTAAATTTATAAGAGAATCTTATCAAAGCATATAAAGTTCTACGACAAAGATAAGCAACACAAATAGGGAAACACTTATTGTGATTACAGGGCTTGCTAACAAGGTAAGTACGACATGATCACGGGCAGTTCACAGAGCAAACCCTGGCAGCCCTGGCTTCACCAAAGATCTGTGACTAAAATAAGCCATTATGCTGAAGAGAATATGAATGCTGAATGGCATCCATAAAATGTAACTGCATGGCTTGGCTTTTCCCTTACAACTCCACCCAACAGCAGGTGACCTGTGTGGCATTTCAGCATTACAGCCATGAACACAATGACAGCTTCCTCAGAATCAGGATACTTAGAGGTGCTGCTTTTTAAGCACACCTATTGCCCCCTTCTCTTGGAAAGTCCATTCCAAAGGAGCGATGGTATGTCCAACTAAATATCACTGTCCTTGTAACCTCTGTTTCTTGAATGAGGACCTTCTACAGAGTTGCCCTTCTGAATTCAAGGAAAACTTCCAAGGTCAAGATTTCCTTGCAGGAATCAAAACTTGTTCCCATGCACTGCTGGGAGTCTGAACAGCTAAATAATTAAATTTCAAAAGGAGAATTTGTCATCTTTTCAAATTAGATTAAAAAGCTTCATAAAGAAAAGAAAGCCTAAAGGACAGAATATGAGCCATACAAGTCAAGAAACTATAAAAGTTAAAATGGTACTTTGACAATAATAAAGTGAAAAGCAAAAATTAATTTATTCTCTTCTGAAGTCTGTAAGTGTTCCTCATGGGACTGTCTGTAAAGACAGAGTCTACGAATGCAGAACAAGCCAAGAAACAATTTCTGCCTAAAAGAAATTGTTAAGCAAAAGAATTTGAGAGAAAACTATGTAGCAGGTTTGGTAAATGTATAAATGGACTTTCTAGGATATTTACCTGCTAACACGTCATGATATCACCTCCTTCCAAAAGTTCTGCCCCCACAAAATACTCTGAATTATAAGTCATCAACAATGACTTTACAAGGACGGAAGAGAACATATCAATTTTATCATCCTAATCTGTGCTATGACACATTGCCTTTGTCTCACCCTTTTAGTCATTAATCTTATCATCACCATCAGAGTTCAACTCATGCATGACTCTACTGAGGCCCAAGCAAACTCTCTCAGTAGTCTGAACACAATTTTTAAGCTGTCTTCTTTTTTGTAGTTTCTGTGACTATTTATGCAACTCAAACTGTACAAAAACCTTACATAATTCCTTCGGCAAAATAAAATCTTTCCTAAAGGAGTATGACAGAGTTAACAGAAGCATTTTATATTTGGAAGAAGTTAATGCACAAAGCATCATTTAGACAAATGTTATTTATTTGAAGAAGAGTATAATATATATGACACAAAATTTAAATTGATATAACCATGTGGTAAAAATGTTTACGTGCACAACAACTGATACAAGTTTGAGAAACTATTAATTATAAAACTGAGGTATATGGTGCTGGATTTCTCATCTGAAAAGTAATGATCATTTAAGTACCAGTGCCATTCTGTCATGGAGGAGAAATACAAAATTACCATCTTCTTGGGTCTATGACACACGGAATTTTGAGCATAGTACAATGAACCACATTTCAGCCTCTGCTTTACAGCTCCTTCTGAAAGACCTCTGATCACAATTTTTTCTTATGATAGTTTTAGTTACCTAATCATGCATAATCCTTAAAAAAAAAAATCCTGTAATGATTAAAAATAGACAATGAATCTCAGCATCCATCAACTTTAAATAAGACATTTCCAATGGATCCTACAGGTTTTTATTCTTGAAATAAAGGACTACTTACTTGATTGGCCATGTAGATTGTGAGAAGACCTCTCCTACAAACAGAAAAGATAAAATTAGTGAATGAATCAAATATTTTTCTCTGACCGAAGAAAAGCACTTTAATCATTAAGAATATTTTACTAAAGAAGAGAGGGAGGGTGAATCATTACCACCTTATAGAAAAGTAAGTACAAACCCAAAAATAGCATCCTGATAGCACAGTATCCAAAGCAGTGAGGAATTACAGGAACCAAGTTATACACAGTAACTGGCTACTCCACACGAGTCCTGAAGCTGTCACAAGGGGCAAGGCACCTTGAATTACACACAGCACTTACCACAAAATAAGCTTACACATGAGCCACTAACAGAAGCATGCACACAATGACCTAAGCCTAAGTGAAATTGTGAATTTACAGTAAAATGCTTGTGTGTTAACTTCTGTTTTGCGATCAGCGCTGTGTAACTCGAGGCATCTTAGCCCTTCAGCCTACAATATTGGGAAAAGTTTTCTACTGAGACTGATGATGCACTAATCTTGGCTCAAGCCAGTTCACAGTGCCAACAGTGTCCTGGAATAGTGGCCACCATCTTCTCTTCTAACCTTTATCTACTTTTTTTCCACTTCTATTTTTTAATCTGTCCCTGTGTCTCAGCCCATAGCCCACACTGCTCCTTAGGAAAAGTATAATCTTGAGCTCGTGCTCTCATATTTTTGTTGATTCTACTGCAGCACAAAACCAAAACTGAATTCAACTATGCAGATGTGGGCTGCTCCAGCAACCGAATGCACTGTAGGATCCAGATGAAATAAAAGTTCCTTTCTGTACATCGGTCGCAAGCCACCACCACCCTTAAGTGGAAGACACTACCACTGCAGGTTTGCTTTGCCCTCAATTATTCCTCCTCTTCTGAAAAGATCTGGTTAGAGTCTGTGGCCAAATGTTGGAACACTCAGTTTCAGTATTTCTTACTGGAGTGGTGTTCTTAACTTCTTAAATTTACCATCAGCCTTGTAGTATTTGGGAATTTTCTAACTGTGCCTACAAAACTTGATATTTTTTGTGAAGGCACCACACATTCAACCATTAACGTTTCTCAATATGGACATGAGTTATAACCTAAATGCATTTTTGTTTTCATATCATTTAGGATTTTTATTATATTGCTACTACAGAAGGTTATATGTTACAGAAGGTCTAACCCAGGCTTGTATGTTGTCATGACATTTTAAGTTTCCAAGCAGTCATAGAGAGTTAAGACAGCTGTGTATGTAAGACAAAACATGTCTTGCTATCAGTTCAGTTGAAGAAGAGAACAAAACAAAAGCAAAGACAGCAGGAAATAAAGAAATCCCTATTGCACAGCTCCCAAGCTTGATTCATCCACAAAGTTTATTCAGTATTTTCTAACTCCCATGTTTACATGAACGTAACATTGTCAAGTTACACATCCACATCAAGGTTTTTCACAGCAGCCATCTAAGCTACAGGGACACATTCCACTTAAAAGTTTTATTGCTTCCACATCACACTGAATTTGTGGAAAGCAATAACGCAGCATCCTGACTTCCACAAGTTGCTCTCTACTCACATAGTAATAAGATTTGGTGAGGACGAGGCACATAAGAAACAAGACAGAAGACAGCGAATAGGGTCTGTGAGTATTTAAGAAAAACAGCCCCTACAACTTGTAATAAAGCATGAAAATATTGTATGACATTTCTGAACAGAAAAGGGTAAAAGTTCACCTGATGCAAATGATAAATTCAACTCTCAGGCCGGTCTGCAAACATTCATCTGGTCCTTCAACTGGTTAGCTCAAGCGATAAAATAACTTCGGTGCCCCAACCCCCCTGAATAGCAAACTGCCAGCAAATATAGTTCTGTGTACTGTAAATCTTATTTTAATTTGTTCTCAAGAAAAATTACTGGATATTTCTCATTTCTTAGCTTATATTTTTACCCCTGTAATAGCATTAAGAATTTATGATAAACATCTAAGCAGCTTTTTGGAAACACAGAAATAAACATACTCATGAGAGCTAACCTGGTAACTCAATCCACTTTGAGTATTGTGGAAAATGTCAGAATATCAATAACCTCCTGCAGTAAAACCCCTGTAGAAGTCTCAACCAGCAACTGAGCGACAGACACAGCTTTCAGAGTATACTCTGTGTATTCACAATTATAGTACATTCAGTGTGCACAAAGCAGGGTGATCACTGTATGTGCTTGTAACTTATTTAGTGGATCCTCCCCTGCAGTCTCTCTGTCATGCAGGCAGGGTTTTAAGCCTCCCCCTGAAATTTATCTAATTTTTTTTTAAAACATTAACAAACTAAGAACTAAATGAGTATTAGTTTCTTTTGTAGTCTCTTTGTGGGTGCAACTCACCAACCACAAAGACAAAGAAAGGAAAAGGGACTAGAGAAGAGGAAGGAAATCAGAAGCTGCAATGCAGCTGCAGCAAGACCAATGTGAGAAATAGGTGGTTGGGAGGAGGCAAAATGTGCAGACAATAAATTTGTGCGAGGAAGTAACTTCCGGAACAGAAAATACAGCAAGTTGTTAGATGACGACATCTCCAATTGCCTGCAACAAGCCCGTCTGTGAGGCCCTGGCTAACTCCAAGCAGAAAGACTTTTCTTCCTCCAAATTAATTCTGTGACTGTTTTTAAAATAACTAGCCCCACGTTTCCAGGGAAAATGGAAAAAAAAGGGGAGGGGGAAGGGGCATTCTTCCAGGCCCTGTGCAAATGTGATCCAACAAGCCTAACCCAAACCTGAACTCTGCTGTTAAAAAACAGTTGGAAGTTCAGAAAATCTTGCACTATTTTGTAGCAATGACAGCTGACAGAAAACAGGACAGAAAGATGGAGGTAGGCCAAGTAAAAGGGTCACTGGTACAAACCAAGGACTGTATTAAAACTGCAGCTGGTAAATAAGAGGAGAACATAATTGGGAAATGGTATTAGGAGAGCAGGAAATGATTAAACAATAAAAATAATTAGTCAGCCATGCCTAACTACATGCTTTGGGGAGGTTTAAAGATACTAATAAACAGCTTACATTACACTCCTAAAGTGCATGAAGCAGTGCTGAATGCTAATCTTGGCAACACCAACAGGTGGCTACAGCAGTGACGGTCTGGCAAGGTCACTACGGGAAAGCCCAAGTATACACACACACAAATCCTTACTGCCTGCTCCTCCTCCAGGGTTTCTGTCTTAGGCCATTTTGTCCAGAGCCTTCTTTCATAAATATTTTCACTGTGGCTTCCCACTGCCTCCCAGTCACCTCTTCAATTGACAGTATCGCCCATACCCAGCTCTGTTTCTAATGACATCTGTGATCTTTAACTCAGGAAGGAAACACATGAGCTAGGGATAACCCTAAATTCATGAGCAGCAGACCAAGGTCCACCCTGCCAGTTGTGTTAAATTAAAGAACCAAAAAAAACTTGGCCGAAAAAGTCTTAACAAGACAGGTCTCCTTCACCTGATAAAGGAGGCTTAAATGAAAGCAATCATGTTTTAATTGCCTTTTAATTCAAGTCTCAACAAGTAGTACTATTTAGTATACTTTTCATTTTGTTTCTCCTTTTTCTTTCTAATTCACACTTTTAAATGAACTTTCTCACATGCTTGTTAAAAAACTGAGTAGGCAAGGTCTCAGAGTTTAGTTATCCAGCACAGGTCACATTTATCTACAGTTGAATAATTCCAGTCTTGCAGATTCCATGTTTAATGTTTAAATTACAACAGAGCACACTCTTCTAGAAGATAATTCTCTTGTTCATTTATACCTTCCTCAAAGAAAAGTTTAATTCGGTAAAATTTGCTTTTTGGACAACTTGTTAACATTCAGACCAAATTATAACAGCAACAGCTCTTAAACTGTGGCCTATAAACCTCAACAGAGAACCACATATCTTTGTTGTTGCACTGCCCAGAGGAAAGAGTCTAAAATAACTCCTAAAAACCCCAGAAAGCTACAGGATAAAAATAACAAGGAAACCTAGCAGTGTACTGGGCTGTATTACCAGAAGTTTAGGTAGGAGGTCAAGGGAAATGATTAATCCCATTTACTTGGCACTCACTACACCAAAGTCCTGTGCCCAGTTGTGGTTCCCAACACAAACAGGCATGGATCAGCTGGCATGGAGGACCAGGAGCATGGCTGGGCAGACTTCAACCAGACCCAAGGAAAAAGCATTTTCTCCAGCAGACAGGAGAGCAATGGGACAGGGACTCAAGAGGGGCTGATGGACATCTGTCCTCAGAGGTTTGCAAGGCTGACCAGACAAATCCCCCAGCAAGCTGGAATGAATTCAGTGCCAGCCCTGCTCCAAGCAGGAAGCAGCTTCCTGAGACTTCCCAAGACTTACCTGAACAAGCAGCTGAATTCCCAAGACTTACCTGAACAATTCTATTATTCTACAGAAAAAAAGTGGAAAACAACTTCAAAATATTATAAATAGTTTTTCCACAGACTATAAAAATCAGAAGAAATTACACTGATAAACAATCTGTCTTCCTAACAAATACAAAACCTGAACTCTTCTTAAATGAATTATCTGTTTACTTAAAGAGATCAAATTTCTGTTTTAAGTATTTCCAATCACCACAAACACAACATATATGTTATTTTATGGATCCTCATCTTCACAATTTGCATCCGAAGACAAGCATTAGTCTGGTCTCTGAAAACAGTTACATCTTTACCTCCCCTGTTACACTATCCCCTCCAACAAAGTCACCCTCGTACCATTTCTTGAACAAGAACTGAACTCCTTCAGTTTTTCCACTATGTTCCCTAAGTTTTTATCCATACTTATACGTCTTTACTGAAACTGTCCCAGTTTTTCAAAATTCCTCTTCAGGACTTCAAATGAAAATATAGAAAATACAAAACAGATTAAAGTTCTCCTATCCTTTGTTTAACCAAAAGTATTTTAAAGTCAAAGGTATCGCTACGTGCTGCTCCCAGACTTTGAATGCATTTGCCTGTGAGCAAGGTATCTATATCTTCTTGTAAGTGCTGTAAACTCTGGAACATTTATTTGATTGAGGCCAAAGTGCAATTTCCCTTACACGTGAGTAAAAGAATCCTATTTGCGCCAATAGGAGCAGCAACTGTCCAAATCTGCATGCCAACATATTGTTTGTGGAACAGTTTGCTGAAGAATGTTTTTTTTGCTTGGCTTGATGTGCTACAAAATTCAAAAAATAACTCTGCTTTCACAAGCAGCATAAGCTTTTGCTTCATATAATAGCAAATCATACAAAATACCAATCTTTAAATACAACCAAGATTGTTTTTTCCTACAAAACTCATTGCCAGTTCTCTCTCATTTATGGTTTTCCTTCAATGTATTTATGGTTTCCCTTAAATACAGAGTTGTTGCTAAGCTAAAAAAAATAAAAAACCAACACACAACAGCACCATCGGCACACAAAAAAAATCCGAACCAACCTTGCCTGAAGGTGGGATGAATCCTGAGAATGTACTTATGCTCATGGAAATTTTACCATAAATTAATTATTGCAACCACAGCAGCCCACAAAGAAAAATTCCAGCAGAAACCTTCTCTTTCCCTAAACAGAAGAGAGGTAGGACCTGTCATTTTTAAGTTCTATCTTTCTCAATATTCATTCCTCCTTCTGAATATTTATTTCTTTCATACATTTTGCCGTGCCCTGCCCATCTTTTACGTCTAATAGCAGCGCTCCAGTTCCTAGAATTTGCTCATCAAAAACTTTTTTGGTGATACGAAGTTTAAAGAATTGTTTTCTATATTGCCTTGTTTCAGTTAAACCACAAACCTTTCTGAGCAGACATCCTGAAATCTAAACACTCTCTGCAATTAATTAAACTCATTTGAACTACTGTAATTGTTCTTTTCGGTATTGCATTTTCTACAATCACTTTTTTTTTTATCTTGCTCAAAACTAAAGGGGAAATAGGTTAACAAGTCAGAAATAACAGGAAATAACTACAGCAAGATGAATACCACTGTGTACAGAATTAACATAAATTGACTGAACAGGCACCTCCTTCAGGGAGAACAGCCCTAGGTGTGAGCTGTGAGAGGGAGCCCCTAAACTCACCCCCCAAGGCAAGGGACACACACCAGGGCAGATACAGCCAGGCCCCACTCCCTGTGACAGCTCCCAGAACCCAGTCAGCAGCACAGGGTGATAGGAGCCCAAAGACAGATACAGCAGCATGTTAAACATCTTTATGCATGCATTTAAGAGAACAGGTTCTCCGATTGAGCATCTCATTGATGGGTTATGCTTCTCCACATATGCAATAAATTTAAACAGTTGGAGGGGAAAACACCCACAAAAGAAAAATATCCAACTCACCGCTAAGACAAGAGCAGTCTTAGCTTTGCTATAAAGCTTTTTAACTTCATCACCAGTCCAAAACTTCAGATTCCTGCTATTTGCTTTTCCAAAAAACTCTTAGTGCTGTCAAACCCACAAGATTTGACCCAAGAACAAACAGGTACTAGAAACAAGTCAAACTCACCTTTCCTTGTGACCCGTATAACAAAATCTGAACTACACATGACTTTTATAACCATTTTTTTTCATCAATACATTATATTAGTTTCCTATAAAATCAACTTTGATTTTTATACGAATGCTACTGTTCATTGAATCTGCTGCATATTCTGACACTTATCACTGTATTTTAACTGATATTCTTTTATTTTATTCTTTACAAGTCTAAGGAATCACAAATAAAACTACTTTTATAGGAATCACTAGATTCAAAAGCAAATAGGGAGTGGAATGTTAAAAAAAGTAAAGAACATAAAACTTATGCTATAACAACTTATTACAGCAAAACAGTAATTTTTAGTAATAAATATGTTCATATATAGGTATATATCATAAATATATGTATATAATAATTACATATAATTATTTAATTAATAGCAAAACTTGAGAACATTTGTCCTTTTTAAATTTAAAATAAAAAGAAAGATTCAAAAAGAGTTAACTCTGGCTTTAATTTCTGAACATAAACTAAGAAGCTAACGTAATAGTTTGTAATGGCTCCCCAGACAGGACTCATGGCCTGCAAAAACAGGAAGAATTCCTCCTGTCAGCTCCAACCCCTCCCCCGCCACTGTAAACCACACCACTTTATAACCTGCAGGATTAAATCAAACACACAAATCACAGGTTTCCTCTGAAATGAAAGAGGTTAAAATGAAGAGGTAAGAGGTATGGCTTTTTCTGCTCTACAGCAGCTTGACACCACAAGCGAACCAAGTATAGATGTGGAGTTGTGATTGCATCCCTGTAAAAACACAAGCACTACAGATTATGTTTAGGGTATCGTTAATCTCTCACACCCACCAATTTCCTACTGACAGCTGGAGGTCAGCAGCAAAGTCCTGGTGCAAAAGTTCACTTAAAATCAGCAGGAACAGACAAGCTTTCAAAATAATGCCGAAAATTATGAAAACAGACCTAAGCAGTAAGTTTTCAAAAAAAGAACATGGTAACTTTTTAGCTTAGTAAAGACCAATAGCAAGTCTTCAGCACAAAAATAATGTTCAGAACTTCATCTCAAAAATATACAATTTAAGGACTCATGACCCACAGCCTCTTTAAACAAATTTCCTATTTCAATATTTTGGGTTGTTTAAAGTAGGAAATGGACACTTTGCAGGCTGGAGAAATTGAAATTGCTCTAAACTGCAAATCAGTAATTCTTTCTTGGAGCACATTACATGTTAAGAAAAATGGTTTTATGCAAATACTCAGAATTTGTTGCTCTTAAAAGGAAATAAAATAAACTCAGCATGTTCTATGATTTGAACACATGCCAAAGAAAGGGTATGAGAAAACTGGAAAGGGAGAGAAGCCAAAAAGAAAATATATCTACAGTAATACATTCCAGTTAAATTAGTACCAATAATTCTTACAGAATTTCCAGCTAGTGCAACACAAGATAACATCTATAGTTCAATTTTTTAAAACTCCTTTATGCTCTATTTTATATAGATTTTCTTTCACCATTTCCTCCCTCTTCCTTCTCTCCCAGTTTCTCTATGGTATCTACAGAGCAAAAACAAACACTGACCTACAGAGGAAAAAAAAACCTCTTAATTAAAGTGTGATTTAACCTCACAAGATTCCGTGAAGAGATAAAAAGATTCCAAAAAGCTTATTAGTATTATAGAATCACTGACTGAGAGATAGCAGAAGAAAAACAAATTAATCAAACCTCAGGAAAAGAAGTGAAGGATTTCCAGGGATTTTTTAAATTATTCACATTCCTGGTATAGAAGGTCTATCTAGTGTTAAATAAGGCCCCAAATAACAATTTCTTTGGACTGCTGATAGTAACACAGAACTGTTTTCAATCAGCTCAGTCAATCACAAAGAAAACACTCAGTTCTTTCTGGGCATGGGCTGCTTGGCCACTCTATCTGGAAGGCATGAGCACAGGGCACAAAAGCAAATACTTCTGAGCAAAACTGTTTTGGAGACTCTCAGCAGCAGCAGGTCATTGTTTCAATGTATTCTGCTGGCAATCACTACCACTCCAAAGCAAAATAGGACATTATGGACAGACAGGTTAATAAAAACTGGTTAATAAAAAGAGCGGGACAGGGCATGGAAAAAATTCAAAGTTGAAAATATGTACAGTATTCACTGGCCTTGGACATACACTCAGGGTATTTTGAGAGTGAGAAGGCAGGAAGGAGAAAAAATTTGTCATATAAGGTTACTCCTTCAGCTGACAGCTTAGAGCTGTCCCAGTCCCAGCGGAAATTCATCCAGTATTTGACCTGTTCTCCTCAACCTCTACCCTCCAGGCTTCTCAAGTTAAGAGCCCTTCAACCACACCCTACCTGCACATCCCAAACCCAGCTTATAGCAGCTCAGCAAGAAGCAGCTCCAGAGGCTTCCCAAGAAGCCCCTTGGAACAGCTGGCCTTCCCTCCCCAACTCATATTCTATGCCCAGTTTGAGACAGCCCATTCCACAACACAAGTTTTTTGATAAATTACTCAAATCATCAGTTATTTCATCTATTTCAAAAGACTTAAGCAGCCTGATACATGTTTTCTAGTCTGTCACACTAATAGCTATGGTAACATTTTCATGTTTAGAACTAATTTTCTCTTTAGACTCAATGCTTTAATGTTACATTTGGGATTGGATTACACAGTTTACAAAGCACCTGAAGCAATATGTAAAAAAAAATAAGCTAATTTGACAAATCAGTCCAACTCAAACAGGGAACTACTACAGCTTTTCACATGGTGTGACTAACTTCTAAATACCCTTGTATTCAGCAGCAGCAGACTAGCACTTCCAAGGGAAACAGTGTGTGGAGTTAGACTCGTCAACATACAGTGACATTTGCTTTTTTTCCTCCCCTTTAGACCCTCTAATGACAGCCTATCAAGTCATATTAAAAACAGGCTTTAAATCTATTCATTTAATCATTCAGAAGACAGACAAATGCTATTAAGAGTGTGCCTACATCCATAATTGGGGTCCCAAAAGGGGTCCCAAGGAACATCAGTGTCAGAAATCAATGTGAACCTTCTCTAGAAAGGGAGGCAAACCATACTAAAAGTTTGACTGACTGTCATTTCAACACATCCCCTCTGACTGAGAAGCCAGTTTCTGGCAGGATATCAGTACTGGAGGATGAACTGTGCCAGATACTATGGACAGACGTTAATGAGGTATTTCACCTACCAAAGACAGAAATAAGCTATTGCCAAGTCCAGTTTGAACCTATTATTTTATGGCAATAAGCTCAACATCTAAATTGCCAGTGGCTGATATTAGAACACTTATGTTAGTTCCTCAGTCTATTGCTCATGAGGAATGAATAACACTGAACAGCTTAAAAGGAAAAACATAGCACTGAAGCAGCAAGATGGAGCCCATATAAATTCCTTCCCATAGACCAAATTATGCTGTACTACCAGGCAGTCCCTACTGTTTCAGTCTTTCACCAAAGCTGGAGCAGTCTGGATTGTGATGACAGGTACTGGCCCAAATTCATGAGACCTGTTTGTTTCTGCTTCTTAGACATTCTTTAGGAGAAGGTTTTAACAGTATACATTTATCAAAAAATATTCAACCTGGGGTGGAGGCCATCAGATTACAAGAAACACTAGGACATACAGTGTTTTATTTCCTCACCAAAGGAAATAAAAACATGCCATTTTCTGTCCCTGGATGTGGAGGGGAAAGGGCAGGAAAGGGAATTAAGATGTCTGACCTAAGAATACTGCTGTAATCTTTGCCACAGAAAAGCCATGCATGATTAAATATAGCAAATCATCACCGTTCTAAGTCCCTACCTTCACACTTTTCCTGCTGCAGGAGCTAACAACGACCTTAGTTCCTTGGGAACAATAAGTCTCCAAAAAAGAGTCCCTTCATTTACAGAGGGTTTGTAAGTGTGGCTCGCATGAAACAAATACTTAAGCTGCTCTCAACTGTAGTGACTTAAAAACAATATCCTCCAAGCAGACCTGAGGAACACAGCATCAAAATGTTCCGTCAAAGACTTGCAGCCACTGCACCAGAGGCATGCTAGGCATGGATGTTATCTTGCCAGGTAAATGTCAGCACTCAAGCCAGCTCACCTAAGCAGCATCTGAAGTTTATTCTATACTAGCAGAGTATGTATTATTCCCCCTCTGGGAGCTGCATGTTACACACAAGCATTCAGATAGAGAAGATGTATTAAGTGTTTGCTTAAGCCAAGGAAGTCCAAATGAGTGTGTCCTGGATGCTAGTGTTGAGCAGACAGGACAGAGTAATTAATCCACTGGTTGTGCCATTCGAATCCAAGTCAGATTTGCAGAATAATCCAATGTCCAGCAGCAGTCTGAATTTCAATATTTTATCTGTCAGCATTTCAACAGGACTGTAAGTTTTACAAGGGGTTTTAGTGGGTTTTTTATGGCTAATGAGGAAAAACAGAATACAAAATTATACTAATATGCAGATGACTAAATAATTTTTACTTAAGTTTACAGCCTACGAAGCGAACATTTCAGAAACAGATTTGCCAAAAGTAGTCCTTGAAATAATTTTTAAAAATTAAACTTTAACTACAATCAAGTCTCAATTATTCATGGAGCCGTGCAGGAAGAGAGGAAGGTATCTGCACAATTACCTGGGATCTATCAGAGCTTGCTGCTTGACCTTAGCACTGCCCTTTGCTCACCCAGGCTGGCCCCACATGGACTGACAGAATAGGCCAGAGTTTAATGGGTGCTGCCTGAGATGCCTTTACATTCATGAAGCAGCGACATGGCTGCTGCTGTGCCTAAGCGGGTAGATCCTTCTGAAACTCAGAGAACTGGAGACCAGTGAGCAATTGCAACCAAATAGTTCTGCAAGATCCATCTCAGCCCTGATTCTAACAACATAGCAAGAAAATAAACCCAGTCTCTACAGACTCAACCAGATGCTGCAACACATTCTGCAGCATCTCCAGAATCACAGGTATATATTTCACACGGGATCTTCCAATATTCTTACTCTGTCTGCCTGTGTTATCCAAGAAAACGGACTGTCAACTATAAAGCTGTAGCTCCTCTCCTGCTCTTCATCTTGTGCAAGACTTCAGTTACCACATGAGAAAGCTGAACCAAATTTTTCCAGCACTCAAATGCTGCAGCCTGAGTCTTAAACTTGGTTGCTGAATACTTTCACAGACACAGTAGAGTTTTTCAGAATCCTGATTAGTTTATAACCTGGACTGACTGACTACAGATGTATGGAACTGTAGTCACTGATTCCCAATAAACCTTCTTACTCTGTATACAAGAACAGAATTCTCCTTGCCAAACTTCTGCCATCTCAAGCAGATGAAATCTAGTTTAAGACAGTTATCTAGACTAACTCAGACACAGAATGGTGATTCACACAACTGATTGGAAAGAAATTACTGGTATGGAATAGAAACACACATTTCAGACAGTTAGGAAAGCCCAAGTGTTGACTGTAACCACTTCTTTTATCCAGAAGTATAAGGACTATACCAGCATCTTATGTGCATACGCAGAATCACAAGGAGTAAAGGGCAGCAATGAAGGATAGACTTACTACGGAATAATAAAGAACACCATATAAGAGAGATCTTTCTCCCATAATAAATCAAGTGGTTTCCACAGTTCATTTAAATGAAGCAAATTTTACTCTGCAGCTACTTTTACAAATGGAAATGACAGTTTATACCTTGCCAGTCACACAACATCTTTCTATAATCCACAGAGGACATCCTTATCCTTCACACAGGACAGCTTCACAATATGGCTACAATTTAAATGAGTCTTCCCTTCATCCACTAGATGGATGACCTGGTCACAGAACCACATCAAATAAGTTAAACAGGACTTTCTTTGTAAATCCATGTTAACTGTGCCTGGTGACCATGCTGCTCCTTTAAATGCCTTTCAGTATTACCCAAAGTAATCTTCAGAATGTTTCCAGGAAGCGAGGTTGGACCAACAGGTCTGTAGCTGACGGGGTCTTCCCTCAGACCCTTCCTGTACACACAGTTACACTGAGAGAGATCTTGTTGCAACACCAACATCCCATGAACATCCAGCTGATACAGCTGGTTCCTTACAATTTCAGAGTATGCAAATGGATTGTACTGACCATGTGGTCCGCCAAATCAAAGAACTGAGCAGCCCAAGGCCTATTAGTGCTATTAAAGATGGAAGCAAAAACAGCCTCTGCTCTTTCTACATCTGTTTTAGTCAGGTGACCACCTTCAACAAGTATCAATGTGTTTTCTTTAGACTTCCCCTTACTATTAATCTACTTTTAAAAGCCCTTCCCTAGTGTCACATACAGCACTGACCACTTTCAACTCTAATTGAGTTTTTGGCCATTCAAATCTTCTGCATATGCAAACCACAGCTCTGTACTCTTCCTGTGATGCCTGACCTCATTTCCAGAGATCACACAGTTGCTTTTTCCCCTTGAGCTCCACAAGGAGTTTGCTGTTCAGCCAAACTGGTCTTCTGGCCCACTTGCTTGACTTAGAACACACTGGAATGGCCTGCTCCTGTGCTTAGAAAAGGCAGCTCTTTAAAACTGACTTTAGTAATATTGAATTAACTGAACAATCAAAAAAAACTCCAGAAACTGTTTCTAGGATTAACACGTGATGCAATACTAGCAACGCTAACAGAAAACTCTCTTAATACATTGACGAAGTTACGACTGCCAGGGATATACCTTAGAGTATCAATCCTTCTAGTGTAAAACACCAGTTTATTGCAGGTTTTTCCATGAAAAATACTCCCAAGAGCTGCCTATCCTGAGCCACCTGCCATTCACAAGTTGCCACCATCACAGCATCTTCTAGATTGACTCCTGCACTCCCAGCCTTGAATGATCAGCTTTCCCTTCTTCTGATAACTGTTAATGCAATCTGTTTTCATGGAAGGTGTCCCTGCCCACGGCAGGGGTGTTGGAACAAACAAATTTTTAGGTCCCTTCCAATCCAAAACATTTTAAGAGATGGTTCTACAACTACAACACAGTAGCAGCTCTCAAAGCATGCAGCAAAACATGGTCAAATGTTTATGCACTGTTACTATAAAAACATAAATCCTCAAACACTTGCTCTCACCAAGGCAGTTGCTGAAGTACAGTGGAATGTAACATATTTTGGTTTAGAAACAAAAAGCTTTCCCAGTAACTTCTACAGCCTGGCTCTGTATTTCACAGCAATAATCATTCTATAGGAGTTCCAAAATAATTTGTTACCCAGCTAGCTCTCCTCACCATATTACACCACAAAATACTCATGTCAGTGATCCAAATTCGTGAGTTTTTTCCCTACAATGCACAGAATATGCAAAAAAAATCATCCCACAATATAGCTTGCCTTCTCAATTTCTTAACTGTAGCAAGAACGACTAAAGCTTGCAAAAATACTTGCTGCGTTAAAAAAAGTTTGTTCACTTGTTTTGATTACTCACCCCACCACGCTGGTGATTTATCTGTTTCCCTAAAATATAATGTCAAACTGAATAACCATAAAACATTTTTGAGAAAGGAAATTGACACCTCAAGTCTAAATATACTACACTACTAGAAAGAAATATATACCAACAAATTTGGTTTTGAATGAACTAACTTACAAAATTGATGTATTTCTTTACAGTTTATACTTTTTACCATTATTGTGCTGCCATATTCCTCCTTTATAATGTGTTTAGACTAATGGTATTTACAGCAAGCAAATAACCCTAACAGCACTGAATGTTTAATCAGAACAAACATACAGTCTAAAAATTCCACACTGTTCTCACACAAATGTTTCTGTCACTTTTCCAAGCAATGCACAGTAATACTTTTGTTTCCAAGAACACTAAATATATGTGTATATATATAGATGTCCTCTATAACATGCACTGTTGCACTGTTTCACTTTTTAAATGCATGTGCTTTAAATATTTTTTTCTAACAGTCCAATACACTGAATTTTTTTTTTGAAAAACACCCAAAGTTTTAAACCAAAAACATATTACAAATAGTTGCCCAGAGCAAGATTTTACAACTAAATTATAAAAGCCCTAAATCTCAAGTTTTATAATACCATCAGTGACAGAGTCATAACTGTAGCAACGAGACAGGCGCCACTATAATGTTAACAGCCAGCATGTAAACATTAATGCAGCCTAAGGGGGGAGCAGGGGTAACCCCAAAAGTGTTCCTTCACAACTGACACAGAAATTTTAGGTGGCTGCAGTCAAACTTCCCCTGGCTTAATTAGTTACAAAAGGCAGGGGAAAAAAAAAGAAACAGTCAGGCAGCAGGACAATTAGTTTCATTAAAACTGGAATTGTGTCCCCTCCTAAAGCTTTACGGTTCTTGAAATTCATTAATACACTATTTCTTAAGCAAGAGTCCCATAAAATGAAGTTTGCCATTCAGCTACTAGCAAAACACAACTTAAGCGGTTTTGAAACATCAGCACATTTACAAAACACTTAAGAGAAAACAATTTTTACCTAGAAAGTAATCACAGAGGTCTTAAATACAGGCTCTCCACCAAGCTATGAGACTTCTTTGTCTTAGAAATCAGGAAGGTATAACTGATCTAATCAGATTTCCAGTAACAGGCTGGCTTCAGCCAAGCCTCAAATCACATTTCAACAGCTTGATTCACGATAATTTTAACAAGTATATTCAGTTACTTCCTTGCTTTCTAATAGTCTCAGTACTTCTAGAACAAGGCAGTGCCATGTCTTTCAGCCCAAGCCAGATATCTCCTCCTTACTGTATGTTCAGTTCTTGGTGATAACATTTAATAAATGCTGAAAGAAACAACAGGAGACTGTAACTTGGAATTACAAACACAAGCCAAAGGACGTAAGCAAAATATTTTTTTTCAAAATTATAAGTAAAATTGCTTCTTATCACCAGCTGTAAACAACACCTGTAGGAGCTAACAAGGATTGTATGGCTAAACAACTCCATACAACGGTTAATAAAAAGAATGCAATGATTTCCTATGGAAGTTCAATGAAATTAATGGAACTGAGTCATCTCTCTATATTTGAGGAGACATTAACACAACTTTTAATGTCTAACACTACAAAACTGAATTCTGTGACAAGACAATTGCACATTTTCCTTTAACAGGAGACATAAAACAGGTGAAACTGCAAAGAACTTTAAGTATAATCATGCAAGTGCACATATTAGAAGCTTACTTACTGTCATACAGCCATAGCTATTATGACTATATATATATATATATATATATAGAATGACTAAAATATTGGCAATTAAAACAAATCAGAGACAGTAAAGACACTTCTTCCTAATTCTAACAGGCAATCCACAAAGCTTGAGACCACCAGAAAAACAGAAAAATTCTGAGTTCCTCCTACTGGAGAAAGGGGGGCAAAAGGCATAAAATATGTGTATGCAATGTGCATATTCATAATCTCCATGGTTGTGTACCCACATCCAATTCTTATCCAAGAAATAATTTTTATCAAAACATTACTTAATCATAATAATGCGACCAGTTCTCTTCTGATAATCTCACAGAACATTCATGGATACATATACAAAAAAGTTAAGAACTGTTTTTATTCCTTGGCCCTTTCCATAGATCCTGATAAACTAGTTTTCATAGACAGGACAACCATATTTTATATTCACCGAAAAGAACACACATGGATATATTAGTGTGTCATTTATATCTTTATGGAGCTGTAGGAGCATAATACAGTGCAGATCACTTCATGAGTCTGCTTGAAGTTTCTATGCAATGTCACCTCCCCTCTTCATTGCCAGTGTCATGCAAATCTGTAATTACATATTACACAGACAGAAACTACAATCAAACTAATTCTGTAACACATTAGAAAACATAATTCTCCTCAAGATTATAATGCACCTAGCCAAGCTATCCATCTCTTTTTCCCATTCTTCCATAAGAACTACACAGCACACGACTGGCACACATGAACAGCAACACTTGGAAGAAAATCTGATTTATAAGCCTGCTGTTCCCAAGTTCAGGACTGACAGGGATGCCGTGCAAGCAAATGCCAGTGAGGTACTTAAAATAGGGTATCCACTTGGGAAGAGATTAAGTGATTAAATTCAATGTTGCTGCCAGCTGCTAGTAGCAATTTGAAGGGCTAAAGAAATGTTTATGAACTCAAATCAGGACTTTTTCCCACCTCCCAGATTTTTCACTACAGTTTGTTCTAAGCTGCCCAGCAGATAACTGAAAATGCCCCTGTCTCCATGTGAAACGTCAGTTTCCTAGGGGACTATGAGTCTATTAAAATTTGATTTTGCCTGTAACAGAAGCTAACAGGCACAAAGATGTGAAATCAGAAAGTCATATTTCACTGTCAGCAGCAGCATTTTGCACATTATCCATAGTTGCCATCTGAGAACATACCACACAACTTCGTATTTTAAAAAAACCTTAACTTTCAAATACTTTCTGACATCCTTTAACAATTTTTTTTCATTAAGAACAATGACCCCCCATTTTCATACACACTGTTCTCCAATACCAACACTTCCTTCTCTGTTTTAACTGACCCAACGTAATGTGAATTTTTAGGCAAAATATCTTAGGTCACACATCATGGATTCTGATAGAAAGGGGAATAACCTTCCAGGAAATAAATATTCCAGCATCATTCATTGCATGCATGCTGTACCAACCTACTTTCGTGATTTCCACATACCTTTATTTCAAGTTCCATTTCTTTCAAATTTCAGATGCTAAATGTTCCTGTTAACATGTCAGAACTTTCATACATTGCCACTAAGAAGTCTAGAAAAACCCATTTAATATAAAAATTTTTTGCCTACTCTTTTTGTTACCCTTAACAAATGTAGCTTTGCAACTTTCTTATAGTTGTTTTGCTGTTATTAAAAAAAACATTGTAAGGCTTTGGCCTCATAAGCACTTTCAACTCTCCACTCACAAATACTATGAAAGCTACAAGAAGTTCACAGATTGACAACCAGCCTGATTTCTTCCTCTTTAATGTTATCTAGAAATATTAGGAGGCTGGCACGGAAAAGCCTCATATTGTAACAAGTCTGCAGGAAAAGTTAAGCCAGTGTTGTCACCGACCAAAGGGAGAAAATGCATTTGCTCTCACCCCAAAATGAAACTGATGCCAAAGGCAGTGCCGGTGTCTAAGTAACTAGACAAAGTTCTACTAAAATGTATCCAACTTCTTACAAAGTAATTACAGTAAGATGAAAATCAGTCAGCTCGAGAGAACATTAAAAAGATAATTAACTTATTTGGTAACTTGATTTCAATTATTTTCTCTATAGTTACATTAAAGAAAGTGATTTAGAAGTGCTCCCACATTTCCAGCAGCTCTTACACATCCTGAATCTTCAAAAACAATGGCTAATGCATTCTCTTAAAAGGACAGAACTTTGACACACATAATACTTGGCATGGGATTTGCTTACTCCACAGCTGAAGTTCAGGAATGGAACCTGACAATGAGTCAACAACAACATAACAACATATATTTGCCATTATTTTTAAATGACTGCTTAAGGAAGTTTCAGATATTCACAGTAATCAAAAGTGCATTCACACCACCTCTAATACCTCCTTCATCATCTTTTTTAAAAGAGTAATACCTTACTTTACCCTTCTTCACCTTTCTCTTCTTTAAATTAAACCTACTAACTAAATGAATAAAGCATCTCACCATAGTAAATTAAGAAAGCATTATAACTGCCACTATTTATACAAGATACCAACTTAAGATGCATTTCAAACAAAAAAACTTTACAAGCCAGGATTTCACCTGCCATCTTCCTGCGGCCACACTACAAATGGCAGCTTTGGGCTATGCCTGGATTACTCAGTGATTTCTTCCCCTGCCTTCAGACTTCCATAATGAACTTATAGCTGAACTTCAGCAACTCTCCTTAAGTGAAAGGTTTTGCATTCTGTACCATTACATTTCATCCAATTTGAATTATTTCAGCTCATCCACAGTTTTCTTCACAATATCTATAACTCCTCTATCTTAACTAATGTCATGTTGTTAACTCAAGCCATCAGCATTCTCCCTGTCTGTGACTAATTGCAAACATTGCTCAAATTACATTTTAAAAAACAAACAAGAGCAAAACCATATTTTCATTAGGAAGCCCTAAGCAACCAAGCTTAATCAGGCAATCGTGAGCAATGCAATGGCACATTCAACAAGACAAACAAACCACAAAAATGAAACGGAATGAGTGTGTTTTCACTGTAGCTTTCTAGATTTAAAGTCAAGGTTGCAAAAGACAACATTTCAAACGAACTATATTTCTAGCACTCTGAAACAAAACCACTTATTTGTCAAATGTCAATCATCAAATGACCAAAATAGGAAACATTACTGTATTAAGCTGAAAATCCATTAATACAAACCCTACCTGCTTTTCCTTTCGATGAGAATAGCCATGTAAGAAGCAGGTAAAGCTGCACCAAAGCCAGGGGACCAGAAGTAGAATTTTCCAAGTATCTTCCTGAAAAGTAATTTGTACATGTATTACATGCAAATGGAACATGAACCAGACCATATTTTATCTGTATTGTAAAATCACAAATGATTTATTAATTTTGTCTTCTTACATTAATCTGTACTACTAAACACTAATCATTATAATTTTACAGTTGGATAATTATCAAGAGGAGTTCCCAAAGTGCTTCACAAACATTAAATACCTGAAACACTTCAATAATGTAATTATTTCATTTAAATGGCTACTTTTCTTCCAGGAAAGCAGAGTTTTCAAGACATATTTTTTGAAAATATGTAGATACTAATTACAGAAAAATCTTCTAAAAGATCTTACAGCCACTCATCTCTTTGCTACTTGTCCAAATACATCTTCAGGAAGATCTGCCTTGTGGAATATAGCGATGCAATCAGGTGAGACAGAAATCAAATCAAATAATTATAATATATGCCACACTCCACAGAGACAACCCACTGATGCTAAAAACTGGAAAATGGAAAATGCACATTTACAGTAAGCCAAGGAATCAGTCTATACATTACAACTGGAAGCAACAGTGAATTCCCAGTCAAGTTAAGTTAAGCCAAGAAAGCTCTCATTTTTTGCAGCTACATCTGGATTTCTTTTAGAGTCCACATAATTTCAACTATCAAAATTCTTTCAACAAAAAGTTGAAAAAAAAAAGGAGTTACACAACTGACAATACCTCAGAAAATCTTTCTATAAATTAGTCACAATTAAAGGAAGAAAGCCAAACTGCATATCAGACACAGCGTCACCCACCATGTTTCATCTGTTCAGGAGACCTGCACCTTCAAATTTATTCAGGCTGATCACAAAGGCAAGTAAGAGTCAGAGAGTCATGACATTTTGGTAACATGATAATAAACATACTTCAGTTATACCAATGCTGCTCAGCTGACAAGTACTATCAGTGGGAAAACAAAGCATTACAATGGAGTCCACCATTCTAAAAACAAAGCAAACAAAATAAACAAACAAAATGGCAAACACAGACTGGAAGAGGACATTTTCTTAGATAAAATTTCATGCTGACAATACAGAAGAGAGAACAAAGATAATTAATCAACACCATCTGATTAGCTCACTTTCATTCTCACCGTCAAAGGCATGAGCAGCCTCATTTCATACTTCTGCAAAAATAACATGACCAGTGAGCAATGCCAGCTTATGTTCGTAAGTGAAAAGAGAGACAGTGTATCAGCAGCAAGTGATGTAATGGCAATTACACACACTGCTCATTCCCACGGCTGCAAAAGGATAATTTCTCAGGATGACAATGCCAAATGCTGCAGGAGCTAAAGTTCATTATTATGACTCTCTTGGAAAGTAATTACTGTATGAAGTTTCAGAGAAGTCATTTTAAGCATCTTAATAAGTATGAACACATCTTACCAGACACACCTGTTAAGTAACAGAACAAATGCCTCTTCTGTGGGAAAGAAACAGTAATTTGTTCTTTTGGCATGGTTTAGAATCCTTATACAAATGCTTGCATGTTTGGTTTGACAAGATTTTGGAAACAACAGTAACACACTTTAAATAATAAAGTCTAGGGGAAATAAAAATGTACGGTCACTAACTGAAACATTTAAACGTCTCCTAAAGTAAATGAGTATTAGATTTTGTTATTATTTGCATGGTTATTTTCACATGTTCTATGAATAGAAATTGGAATAAGGAGATCTTTCACATCATGCATCTAATTCCTCAGTGTACAAGCTATACATGGATAAAATTAATTACTCTAGTTGCTGTACTAACAGAACCATGTCTTCATGAGCTTTTACATGTAATTAAACCACAAACCTAAAAATCACACCTTTCATTTAACAGATGCAATGCCTGTCAACACAAGAACCCAGCACTTCCGTCTGAAGCCCAGACAGATGTAGTCTTCTGGATGTGACCAGCAGAAGAGATTACAACCCCCAGCTGGACTGTCACATATCTGTAACAGAGATCATCACCCTCACTGCTTTGCCAACAGAGCAGCCTGTCCACAGACCCTAATTCACCACACAAAAAATATAAGAGCTAAAAAAAATTCAGTCAAGTTAGCTTGGCAAACCCTTCTAAAACAAGAACATCTATCCACTGCCTGAGTCATATTGCTGACATTGAATTTAGATATTTTTGAAATTTTACCCACCTGTGAAATGATGGAAGTATTAAACAATGACTGAAATTATTTTAATTCCACATTCTTGCCTAAAGTTTAACATCCTTGACAGTTTCTGCATCAGTTTCAATTACGGTAGTTTTTCCTAGCTGAAATGAAGTAACTACCATATATATGAGTTAACATGGCCAGCTATAAACCCTTTAATCCACTGCTTTGGTCTAGAACTCCAGGAGGGTAAAAGCAATCAACTGCATGGGCAGGACAATTCTGCTTCTGAGTTACTGCTGCTGCTATAATATACCTTTCAACCGAAAAAAGATACAAACACTGCAGCATATATCCTACTGCACAAATCTCACATCCTATTTCTCATCACTGTCTCGAACCAGACAGAGACCATCTAGGTCTTCACAGTCTCGGACAATCTCTTTCCATGGTTGCAAATCAAGTCCAGAAATACTCAGGCCAGTTATGCAGAAGCAGAGGTACTGGTATTTCTTTGATGGTTTAAAATGTACAATACCAAATCACATTCTGGCCTGGATAATCACATACCATTATTCTTGATCTCGGAGGCTACTGAAGGAAGTACACTGTATCACAAAGCAATAAATTCAAATAATACAACTTCAATCAAAACATTAAAAAACCAAAAATATTTTAAAAGACACAAATTGGTTAAAAATAAAGGCATGAAGTCTCACATTTGCATCCTCCATCAACCACCCAAGAGCAGGTGAGAGAAGCAAGCTTGGCTCAAGCTGCAAGACAAGTATATCAAATACAAGATATTAAGTACATTTCAACTGAATGACTTTTCAACATCATGATCTTAGGAGAAACTCTTTAAAAGGCATACAGCACTCATGTAAAGGTGTCATGTATTCATTCAGCTTCCTGGTGTGCTCTCATTTTTTCTCCAAACAATTGACTCAGCTCCTTGACCATATTCAAGTGCTGAAGTGACTTGTTCAAATACCTACCCACGATGATCTTCAAACACCTTCCTGATTCATCACAGCTGGTTTAAAGCCCATCCCTGAGTAAGGACAGAGCTGCTTTTTCCCTTCCCAATGCTTTACTTTGCACTTTTCTCTATCAAATTTCCTAAGTGATTTTAATCAACAGATCTTTCTGAAATGGATGGGAGTCAGTTTTACACTTCTGTACCCTAAATAATCTCATATAATCTCTCACACTAGTCTTCAGCCTCTTTTCCAGATTCCTTAGGTATACCCAAAACAAAGGACATAACAGGAACTTCATTGGCAATTTGTTTTCACAGTAGAAAGAGATTATTTATGCCTTGTTTTGCTTTATAAATATTAACTACTTGCTAATCATTTACTAATTCCTGGAAGACAGAGGACCTTTCTTCTTGAAGAGTCTTAGCAAGCACTCTTGTCAAAGGCACTTGGGAATTCATGTAAAAGCACCAAGTGGATCATCACCAGGTATTTACTCATTCTTCAAAGTATACATTTCTTCTCTGATAATCATGTTATACATTGTTCTCTGAAATGTCATTTAATAACTCTTACATATCCTAGTCACTTAATTGCTAAGGCTCTGAATATCATTTTGGACAGAAAAGCTCCAAAATTCTCATTATAACTGGACATTCATGTACTTCAACAGGCACCATTCCCATGGCTGCCTTAAATGCTTGTTTTGCCTCTATTAGTGATTTCAGTTCACCAGTTTCAATCAGCACTCTAGCCAACAACTTTTTAGTTGCAAGTCCTGCAACTGTAGGTGGTGGGCAGCGTGCAGAGACTCTGCCAGCAAGGATTCTGCTGCAGCTGTTTATTTCACATGGGCATCTCTTTGCAAGAGAAAAAGCATGTACACCTCCCAAGATGCTGGCTGGATACTGTGCAGCACAGCTTAAGCACTCACATGTATCCCTTGTCACGTTTAATCATTGGAATTGTCCTTTGCGTGGTTCTGACCTAGGAAAACCCAAACAACGCTTCAAGGAGACTTGGAGGGCACCTGGACTAGGCAGCATTTCCATTACCCAGTCTGCATCTGGCCATGCTGTTCTGGAGTTTGGAACAGCTTTTGACAGCTGTGCTCCACATAGGTGAAAGTGATGCTGGCACTCTTCCTTGATGATGCAAGGGAAAAACGAACAGGCTTCAGAGCAAGACACTTGTCCCTTACCTAGTTCAGTAACTAAGAACAGGCACAGATCTGCTAGATGGTTAATATCCTCTGTAACAGGAACTGCTGAAAACCATAAAACTTAAAATCGTATCAGCTTTATTTAGAGAACAACATTTAACTACAGCACTGGAGTAAAGCACTGCAGATTTACAGGCAAATACATGGCAGAATAAGGAAGGGCATCTATAGTTCAGTGGAATATTGATAAATCAATATTAATACAACCTAGATAGCTAGAAAACATCATCTTCTTTAGAGCTCATTACTTATAGATTCACTTTGAACTTTGAAAATTATTTACTTGAAAAGCATTCCATGGCTGCTCAGCCAGTTCCTCTTCTTTTCTGCCTTCTCCTTCAGCTTTGAATGAAAGTTTAGAGGCCTCTAAATAGATTTAGAAGTAGGGCATAACGGGTTTATCTTTCAGAGGGGCTGTCGAGTGTGCTGTCAGTTAACTTTCAAACATTCATAGCTACTGTAGGCTTTACTTGTCTATGTGTAATATCTCTTACAATAAATGCATAATCATATAATTAAACAGCAACTTTTAAATTTTAACTATCCTGACAGTTACTAGAAATATATGCTGGAAACAAAATACAGAAGTGCCCTTTATGCTCATTTTTCAGAGCAAGTCTCTATCTTACAGAATCTCAGAAGCTGTGCTGAGATTTCCTTCATTTATGACCATAAAGAAAGTACAAGTTTGGATGGTTGGATAAAGTTCAGGATAATTAAAAGTTATCACGGCCTCTGCATTAGGCAAATAGAAACCTATATCAAATTACATCAATAATTTCTAGGAAAGAGAGAGTAGGCCTTTTTAATTCCCCCTAGAATCTATTTGAATTTCCTGCAACAATGTATTTTGAATCAGTAAAACAGAGAAAAAGAAGCAAAGTGGATACCTTGACTTGTTTACTTAATTAAAAGATCATAAAAATGAGAATAAAATAATTTTTAAAAAGTAAAGTTTAATATTCAAACAGTAAGACGAGAAATCAAGATGATTGCTGTAGTTTTTCTTACTCCAAAACATTACAAACAAGCTTATTACAAAAAGAGACAAATTATTATACAAATTGTAAAGCTGCGCAAGAAGTAGGTTTATTATATTTCATTTTTAGGATAGTATACCAACCTTAGAATGCAAAAGCAAGCAATATACAAGGTCCCATTTGCTGTCAGAAAGGAAGTTGACTGCAAGATCTCAGGTAGCAGTTTGTACAAATAATAGTCCAGTTTTCGTTTCCTGAGAATAGCTGCAATCTGAGGGAGAAGGGAAGAAAAAAAATGGGGGACGAACTTTAATTCGGTTAGGCACTTTTTTGCACATCGTAAAGAAAAATAAAAAGAAAAATGGAAAATGAGACATGCCCACTTAAGTAGTAAAACAAAGCCTCTTAAACTTTATGATCAATACCACCAAGATTTCCTTTGAACTTGTTCCAGCCGTTACAATATTTATACCAGGAAATACATCAAGTAATCTGAAATGGGAAGTGTAAGAGGAATTTTATTACCTTGTTACTGTTGGCCATAATTGTCAGAAACACTGTCTGCCAGATATCAAAACTTTTAAGATGTGACAGATTTACAGAGTTTTGTCTTCAAGACAATTGGACAATCACATAATTACGGTCAGAGTATCACTAAATTAATCCAAAAAAAGGCCTTATGCAGTGTCTATGAAGTGGTGATGTATTTTTAAAGATTTTCTACTCCAACCAAATTACTGCAAGTCCTCAAAAAATGTTCACCATCTGCTGGAAGAACAATACATTCCTGACATAGTTTATAGAATTGGTATATTATCTAAACAACTGCCTATTTCAGAAAAGAGTCTCAATCTAAAAAATAAGCATTCTTTTTGGTCAGTTTAATGTATGTCCTGTGCATTACAAAGAATAGCTTACTTAATGACTCAAACACTAAAGGTCCTCAAACTTTTTTTTGTCTACAGAAATTCTGCAAGTAGCTAATGGGAAGATGTAGAAAACAAGGCTTGTCTCAGAGGTACCCAGGGCTAAGACAAGAGGCAACAGACAACCTGAAGTATGGGAAACTCTGCTTAGACCTAACAAGAAAAATATTCATTTGAGGGTGGCTGAACATTGGAGCAGGTTGTCCAAAATGATTGTGGACTCTCCATCACTGGAGACTCTTGAAACTTAACGAGGAAAGTCCTTGAGCAATCTCAGGGCCTCCCAAGGTCCCTTCAGCCTTTGTGCTCCTATGACTCCATGAAAGCATATTTTGAGTGCACCATGAGACAAATTCTATTCGTTTTTCATTCTAATAGCATTATTATCTTTATCTGCACTGATCACCCTGCAAGTCTCAAAACTGGCAGGAGTTTTTGGTCAATGCTTAGAGAAGTTCCAAAGAGAGCAAGCTTCATATTGCTGGTGCTGATGAGAAAAAGAAAGACATCCTGTCAAACCCATATTGCCAACACCTCTCAAAGTCTTGTATGTGAGAGGGAGCTATTCTGCTGAAACACTGTCCACTGAATAGCAAGTAGATGTTTTAGAATCAGAGATGGGATGAGGATTCTGCTAAAACTAACCAGGGAAAGTTGTGCCAAAATCTTTTTCCAAAATGAAGCTTGAATTAAGGATTAAGAAGAAATCCATGCATGAATGGACCTCTAAAAACAGATTTACACATTACTTCATCAAGTGTCAAGACTGTTTTAAGCATAATGGATTAGGCAATAATGCAATCCAGATAATCTTTCTGTTGAAGGAAAGTCTTAACGTAGTCTAAACGCTGGATAACTAGTTGCTACCCACTCAGCTATTTCTAGCATACTGTAGGAAGGACATGAACACTGGGACAAAAGAACAATTTTTTTTGTTTTAAGAACACAGCCCTTATACCTAAATGTGAAGCCTTGCCCCCTCAGACCAAAGTGCCAGAAGTGCAACACAAAAAAATTGGTATCTTACAAATTAATGTCAAATCAAAGTAAAAAATTTATTTCTGTAATGTCTCCAGCAAGTTTTAGATTCTGCTTTCCCTTTCCTGTACAAGCCTAATCCCAATTGAAGAACAGAAAAGAACCAGAAACAATAACACACAAACCATTCCACAGAAAATTGCTCACACAAATTGAAAGAGATATATGTGCGAGAGCAATAGCACTTCATGTAAAAAAAAAAAAAAAAAAAAGCTTATAGAAGCTTATAATTTTCTAACTGCTTTATAGACATCAATGAAGCTAAATGTTGTGCAGAGCTAAAAGCAGGAAAGAGTAGACAATAGAGCTCCTCTCCGCTACCACCAGTGCTGTGATTACATGGAAAAAATACCAGGTATTTCTGGATACCCTTTTGCTGTCCCTATCAGGTCCATACATTTCAGAAAAGTATTATTAAAGTGCAGAAAGATTATGAAATCTGATGTCAGAATGCAGCAGTTCCTAGCTGCTGGGATATACTTCACTCAAGTCAGCTGGGAGGACTTTATGATGAAAGCCAAATTCTTATAACAAATGCACTGCTCAAGGCTTAGCAGTGGATGCCAGTAACAGAAAGAATGGAAAGAGGAGGAATCAGAACATCCAGCAGGTACTTTCTCGGCAAAATAATCATCTCCATAAGATCCTAACAGATGCATTATTGAAAAAACCTAATCAGTATTAATAAAGAAACGTATAGAAAAAAATATTTTCTAGCATTAAATATAGAATTCACACAACTGCATTTTGACTCTTCAACACAAAAAATGTAATTATAAAAAAATCAGTCCACCAGTTTAAGGATACCTCAGTTTGTGGAATATCACTATACAAGCCCTTTTTCTTTTTTTAACCTAGTCTTTATATACAAATGTTAAGCCCCACAGAACTAAAAAAAAAATCATAATTTATTTATTCTGTCCTAACCATGGCAAGAACATATGCAATTCCAACACCATCCCTAAACTACAGCTACATAGTCTACTGGAAGATTTGAGCTAGGCTATTGGTGTTGCAGTGGAAAAGAAACACGAGACTCAAACCCAAGCTTTGCCATGATCTGAGGCACCAGCCAGGCCTGATTATTTTCATGATGTGTCATGTAACGCCTACAAGCATTCATCATCCAACCACAGTAACCTCAGCTTCACCTCCAGTATCCTCAATCCTCATCTATATCCCTGAACTACGGATTCCACAAGAGGGACTGCACCCAAATGAAGGTTTCACTTAATGAATGTACTAATTGGCTGACCAGTGTACGCAGCAGGCTGAAAAAAAACACAGGCTTTCTGCCAACTCTGTTGTTGTGTGTAGAACATTTTTGTCTCTCCCTCCTCCATCCTCCCTCCTTAACCTTATGTTTGTACAAAGTGTATGACTTAAATGACTACTCCTCCATCAAAATTTAGTGGAATTAGACAACACATACAACACTGACTGATGGAAAATGGAAACACACACTACCATCTCTCATTCTTTCAAAACATCCAGATGAAATCAACCACATCATAACAAACTTTTATTTAAAAAAAAAGAGGGAAAAAAAGAAAAGAAGAAAAATTAAAAAAAGAATCCTACAGAAATATGCAGTCACTTAGCCAAATCTTTAGGAAAGCAGAGTTCAATAGCATTTATAAGCACAACTATCTGACGTGTTAGGCACCTTTAAAATGCAAATTTAGCGATGACCAATACAACTGTGCATGATAGATATAATCCATATGCTGAAAGTCATTAAAAACCCCTGGAAAATTTTATAAATTAAGTCACATGAATCTAAAAGCAAAGCAATCCCCAGTATTTAAAACTGTTAAGAAAATATCTCAGATTACTCAAATGGCAGGCAGAGCTACAAAGAGATGGCAGATTTCTTTCATAATTTCATTCAATTATTTTTATGTTCTTTTATAACCATTTGCAATTTTTTACAAATTTTACAAGAACATTATTCCTTTGTTTTATAAAAATTATTCTTAACTGCTTTGGAGTAACTGAATCTCAAAATGCCCTCAGGTAACACTTGGGTTTTGAAAGACACTTGTTCAAATAAACAATTTGTTTCTCATGCATCCTCTAAAATATTCAGATTTGTTTTTCCTCAATTAGCTCATCCCTTCCTGATTTCACCAATTACAAAACCTGGCTTCCAGATTGTTTCATTTCATAACTCCATTCCTGCAATACTCTGAGGAAGTGTTTGTGCCTCCTGCTCTCTAAGTTGCCCTGTCTCATGTGAGATATGAGGATCACCATTAGTGGGCTGGGTTATTTTGATTTGGGTTTTTCAAAATTTTCCCTATCACCCAACCAACTAAAAAAAGAAAGAAACTGTACTCACATATTCTTTGAATGACATCTAAATTACCTTCAAGCCTAGAATCACTTTCATTCCATGACAACTTATCTTTACTATTTGTTTTCCTTCTACTGAAATGAGTAGGAGACTATATTTCATTCCCCTTAAAATGTCTAACTCAGCATAATTTTCAAGGATTGTCCTCCTACCCTGAAATTCTTGCACTCTATTCTAAAGCTGTACCAAGTTAAGAGTAGAGGTTTATTCCTTGATAAACAGTCCCTTTAATGATTTTTGCTAGTTCCCAGGATTTGTAGTGTCTTTACCAAGATCTTTGCTCAGTCAGTCAAGGCTGAGGCTTTCCCTGATTTCCAACATTACTGTGATGCAGGCTGCTGGTTACCCCTTGCATCTTTGAGTATAAATTCTTTGGTTAACCTAAATTGATTATATGACTCTTTTTAAATTCTCAGCATCTCAGCAAAACACTATTTTTGTTTATTTTCAATTTATGAAGGAATTTTATAGCATGGCCTGAAAGCCACCTGAACAGAGTGAAATTATCACAGCCTGGAATGAAGAAGTCACAGGTTCTTACTTTAGTAACATTTAGGCTAATTTTAGTCATATTTAACCCAGCCTCCAGAAGAATCGAAAGACAAGAAGACAGTGACCTTCATGTCATTCATAACAAAGCAGAGAGATAGAGGACACTGCACAGTTCTAAGATGAACAGATATCCAAAAGAAGGCAATCACACACCACCATCACAGTAATTCTAGACTCTGGATCTGACAGAGAATACTGACAGACTAACCCAGAGATCCAAGCTGGCACACAGAAGCATATTCCAGAGTAACACTAACATCCTCCCTAGTCTCCCCACCCTACTTCCAAACACACAATGGTTTGCAGCACAAAGAAAAAAACACATTTTAATATACCCAGCAACTCTAGAGTATTTTGGAATACAATCTGGCCGGTACAGCCTTCTTGCACACCTCAGAGAGATGATATATGACGACCCTATCTATGCTGGCAGACAAGAGAGGATCCACTTTAGTATTAGCTGGTTCCCCAGCTTTGCTCAGGACCAGTTCAAACAGCTTTTCCAAGGGAAGCTGCACGTGAAGCGAGCCTGAAGCAGCAGCAGCAGCACAGCCAGTGTGCACTATTGATCCCTGGGAACGACCTCTGGCCCAATCCTACAGCAATGTGCATATGGCCAGGAAAGTGATGTAGACTCGCACTTCACCTTGACCTTTGGCTGGTGATTCTGTCCCACTTACAACAGTTTTCAAAACAATTCATTAGCACGAGAGCTGCTCTTGCTGTTGTTACCTCCAATGTCTTGGAGTGTCAAAAAATGATTTACCAGTGAAGTGACCTGCCAGCTGCCACACGCTGTTTGCACTGCAGCTCCCTGGCCCATGCTGTACTTGTACCAATGTCCTCCCACTGATAATGCAGAGGAAGACAAAAACACCTTATATTTATACAACAGCTGATAGCATTTGTGTCTCTGAGAGCATCAAATACAATGCTGTCCTATTCCTAGAGAGATTACAGAATAAATAATGCAGATTAAGATACAGAATACAGAGATACTGATGGGTCAAACAGGGCTCAAAAAGACAACAGCACCGGAATCCTAAGTAGAAAAAAACCTTTCTGACACAAAGAGAACAAGCAATTGGGATCTAAGAACCTGAAGGTTATTCTAGGCACAGGAAGAAGCAGATATGGCACAAGTATGTACAAATATTAGAAGTGAAACCAAAATGAGAATCAAACGTAAGGAAATGACCATGAAAAGACTACGAGAAGAAATTAAGAAAGAAAAACAATCAATAAAATAGAGCAAGTGCTGAGGATCATTAAAATCAGTACTGGAGCAGCAGACTCTGGTTACATCTGCTCTAAAGAGATGACTGAACCATCGCTCAGCCCAGAGGACATCTGAAACAGACCTGCTGGCACTGACTCTGCTTTAAGCCAGCTGCTCCTCTCCTCTCTGCCAGCAGATCTGTGTGGGAGAGGTGTCTAGAGTCAGAGCCAGGAGTAAGCCAAGGGTAAGCCTAGGCCAGTCCTCAAGCTGTGCCCTTTAGTAGCAGGAAGAAAGGGTAGCAGATATAGGGTAGGAAAGGGCTGGTGCTAGGGAGGAAGGTCAGAAGATGATGGTGGAGAGAGGAAGACCTGTGTTTGAAAGGGGACGGCGCAGGACAGAATTTCAGTTGGAAAGTGGAGGAGGGAGCCTGTCTTAAATTAGGTGAAGAGAGTAGGTGATCAGACTAAGAGAAAGGAAAGGTGAATGGCATGAATGATTCTTGCCATCTCACAGGCAAAAAGTTAGAAGAGTGAGCTCTAGAATTGCTACTACAACATAGCAAACAAACAATTTTAATCTTATTTAGATTAGGTGAAAATGTTACATGATCAGATTATCTCTGGTACACGATAAAGACTTCATAAGAATTACTAAGCACATTTATTTACTGTAAAATATGCACTATCAGCAAACAAATGTCTAAAACTTACAAATCCCCAGGAAACAGAGGCCTTTGCTCTAATGCATGTGATGAATAGCACTTTTCCCATGTGAAATCAACAGAATCTTGGGAAATGGAAGCTAACTCAAAGCCAATATTCCAGCCTTTTTATTCCCAGCTTCATTCAATTTCCCTGTTGAATCATTCTCTTTTCCTCACCTCTGTGAATTTCCAGAAGTCTGACTTCTTCAGCTTTGAAAATACAAGATGGCACCTTCCCATTTTGTTTAGCTTTGACTAATGTAAAAATGAAGTATAGATGGAAGAAAGTACAGCAAAATCTGAGGTAGGATTTTTTCAGTGAAGTTTTAAGATATCAAGGCAGATAGTTTTCAAAAAGTACAATTACAAGGTTTATGAAAGATTGTTTAGGGTTTCTTCTGCAGGTAGAGATGCTAAGCCACTTTTTTTTAAGTGGGTCTCATAAGATGTGCTTATCAGGACACTCGGTTTGTGAAAATACAAGCAACCTGAATTACAAAATAGGCATATCTGTCAGCCACTTCATATGGGCAAGGACAAATCAATTTAGATGCGAAACCTATTTTCACTAAAATAATCCATTTGTACTGGAGCAAAAGTAATGACAGTACAAGTATGGTGTCTCAAGGCTACATTTTTTCCAACTAAAAAAATACTCCAGCACAATTACTAAAAAGAGAAGAAAAAAAACCTAACAACAACTAAACAAAGAGTACAGCACTACTTAAAAGCAAAGACTCTATACAGCTATTTACTGACAGCCAGTATTTCACTTACTAACACAAATTAATTTAGCTCCATCAGCCTCCTGCTGACAGAAGAAAAACAAAGCATTTAAGAGATGTGGGGTGAAGCTGTAATACAGTTTGGACTCTGGATTGCAACTGTCCCTAACCATGCTCTCTCAGAGAACAACCTCTGGCAATTTATTCTCAACTATTCATTCTCATTCATTTCTTCACAAGCTTTTGTGAAAGGAAACTCTTTCATCTCCTTTCCTTAGTTATTAGCTTCTGGAAACAGGAGAAACAATCAAAAGCCATTTTACAGGCCTGTCATAGAAAAATGAAGTGCATTTTTTGTTCCTGAGCCCTACAAAGGACAGGGCCTAGGTAGAACCAGAAACATTCTGAATGTACACTGATGTAACTGTAAAGACAAAATAACTGAAGTTCATCCCCTTATGTGAACCTCAGAATACAGAAAAGGTCTGTACATTTGTGCTGTCCAAATGCAGTATTTCATTTACAAATAAAAGCCATAAGTCTAGCAAAGAATGAATTTTGTGATGACTTTCTTAATTTGGGATTGTTCTTTCCCTGCCAAGCTACTTCATGTGCAAAGCTTCCGCTTCCTCCTCTGCAGTCCACACTGCATCCTTCTCCTCCTTACCTTACACTGGTTCTGGTGCTCATCAAATCCTGCTTAATAATTCAATTCATTATTGTAGCTGAAAATTACTCCAGCTAAAAGCAGGGTAAGTAACCTCTTCTGGGTTAGCTTATGGAGAGATAAAGTCCAGAATCACACAAAGAAAAGTACAGTTATGTGTCTGGGAGCAAAGACTGACAAGTGCTTCCTCTGTCTTTAGACAGCAGCAAGATTTTAGAGCAGCTGAACTTTAGATTACTCTGACAGGTCAAGTTAAACACTATCAACAAAAACCTAAGAGAAACTAAATTAAACTGCAAAGAAGACAGTGTAAAAACTGAGGCAGAGGTTTTACAGTGCAGCAAGACATTGGTTGAGAAGGTTCCCACCCCACTTTGGTTTTGTGACAACATGTAACTGTTTATGGGGTCACAATGCAAAATAGATCACGAAAACATTTTGAATTTTTAGGTTTGTTTTTCTTTTCAAAGAAATAAAAAGTGGGAGCTTTCCCCCTAACCCATGACTGCACAACTGAGTGAACCATAACAGAGCTATGAGCAGGAAATCTCTTGACCGGGTTTGACTGCTGGGGAATTTTGATTTAATTACAAAACTGTTTAGCCAGACCTGACAGATCACCACTACACCCCTCATGGCTCACTTCAGGCCATGCTCTGCTGTACAAGTATTTATGCTCCCACAGAACAAACAAGATGAGAAAATAGATTCAAAGAAAATAATACTGGGTAAAGGAAGGGGAGAAGAGAGAATGTTCTTCTCTGTATTAGTTTTGTGATATAGCTCACTGTATGCTCCCACCAACAGCTGCCACTCCTGTCTGTGGCAGTTCAGAGTGAAAATGTTCATTCTCAGACAGGACAACTCCTTATGGTTACACTGCTACCAGTTACTATTTTACCATATAAAAGGATGTCATCACAATTTTCACTCAATAAACCCTTCAGTGGAAGCTTAACTGAATTATATCAGGATGCTGCCATCCTGCTCCTTTCCTTCTCTTTACTACACAGCTCAATAATTTTGTTGCACCATCCTTGATGCAGACTCAATGACTTGTGTTCCTTTCTGTCAAGTTAGCTTGGGGGCAGCTCGGTGGCCAGCTCACTCCTCAAGCCCCCACGTACCACTACAGAAGAAGCACAGAGGTGGGGACAGAGGGAAGTGCTCACCTGCAGCGACTCCAACTTAGATCAGCTTTCAGGATATATTTACACAGATGATGCAAACAGATCCCAGCTCTTGTATCTACACCCTAATTTGCTGGAAATGTGCTAGCTGCTGCTGAGGTGATATAACCAAGTCTGACTGCACACTCACACTAAGACACCTCACCTGTAGGAGACTCTCTGAATACTCAGACTCCTTTAGCCTTGATGCACTTTTTTTAGTCATGCTTTATTATGCAATGGAATCTCCTTGATCTTAAAGTACTGATTACCAAGGTGTCGCCAACAGCAAGACACACGTGCATTACACTTCCTACTGCCAAAGACACAATACTAGCCTCCCAGGCAAACACTAAGGCTTTTTATTCAGGCATCATAGGTATTGGAAGATGACAAAAATACAATGTTCAGGCTGTGCCCATGCTCTCCTACCCACCAGCACCAACCCTCTCACAATATGTTATGCCTCCAGATGCCACCACCCCCTATGCCCTTCCTCTGCCCTACTTGGGCCAGATTCAACATATTCTCCTGTCATGCCTTTCCCCCCTTAAACACCAGGTGCTCCACACCAGATAACCCTCCAGCCCTCAAACCAAATGCCCCCACCACCATCCCTCTCCTCCCCAGTACCAGACTCCATCCCAAAACACACTATTTGCTATTCTTCCCCTTCACTCCAGTATCAGGCTGCCCCTTGATTTGTCTCCTGCTCCTTGCTTCCGACCATAACCATCTCTCCCTACCCCAGACCAGCCTCCCTTCCTCAATACGCCTTATGTCCTTCCCCGCCACCCCAGGCCAGACACCCCTTGCCATGGCACCGCTTGTGCCCTCCCCAAACACTCCCCATAGCCTTCCCCCTTCCACCCCAGGCCAGGTTCCCCCCGGCGCCCTGCTATCCACCCAATAGCAAGGCCAGGCTCCCCTCTCTCTGATACCCCTCCTGCCCTTGTCCTCTCGGGCAAGGCCCCCCGCTAGGCCGGCCTGCCGCACGTACGCACACACACCCACCAGGTAGAGGGTGCCGTAGATGCGGAGGGACTCTGCCAGGGCGCTCTGGGTGACGTGCAGCACAGCCGAGGAGCACCGCGGGTGCCAGGTGTGCCCGATCTCGTAGCAGCTATGGGGGATGGACTTGCTCAGTGCCGCCATCTTTGCAGCGCGCGCGCG